>JAWNLI010000476.1:1240000-1840000 GCA_035042405.1 Drosophila demipolita | reverse complement strand
TGTTGCTATCGGAAATTGAAATGTATCGGTATTCGAGAAACTCAGGTAGTTATCGATCAACTATATCCGAATATGTCTATATTGACTCGGTTGTTTACTGCTGATCGAGAATATTTATAATTTATACGGCTTGAGATGCCCTCTTTGACTATTAAAAAATTGTCTTTCTTTATCTCTCTCTATCTCTTTTCCTCTCCATCTCGCCAATTCTCCCTCTCTCACCCTGAACATAGTCGCGGCTGTAGAAGGCGATGACATCGTGATTATGTCGATCAAAGTAGCCGCTGCTCTGGCTGATGTCGCAGGTGTCGCAATCCTTACAGAACTGCGCCCATGTGCAGGGATACAGCTGGAATCCGATGGGGGCATACACCTGGAAGCCCTGGATCGTGTTCATGCGCACCCGATTGAGGAAATCGGTGCGAAAGATCATGCCTGGCGTGGCCAGCAGCACCAGCGATTCTAGTCCCAGTTTGGGCAACGCCAGATCCGCCACAACCAAGCTGAGCAACTGCCTCGGCCCGTACATGGAGGCGTGCAGCAGCCAATCCTCTGGTTTTACGGGCTCACTCATCTGCTGTGGTAGACGTATGGATACCCAGGCAATCCTTGAACCATCTGTCTTGTATTTAGAGGATAAGTCCAGGGCCAGTTTCTTTAATGTCTTAAAGGGATCATCATCCCCTTTACTGGGCGAATCCAAGCGATACAGAAAGATCTGCAGCAAAAATTAAAGAAGAACATAAATAAGGGAAACATCAGAATTGCAATTAGCAATTTAGGTACCAGGAGCAGAAAGGTGTTATCCTGATTGTGCATACAGATGCGTTCGTATTGGGCCACAAACTCGAGAGCATCTGGCACCTGATGCTCGAACGATGGCACAAGTATGGCGATCCGTGTACTCTCCGTGACATACGGCGATGGTACGACCTCAACACGTCCCAGTGGTTTGACCACCTCGAAGCTCTTGAGAAGCAATCGCTTAGGCGTTTTGCCCTCGTAAAGATTGAGATGCAGCTGATAGTCCATGCCGCGTGTCGCGTCAAATTTACGATAAGCACTGTGCATGCTGTGATATCGCAGTCTGGGATATTTTTCTGCCGCGTACTGTAGCGCTATCTCCAGCACCTTGGCAAAGTCGAGGGCCTCGATGCGACTCAGTGCGGCAACAGCATGATCCGCATTTGCATTGGGCAGAAAACTGTGCGTTTCATTCAAAAGCTGCCACGTGAGCATGTCGTGACGCGTCTCCGGCGCACTAGGCGGCGGCACGCCGAGGGGCCAACGGATCTCGAGAATTTTGTTGGAGATGCTGCCGTTCGCAATGCGATACGATTTTTGCTCGAGCGCATAGCCACGCTGCTGTACCAGCTCCAGATGATGCTGCATGAAATCAATTTGTTTATATTAATATAATTTTTGTATACTACAAATACTATTTAAATTTCGCTTGTAAATGCAACTCTCTTAACAGCAAACGGTTAACAGTATCCAAATTATTTTCTATTTGAATTTCCAATGTTAATGTAAAATCTCTTAACAGCAAACGGTTAACAGTATGCATATTATTTACTATTTGAATTTGCGTTGTAAATGCAACTCTTTAAACGGTTAATGGCCATTTTAGCACCCCTTAAATTGGCACATTAAATTGAATCGAGTACTCACCTTCGCAAAATATGCATGCAGACGATAAAAATCCTCGGGTGTGTGCACGGGATAAACGGTACTTGCATTTCGAAATGACTCCTCCTTGGCCAGAATGCTGAGATCTTTGAATTGGCGCGATTTCGTATTCAAGGCATAGCTATACTGACGCATACCCTGTGTTCAATCAGATGCCAAAAAGCAAAATTACTAATTAGAAGGTTTTTTATTTTCTTTTTTGTGTTTGGTGCCGTCAAATGTACCATAAAATGAATTTCTAATACAAAAAAAAAAATTAATTAAAAATGTATAATGTACATGCATACAACATATGTACGACATATACAGAAAAAATGTGGCAGTGACAGTTGCACCCAGACCGTGATCCAGTTATGAACATGTGTTTGACAGATCACAGTAAACAATAAACTTCCTTTATTGACGACGAGCAAGCGACTTGCTTTTACCATCCCAATAAAATCCAAAACTCAACAAAACACAGCAGACGGCATTTTTGCTGCTCCCATTTAAATTTCCGGGAGCAGAGTTGGTAAGGTGAGGAGGCGGGGGCTGGGAGTAGCAATAGCGGCGGCTGCATAATTAAATTAACATTGCCATGTTAAGTGTTCGTTAGAAGCGAGTTATGTTTGAAGTTTGACAGACATCAACACGCTCAATCTCCCCCTCCTCTCTCAACCATGTCTTCTCCGTTTGCTAGCATGCAAAAATAAATTACAGTGCATTTTTGCACACAGCAAATGTATCTAGTTAATTTGCTGGCGCACATTAATCAATTTAAACGGAGGGAAAAAAGTATATATATATACAAGATGCGCTGAAGAAGCCATAGGAATAAAAGTTGTAACGGGACTTTTGAAGTTGACAACAGCAACAAGTTGTGAAGTGTTCAACTGTTAAGTACCCTGATCACACATACATATTTATACATATATATATATATGCTTAACATTGAAGCTAGAGGCAATGAAATCAACACTCCCCACGCAAACCCACACGCAAATGCGCACATAATAAACAAATTAACATAAAGCATTTAACGGGGGTCTGGTAGAAGCCGCATAAATATAAAACGCAAATCCAAACAAATGAATGAAATTCGTGGAAAAGGCGTGCGTCAAGTTCTAAGCCCTACGTTTCTCGATTTACGTGAATTCGAGCTAAGGCGTGTGCAAAATGAGATTGGCGCTGTTATAAACAAGAGCAAGAGCGACAGAAAACAGCAACTTTACTTGACCAGTGTTAGTTTCAATGCAAATAAGGAAGCATACTTAGCAGTGGCTCCCAAACAGCGACTCAACGACCGTGCAGTTAAACTGCAGGAAACCCCCTCCCAACTCGTGCTGCATTTATGAAGTTCTTTGAATTTGCTTGGAAATTAAATAAACTCTGCTTCAAGTAGTGGTTTCTGTTGTTGTGGTGTTGCTGCATCTGCTGCTGGTAGCTGACCCCCCCCCCCCCCACCATAAAAACATACACAATGTTTGCCACAAAATGAAAAATTTGAAGTTGCTTTCGTTTTTTTCTATCTTTCTGCCTCTCTCTCTCTGTCTCTCTTATTAGTCCAGCTCTCTTAAGGCATCATTTTGTTTTGCGGTTGCTGCTGTTTTTGCTCTTTTCAGGGTCACTTTTGTTATATCAATGAACTGAATTTAGCTTTTATATTCTTTTTGGGTGATCGTTCTAATGCGTGCGTGTGTGTGTTTGTCGTACGTCTTTTAAGTCAACTACAAATTGTTTAAATAAATAAAACGGCGTGTGTAGCAAAGATCACACGACAAGCAAACGGGCAAATTAACTTGCACACACAGACAAGCACATACATTTGTGTATACATATGCATATATAGATATTTATGCTGGCTGCTGCAGACAGCAGTGCTACTCAAACTGTGAATGGCTGCTGCTGAACAGTGCGGCTGCTGCTGATGCTGCTTATTACGTCTGCCTGTTAATTGCTGGCGTAACTTAACATTCCACTTAAGCAGTGTGAATGTCAACCTGCGACTATGGCACACATTTCCTCTACTGCTGCTCAGGCATCAGGAGCCATGCATTTATTTCATGAAATCTTCGATTTGTGGTATTTCTCACCTGAAACGTGTCCTGGCAGCTGGCAACACGGCTCGCGTATTTTACACATCGTCCAATGTTGACACTGTGATCATTTGTAACGCCGATGCGAACACATCGATCCAGATTGTTGCGCATCTTGCGGATGACACTGCTGCTGAGCAGGATGCCCGCCTCCAAGGCGCAATAATTGCGATCGGTGAGTCCTTTGCCACCACCTCCGTCAGACGCAGCAGCACCATCCGAAATGTCTTCATTTGACTCATTGGCAGCATTGTCATTGTCATCATTATGATTGGCAGCATTGTCAGCATTATCGACATTTTGATTATTTCTTTTGGAATCGGCACGTGGACTGCCCATATATAAATCGAAGGTGATGCTCATGTGATAGAGCAGTGTATTTAGCTTGCGGGCATCCACATACACATTGTCCGGCACTAGCAGAAAATAATCGAAATCGTCCAGATAGTTATCGGCTATGTACTTGATCACATAGAAGGGACGGCGACTCTCGCGGGTATCGGTGAATCCGACGATATTCTTCAGTTGATAGTTCGTCTTCACGCTGTCCGCATTGATGAAGAACTTTATCTTGTTGACCAGGTGGGCGGTGGTTCGATTGAAGGCTGTCGCATAGCTGTTGATGTTCTCCTGTGACGTCATCACACCGATAAATATCTTCTCCCGAATCCCCAGCTCCGATGAGTAATAACGCGGTCGCATCACATTTTTTACCTGCCCAGAAAAAATAAATCAACAGAAACAAAAAATGTGAAATCTGAGTTGCAGCTGAAGCACCTAATCCTTTAAAAGGTAGTTGTTACATTAAGTAAATGTTAGGTCGACCCAAATCAGATTCAGTTGTGGAATTAGGATTGCTTACATTCAATCACTTTCGTCAGCTTAAGCGTAAATTTTAAAGAAAAAGGGATTGTAAACGAAAAAAATCAAGTTTGATGGCAAGACAAACCCCAGTTTTAAAGATACATTTCTCAAGTCAGGCTCGTATACAAAGCTTGATATAATATTTATTATATTCTTCAACACACACCTATTGAAACTAACAGTTCTTTCGAAAACTAATCCGTTATAATATCTCTTAAATGACAGCTATAAATTCTGATGATATTCAATGTATATTATTTATTCGTACTATATAGTATTTACCCACAATAACCCACACACTCGAATTGCCCCCTCTTTGAATTATGTTTCCCAGTAAAAAAAAAAATATTCAACTCATTTTTTTCGCATGTGAAAATAAAAATATTATGGAGCACGTTGAACACTTTACCTAAGAAAACCTATCTAGACATAAACAACGATATTCAATTCAGTATCGCTGCCTATTTGTTAAGATTGCCAACTTCCATTTTACGCATTCAAGCGAATGCTAGCTTCTACTTTGTATATGCCAGTTTGAATTAAATGTATTCATATAATCATCATTATCATCATCACTTTGAGTACCAACCACTTCAATTGACTAAACGTTCAAGTGCCCAAACGTGCAGTGGTTTGCTGTCTGTCGGACTAGATTATTTGAATGGGCTCAAAATACTTATGGACAACTATTGTTTTCCTTGATTCATATTTCTTCCAGCATACAAAAGCAATTGAACTGACAGAGAGAGAGCTCGGCAGGAGCTCGCCGCTGATATACTATATAAAAACATGTGCGCGTTTTTCAACATATTGATTTAAATATTTAAGATAAGCGACGAGCTCCTGCCGAGCTCTCTCGTCTCTCTCTCTCTCTATATATATATATATATATATATATATATATATATATATATATATATATATAGATATATATATGCGCAATTGTAATACATGCTTCTTGCTGTGAGGTAATTTTGATTTGTCAACTATGTGAGTGCCACAATTTAATGAATAAATAATAAAATAAACTTGATCTGCTTATGGCAAAGTTTCCATTTCATATTGAATTAAATTGAAAAATATATCTAAAAAATTATGCTTGTATTGCAGATATAAATCACATACGTTTGCACAGCACCAGTAAAAAATTTTACCACTAAGTCAGCAACGGACTACTTTAAAGCATTTAATTTCGGTTCAAGGTAAGACTAAGTCATCTTTGGTTTGGTTGAGACTTTGAAGTATTCCCGCTTTGTTTTGTTTGTATCGTCGTCGGCAGTTAAGTAATATCATATTTTATTTGATGAACTGACCGACCGAATGAGTACTTCGAGTGCCTTTTAATTGTCCACTTTTTATGGGCGTCATAAAACCGACGGCCTTAGCTCAAGATCACAGTAATACACATACATTTACAATACAATGAGTGATTATTTTTTTTTTTTCTGTTGATTAACGTTTACGTCAGATTTGAAATACACCTGTTTGACCCTTGGACAGCAATCGTGTCACTTAACGCTAGCCAAAGTTAGCTGCTAACTGTCAGTTAGTGTTAGTCTAATCGGTTTTAGACTAGCGTTGGAATAGACAACAATTAGCGATGATTGTTAAAAATAATATATACTATTTAGTGCCGACAGAAAGAGCCGGAGAAGAGCGACGGGGATACACCCTATAATGTCAAACAAAACAAATGCTTACATTTGATAGCAACCGACAGAAATCTTCTAATTATTTTTAAATTTAAATATTTAAATTTGTTTTTTATTGCATTTCTTTTTTTTTTGCTATTCTTTTTTTTTGTGCCAAACTTTGTCGACGTATAAATAATAAAATTTTTAAGATCCTGGTTTTCACGAAACCAATAAAGAGTATATTGGTTTCGTGAAAACCAGGATAACCTTCGATGACAGAGTACAAGAGATATAGTTAAGGTTTGAAACTTTGACAAATAAGATAAGAATTGGCTGCTTGATATTCTTATATTATATATATAAATTCAATTCGTTGACTCTAGCAATAAAGATGTTTGAATGATAGAATTGGTAGAGGGGCGTGGCAAGGCGTTGATCAAGATAAGACTAGTCAAAAGTTCGCTCGGATTAAACAGGGTATCAGGCTCACTGTTCACATTTTGTAATGGGATATTAATTGAATTAGTATTATTAGCTAACGAGTCAGCGACATGGCCAATGCACCAATTAAAATCAAATCTTCCCCCTTCTCTCCACCATCCTGGCCTACACAGAACAAATCCATATTCAAAAGCCAAATGACCTTGTGCTTAAATTACGGGTACCTCATTCCACACGAGCTAAAAATTGAAGCCACATCCACATCGCCATCCATATCGACACCACAGGTACGCAATTAATTGTGTAAATATCTAAGCACAAACAGCAAGCAGAAAACAGGTAAACATATTTTCCCGACTTGCAGAACAAACAACAAAAGAACAGTTATCTTAGTCACATCGCACCCTATATACCCTATATGGAAATCCATATGATAAAATATAAAGAAAGTTTTTCTTCTCGTTAGAAATTTCTAAATATAAGAAAACATAACAGATACTTAAATATGTAAATATATATATATTCTTCTTCATTGCAAGACTTCACGATATTATTATTATACGTCCTTCTCTGTTAGAGTATATGCAAAATGAAAATTATATTGACCATATATTCCTTAATGCTAGGGTTAATGAAAATTCTTTCCTGAATAAGTATGTTTTGCTTTTGGGAAGGCAGGTGAATGGAACAGGGTGTGGGGAAGTGAAATTGATGCATGACGTATATAAATTCCACAATTTTAAAAAGCGAAAGCAATAATTCATCGTACGATTCATAAAATCTCTTTGCTTTGGCATTTAACAATTTTGCTTGAATTATGGGTGCTCCGAATAAATGGAAAGCAAATACAAACATTTTTGGAGCAGTGTACACTGATGAGTCAGCAAACAATCCCAACTAACTAACTACATACACAACGCAAAAAATTCGCATAAGGAGCACAGTTGTCTGTCAAGTCACTCAAAACTCTTTGATATGAATTACACCCAAGCGCCTGCTCCAGTCAAACCATCTCGTTCTAATCAATCAATCAGTGTTTTAAATCCCTTAACATCTAAGTCTTTACTTACGAAAACTTTTTGTTGATAAGGCGCATGAGCTTTGACAAGGGCTCCAATAAGGAGACCCCTGAAACCGGGTTGCTAAATAGTTTGTTCAACACGAAAGTAGATTTTTTTTAATGAAATGCTCGAATTCGCTTAAAATATTGGGAGGCTATATCTTTACAATAGTTTTTTTTATTGCTATCGGAAATCGATTTGTATCGATTTTCGCGGAACGGTTGCTGGCATTGATAAAATGAAATATAAAAATAAAGTGGATTCTTACCAATGCGATTAACTGCCAATCATAATTAAAATAGTTGGCTCCTATGTGGCATACGTGGTGGTGAGAGTTTTAATTCGTTAATTGGTGGAATCTTTTTTTGTGGACCTCGATAACAGCAAAAGAGATTAAAAACAACCTTGTGACGTAACAGCAGTCAACCTCAAAAAAAACCTACTCGAAAAAGTAAGAGGGCTAAAGAACACTACAGGATACTCCGTTGCAATTCTTTATCTAAGGATACTTAATCGAATTATTCAAAAAGTCAATTTCTAAAATTGTGGCTTTCTGAAAATATTTAAAAAAAAAATCAAACCGTGTTTTTGTGGAATCAGGGTTTGAATTTCTAATAGAAAATGTTTTTGAATAAAAATATAAAAAAATACCAAACTTTTGGGATTGTTCGATTAGAATTTGGAATTGCAATTTTTATAAAAATGTTTGCTTATAATTATAAATTATTTGTAGAATTTTTGTAGACTTAACCCTCGATTATGCAAAGTTTGTATTGCGTATACAGGGTATACAAATACTCGTAATATTTTATCATGTTTCACTTGATAGGTGCAAAACTGTTGGAAACATTTGCTACTTATTCAGTAAGTAAAGACAGTTAGTGTGGCCAAGTTTAAAACGTTATCAGCCAGCTGCTTTATCAGTGAGAAAGAAGCCATTAGTAACAACACCAACAATAACAATAACAGAGAAAACCCAGCAACAAGAACGACAATATTCCAATTGCAATATGCCACAAATTTAATTAAACATAGATATTGAATTATGTTTATTGGTTTGTGCGCGGTTTGCTGTTGAATTTACAATTGGATGACTGTCGTCCAAGTGGAGCCCCATAGAAAATTGACTTGGCTGATGATGATTCCAAATTGGAATTTGTTTGGGGTTCGCAATATCAATTATCAATGTTGTTAATTTGGATATATTAAAAAAAAACTAGCTATAGTTTTTAAAAATATGAAAAATCACGAAAATACTTTACTTTTAATAAATATTATAAAAGATAACTCTCGTTCTAAGTACTCATCTGAAAGTATAAATGTTGACACAATTATGGGACCAATTTTGGGTGCTGAATGAATTGAATTACTGAATACATTCGAATAGTGTGAATCATGCAGATGACATGGCAAATATTTAATTTCCTTGCAGTTCAAATTGGTGTGTTATTTGAGATTGGGTACACATTTTATTTGTTTTAATTTGCATGTGAACCATTCAAAAATACAGCTAGATGTCAGCTTCATTGGAGCTGGGAAATACGTGCTTGAGTGGGGGGGGGGGGGGGGGGTAGGTATCTTTAGTCATTACACATTAGATTAATGAAATGATTTCACTTAAGCGAAGCCATCTCGATTGATCTAATCAAAGCTGAGTTAGTTAAGCTGAGTCAATGTTTTGCCATAATAAAAACAAACAAATATCTAATCACGTAATTTAAGTAATCATAATTGAATCAAGTAATTCGAGCAAATTGTTTATATTTTTATTTTATTTACACAATTTAATAAATACAATGAACAATGTCAGATATCATTTTATCCTATAGAGTCTGCAAATGTTTATAAAATACACTAAGCATATACAACACATGATAAGGATCTGTTGTGCCTCTACTATTATTATTATTATTAATATTTGACTCAGCGAGCTTCCTCTTAAGTTTTCATTACTTATTGCTTCTTTTTAAAAGGGATTTATTCTAAAAATTAGTGCATTTGTACTATTTAGTAATGAATTTCTTAATACAAAATATTTCTAAAAATAACATAATTTGTCGATTTTGCAACAACGCTTCCTCAATCGGGCCTAAGAGAGGAGCAGATTCCAACATTTCCGCATAGTTTCGCGTGGAAAATGCCTGCTAAATTCGCGGAATTGATTCCGAGTAAGTCGAGTGCAAATAAGTAGGCATAATATTAGGTAATAAATCGCTTTGAAGAACACCCAAGTGCTATATAAATTATAAAATACAGTTCGTGTACGTGTGTTACAGATAGATAAGTAGAAACTTGTTTATAGAATGATATATATTGCATGCTGTCTCAATCTCAATCTCTGCTCGTTTTCAATCGGGCTCAAAAGCCAAAAGTATGAATTGTGCATTGGATTTGACAAATCTTAATTGAAAGTCGTGCGCAGGCGGTGCTTTACACATATGTACAGATATATATCTATATATATATATTTATATGTATATATGTGTGTGTGTATTTGCTACAGATCGGTGGTGCTATAGCTGTGACTGTTGTGGATCGTTGAATAGCCGCTGGGTCGACTCAGTCTCGCGCTCATGACAATTAATTGAGATCGTCATTGTGGACTTCTATATAGATATATTTTCACACATATATAAATATATATATATACATACACATGCACAACTATATCTAAAACTTTGTGTAGATATGTGGGCCTTAAGCCGGATATGCGACGCGCTTTTCAATTAAGGCAGCAGCAGCAACAGCAACATCAAAAGACAACTTGCAACATCTGGGTGAACAATGTAAATCAAAAGAGCATCATTCAAGTCTTTATATATATAAATATATATGGTATATCAAATCTGAGAAAAATCTGCCATTTTGCGAGAAGATCAATTAATTACTAACTGATGAGTGAGAGCGGCAAGGTAAGCCAAGCAAAAATTACAAAATTATGATAAACATTTAAAAAGGATGGCAACGATATGCGAAAGGTATTTATGGCAATCAGCTAATTAGCATTTGCCAGCTAAAGATGTCTTTAATTACAATAATCATAAATACATTATATAATCAATAACAATAAAAGTGGTTAATAAACGAAAGAAAATTACCTCAATAATGAGTGAAAATGATGTCGATACAAGCTGTGCAGCCATAAAATATTTTAACTTTAATAGCATCATAAAAATATAACAACAGATTTAAGGCAGTCGTAGATTCGCATTAATCAGTTAGCATCGCAGTTAGAAAATGTCAAGTTCAATATATTCCTTATTAAAACACATTTATTATGATGTATACGAATTAATTATTGCTCTATTACCGATCAATTCTGCTCTCTAATTGATAAGTTTTCCCTAATCATATAGAATACATAATATGATTTGGATAAATTTTAATGTATGCAAGTCAACATTGTATTCTTCTTTTTAATTAAATCCTTTTTGAAAATACTTACTAATATTACTAATATTAGTTATTGCTCTATTGCCGATTCAGCTGATCGCCACAAGGTTTACTTCAATGGGTGCTCACTAATTGATAAGTCGGTTTATTTATAGAGTCACTGCGACACTGATAAGTAATAAATTAATGTGTCGAAAATATAAATGTATATATTTATATATATCACTTGTTCACTTGGTTACCGCATTGTGAACTCCAGCCGAGATCATATATTTGTCAAACAAATAATCCCCAAGATCGGTCTGGGCCCGTTCCAACTGTCGTATATAATCGGCTAGAATCTTCTGGCCGTCGACCTGCTCCTGCAGAAAGTTCGCCTCAATGAAATCGCACAGATTCGGATCGTTCTGTTCGCTGGCCAACGCGTGCACCTCCAACAGATGCTGATTCACCTCCAGCTCCATGTTGAGGGCATGCTTCAGGGCTGTCAAAGTATCGGGAAATTTCGGCAACGGTTCTGGTACACTGCGCAAAAGAATAGAGCCACCCCGCTTATTCATGTACTTCATGAGCTTCTCAGCATGTTGACGCTCCTCGGCGCTGGCCTGCAAAAAGAATCCATGGACGCCCGGTGAACTGACATCGGCCCGATCAAAATGAAAGGCCTATCGATGGATATAGTGTAATATATATCTTTTCGAATTATCTGATCTTTGGTTTCTTACCATGGCCAAATATTGATGGCACGCCTTAAGCTCCATATTGATCTGTGCGTTGAGCTTCTCTTCACAACATTTGGCGAAGTTCTGATGCATTATCTGGCACAGACGACGTATTATTATAAACGGACAACCAACTGACATTTTTCTGTTGCAACTAAAGCCGAAAATGTTTATAAAACTACAATACAATTTTCTCTAGGTATAAATCAAACCCGAAAATTTTTATAAAACTACAAGATAACTTTTTCTAGGGAAAAATCAAATGATTTATTCCGAATTATGAATACCCAGTTACTAGTCCCAAAAAAAATATTTTTTATTAAACACCTCAAAAATTCTACTCTAGACCGTAGATATTTGATTTTCAAAAGGTTTTGCAAAGAGATAAAGATCTGCCTCAAAGCTATGTTGGTTGAAAAACGTGGTTCCACTGAGTATTTCTGATTATGGAGAAGCTTTGCAAAGCTAAAGATTCCCGCTGTTTCGTTTGTGAGGGTCACAGGTTCAAAGTGCGCTGTCCACAATGTGATTTCACTTTTAATTTTTTAGTCATTTTTTTTTTGGTCAGCAAAGCACTTAGGCAGTGTGGATACACGTACACACACATGAAAAAATATATATGTATGTATACGCATACAGTTCAGGTCAAAATAATAGTATAGAGGGTTATAATTCGTATATAACCATTTCGATGTATTCCAATAATACTCTACTATATTTCTGGGGCAGCTTTAGTATATTTCATTTTTTTAAATAATTTCAAATAAGACTTTATCATTTTATGGTAACTAATGATTAAAAATATTCATACAAATCGTAGATTATAACCTTGTCGAATTTTGGGAAATGCAAGGCACGACTCATTCTATTATTTTACTGTCAAATAAAGAAGGAGTCATCGAATGAATTTAAATTTTATATAAATGCGGAAAAATAATTTCGAAAAAAAAACTCAAAAATTATTCATGGTTCAAAATGGTTTTTTATTTCTACTACTACTACTATAAACTTGACCGCAATGGTGTGTACATATTTGTATACGTGTGCATAGGCCACAGTGCGTTGAGTAAACTCAAGTTATTGTCAGTTACTTGTATTAAGTGAATGGAAAACGACTTTTTGCTCAGTTTTGGTTTATTATTTTTTGGTTTTTTCCTTGTGCGAACGAGTTTTGAATATTATCTTTCCCTCGTTCCACGCACGTACATTAAAGTAACAATAATCATAATAATCATAATAAAACACACACACACAAACAGTGGTCCATTAAATCATAATCATTATTTTGAAGACGAGCGAAACGCAAGTCATTTTAATGTCGCATTATTACACAACACATTGTTTCAGACATCGTTTTATTGTCCAATTTGAATAATTTAAATGTGTTACTTATTACTATGATAATCATAGGGAATTTGAGTATGAATTCTTGTGCTACATGCATTTTGTAAAAGTAAAATTTGGTCAAGAAAATACAATTTTCTTTAACCTGAGGAAAATTAATATGTTCCTGGCAAACTTAAAACGCTTATATAGGTAAATGATTTAATATTGTATTATTTTACACAATAAATTTTGGAAAGAAACTCTTTGAACAAACTAGAAAATATTGATTCCATAATTAGCAAAAAAAAATCTCAGTACTAAATGATCTTAAGATATTATTGTTATTGCTTTATTATCAATTCTGTCTGAATGCAATTGCGCATTATTAGTGTTGGTATTACTGAATTTCCCAAATAAAGTTAATAAATATGAACTTTTATTGCGCTTTATTTGCTTAATGAAAATGCAAGCGTTTGCATTGTTGATAAAAAAAATAATAATCAAAAAAAGTCAAGAAAAATATAAATAAATTAATAAGTTCAAATTCAACAAATGGTGTCAGTCGCAATCTAAATTCTAGATTTGGGGAAAATGTTGGAAAAGGTTATCGATTTCCCAGCCCCTCATTGACGAATATATTTATATTTTTTATTTTATATATATTTCAAAGATTAAAAGTCTTTAGTTTCAAGAAAAGCCAAATACTCATTAACCTGCGGTTGCAATACATAAAACAGATTAACGTTTTTATGTTTAGACATATACAGAATGTTAAATCGTTCTTCGTTTGATTTTGTCATGTATTCACGTATTCAATTCAATAAATTTCGCTGCGTCCGATTTATAGCGGTATAAGTATGTATATGTATATATATACACATATATAAACACGTAAGGCAAGTATCAGCTATCGTTATTTTCTCGGCTCTGGTTCATAATTGAAATGCGTTTATTTACTTAAATGTAATTTATGCGCGCGCCAGTAAAATTTTTGTTGATCGCATGTTATTTTGTATTTACTTTTTTCATTTCATGCTGTTGTTGCTGATCAAATTTTGTGCAAGCAACGCTGAAATTGGCGCTCACTGTTAATATTGCCAAAAATGTAACTGCTTTCGTGTAACATACAGGTGCAAGGGAGGCAGTCACAGACAGCAGTATTAACAGTACATGCACCACAATGAATGTACAACGTTTGCTAATGCTGCTGCGCGCCGGGTGTTAATTGTCTTCTAATTTTTTTTCCCAAAATAAGCAACTGCAAAAGTAGCTGGTAAGATTTTTTTTGTTTTGTTTTTATTTGATGCTTAGCTTAACGTTTGCCGAAGGCGCTGATAACAGCAATTGAATTGAGCCAAATTAAATGAAAAGTGACGTCTGCGCTGACGCTGACGCTCTTGCTTATGTATTCATGTGTGTATTGTATATTTAATACCTGAAAAAGGGGAAGACGAAGTGCGCAAGCGAATGCGATAAGCAAGAAGGTCAATAAATTGCTTGATATAATGAGCCATGTGCACAGTATAAATATAAGTAAACACATACACACACATACATGCATATATGCGTTGCTCATGTTTGTATCAGTATATGTTTCTGATAGGACTCATCTTAGCACTTTTCGCAATTGGCTCGTTCTGATTGACGCATGGACCACGTGCACAATATGTATCGATTTTGAATAAGAGAGAGAGAGAGAGAGTAAAATAACTTACCGGCTTTTTAGCCGCCAGCGGCTTGTTGATCAAATTCAAATGTGGCTCAAAATCCTGGCCAAATCGTTCGATAAGTAAATTTTCGGCTGCCTCCTGTGGGCATTCCTCCTGCTGAACCAGCTCCCAAATATTCTGCGGTATATAGCAGCTAAGCACCAGGCCAAGCAACAGACCAATCACAAAATAATGATTGCGACTCAACGCGGACGGTCTACGCATCTTTCCTGTTTACACATACACATGCACATGTACACACACATATATATAATTATATATATATATGGATGGCTGTAGGATGCTGTTGTTAAGTGGACATTTTTTTGTTGTACGCGCTGCTACTGCTGCTGCATCTTTTACCCGTACTTCTTGCTTGGATCTTTTTTAGTTTTTTTTTTGGCGAAAGTGATAAGCAAAAAAAGAGAAAGAATGTTCGGAAGAAAAAACTCAAACAAGTGCTCTGTGAGTGTGCCAGCCGATTTTGGCAACTGTTGCTGCTTTACAGCACACGCACTTTCGATCTGTTATTGTTGCTGTTGCTGTCGATCAAGCCGTTCTTTGCCTTTGGCGCTCTTTTACTACTAATTCACAGGCAAACAGGCAAGAAGGCATCGTTTCACACACTCACTCGCCCACGGACATGTACACGCACTCACTAGCACCGCACTGCACGCACACACCCACACATCTGATATTCGTTGCGAGTCGGTTGAATGCTACGAAATGTTGAGCACAAAAAAAAGATGAACAAGCGCAAACAAGCGCCGCCTGGCCGCCGCACACTGCGTAACGTAAAAAAATGGGATCTTATTATCTTCATTCGGTTTTGCACTTCTAGCAGCGGTTTTCTGCTGTTAGGGCGCTGTAACGTTTAACAGTTAACTGTCTGTACTTGCCAAAGGTCTGTTAATTGACCGTTGCTATGAACTAGTATGCTGATCAGAGATCGTGCAAGCAAAAAAAAAAAACTGCGCGCAAGCAAAAGAAATTTTTATAAAGTTTAATTTGTTAAATTTTTTGTAATGCATATCATTAACTAATATGCTATTTCTTGTGTGACGAATTTGCAATAGATTCACATTCATTTGTTTTGCACGCCAAGTGGTTGTTCTGCGTACTTGTCTTATGTTAAAATTGAGCTATGCTATTAGAATGTTACTTTGACAAGTGCTCTTTCCTGCGTTCATGATAATGAATAAGATTACAACTGCCAATAATTATGCATTTCTTGTGACGTCGATCTAGACATACAGTTGTTTGTTGTGAATAGTAAACATATAAATCGATATTGCAACTATCACCATCATATTTTACATCACCTATATTTTAAATTTATTTACGCAAACAAGATAACACGTCAGAAATTCAACTATGAAATTTGCACATATACAAACATTTGTTGACTATTGTGACGTAATAGATGCACATAAGGTACTATGTTAACGTGGATCTGTCTAAATTGCGTTCTTCATTTTGCGTTGCTCATATTGCGTTAGCATTAACGTTAACGCTAACTTTGCTTATCTCCTCCGCACAAATTTGCCGAAAAGTTTAAAACAAATTGACATGGATGTGGTTGTGCTTGACAATGGTGCGTACACAGCCAAAGTGGGACTAGCAACTCAGGATGAGCCCAAAGTGGTGCCCAATTGCATTATGAAGGCGAAAAGTGAACGCCGACGGGCATTTGTCGGCAATCAAATTGATGAATGCCGCGACACCTCAGCACTTTTTTACATCCTCGCGTTTCAGCGTGGATATTTGCTGAACTGGGACACCCAAAAGACCGTTTGGGATTACATATTCAGCAAGGATGGTATCGGCTGTTCGTTGGAGAATCGCACCATTGTTATCACCGAACCGCAAATGAATTTCCAAAGCGTTCAGGAGGCGATGCTCGAGATGCTGTTCGAGGAATATCGGATTGGTGGCATGTATAAGACGACCGCTGCCGACTTGGCTGCTTTTAACTATGTGGCGGACAGCGAGGAGCGGACGACAATGCAATCGCTTAACTGCATCGTTATCGATGTTGGCTACAGTTTCACCCATATTGTACCATTTGTTTTGGGACGGAGAGTGCTCCGGGCTATTCGAAGGATTGATATTGGGGGCAAAGCGTTAACGAATCATCTGAAGGAGCTCATATCGTATCGCCAGCTAAATGTGATGGACGAGAGCCATGTTGTCAATCAGATCAAAGAGGATGTCTGCTACGTGGAAGAGGATTTCAAGAATGCGATGAGTGTGCATCAGAGCGAACAGCGACGCAAGGAAGTCGCCATAGAATATGTGCTGCCCGATTTTACGACCGTAAAGCGCGGTTATGTCCGTGTGCCCGGCCAGCCGCGTTACGATGAGGACCAGCAGCAGATGGTGCCATTGTGTAATGAACGTTTTACGGTTCCAGAGCTGCTCTTCAATCCCTCGGACATTGGCATTAGCCAGGTGGGCATACCGGAGGCAGTTGCCGATGCGCTCCAAGCGTGTCCTTGGGAGGCCCATCGGGATCTGCTGCTCAACATCTTGATTGTTGGCGGAAGTGCACAGTTTCCCGGCTTCCTGCCGCGTCTCAAGCGCGATTTGCGCGCCCTTTTGCCCGACGATATGGAGGTGTCCCTCATCTATCCCGAAGATCCGGTGCGTTATGCCTGGTACGGTGGACGCGAGGTCGCCATCAGTCCCAACTTTGATGAATTCATTTACTCGCGCTACGATTACGAGGAATTTGGCATTCATGGTCTGCAGCAGCACTAAGTCCTTATAAAGCCACATAATTTAGCTCATTAATGATTATTATTTTATTTTTTGTAGTTTTAGTTATCTATAAGTTTGTATGTACGAATCTATCGGAAAACGGCTAATGGAAGTATTGTTTGTTAACTTGCTGCCAAGTATATCGCAGTTCATCGCCACCTCAGCTTGTATCTAGCCGGCAGGGCAAAATATAGGTAAGTTGTAACAATATGTGAATATATATAACAGAGCTAAAATAGAAATAATCTGAGTTGTCAACAAAGTGACTTCTGAATATTATTATGAATAAGAATGTTAGTTTTGCAAACAAAAGACATTCGATTTAGCTTAAAGTTTGATCTTTGCTTCGATTCTATATATTTGAACTATATATATTTATACATACGGTAGTTGTATTTGTAATTTTAACGATATAAACTTAAGAACATGCACATGGTCGAGTTGAAGTCATTCGACTATATATCAATTCGCTATTTAATAATAAAATTTAACTACTGCAAAACAAACTTAAGCATATTTGTTTATTCTTTGAGAGCACAATTGGCTTGAGTTGCCATTGTAGCTTTAACAATTATTTGTGGAGCACCTTAGTAAATGATCTTTGAGCAGATGCTTTTCGCAAATAACAAATGAAAAAGTTAGAGAAGAAACAGCAACAATATTGTAATCTCTACATTAACTTAAGTAATTTAGATGTTGATGCGAGGCGGGTGCGGTGCTGTAGAGTATGGATACATATAGAGATCTCTCCGTATATACTCTACATGCTGAAGGATTCGCCGCATCCACAGGTGCCCTTAATGTTCGGATTGTTAAAGACAAACTCGCTGGACAGCTTCGATTCCACAAAGTCCATTTCGGTGCCTGTAAAAAGGAAAAATTAAGTTGAATATGATAATAAGTCTTGTGATTCGGGCTGGATGCATTGCCTATATTAATTTATTATATTTAGTTATATATTGCCTTACCCAGCAAAGACAGTTGCGCCTTCTTATCGATGAAGACCTTGACGCCATCCTGGAGCACTTCCTCATCCAGTTTATCTGAAGCAACACAGCCACACATATTTAATCGAAATACGTAATACATATACTCAATATAGAATTTTCATACCTTTGGTGCTGGCATAATTTAGTGTGTAGGAGAGTCCATTACAGCCACGCTGGCGAACACCAACTTTGAGACCGATCTGAAGAACAAATTCAGAAATTAACAGATATATAATAATACATATACATATATATCCAGAATAAACTTACCACATCTGGCTTGTCGTGCAGCAGCGATTTGATTCTTTGTACCGCAGCTGGAGTCTGCAATAAAAACAAAACAACAAAAAGACATGAAGCATTAATGTAAACAATATTTTGATCAGGCAAGGGCCGCTTTTGCTTTTGACTGTTACTTCATCAGCCGTGTATTTCATCACACAGGTGCTTACCAGTGTCAGTGCGGCCCGCGTTGGTATTAATTTACGTCCTGTAACCGCGCGTACCGTTGCTGTTGCCACAACACGTGTTGCCATTTTTGGTTCTGGATTTATATAATTTGTTTTTGCTAATAATTTCAACAAATTCAATGCTTTTCGAAAAGTGTTAATAAGCCGTCTGAATGTGCCTGTGTTGGAAAACAATGACACCTATCGATATAGCTATCGTATTAACTATCGATTCGATTTTGGTATTTCACCACGCATATTGTAAATACATTAATACATCATTAATACAAAAATAAAAGATAAAAGATTACATATGTGCTATATAAATTCAAATTCGATATTTCTTAAGCTTCCAATTTACAATAAACGTTGACAATATTCATGTAAGTCGTTGGTATTAATTTACGTCCTGTAACCGCGCGTACCGTTGCTGTTGCCACAACACGTGTTGCCATTTTTGGTTCTGGATTTATATAATTTATTTTTGCTAATAATTTCAACAAATTCAATGCTTTTCGAAAAGTGTTAATAAGCCGTCTGAATGTGCCTGTGTTGGAAAACAATGACACTTATCGATATAGCTATCGTATTAACTATCGATTCGATTTTGGTATTTCACCACGCATATTGTAAATACATTAATACATCATTAATACAAAAATAAAAGATAAAAGATTACATATGTGCTATATAAATTCAAATTCGTTATTTCTTAAGCTTCCAATTTACAATAAACGTTGACAATATTCATGTAAGTTGTTTAGGCAATAAATGTTATTGTATAATACTATCGATATATTTCTTTGGTGAATATTGTTCGTTTCATATTTATTGTTTATAGAAGACGTATATGCGCGATGAGCACCTTAAAATTTATGTACAAACGCATTTTAGCACCAGCCACACGAGCGTTGTGCAATGCTAACAAACAAATCCAGCGTCCGTTCCATTTGGTTGTCATATCAACAAATCCACACAATAACATACACATCACGTGCCTGCAGCGCAGCAAATTCAGCGACAAGCCGCAAGTAGAAGCGGTAAATTAAAAAAAACGAAGTGGATCTTAATCAGAAATGTACTAAATTCTCTTTTTCTTCCTTTCAGCAAGATGGGGGAAATCGTGTGGCCCACAAGAGCATACCTCTGGCGGAGCTGCAGACGAAAATACAATTGATCTACACATGCAAAGTGTGCCAGACACGGAATATGGAGACCATATCTAAGATTGCCTACAACAAGGGAGTTGTTATCGTCACCTGCAAGGGCTGCGAGAACAATCATCTGATTGCCGACAATCTCAACTGGTTTACAGATCTTAACGGCAAGCGCAACATCGAACAGATACTCGCCGAAAAAGGAGAACATGTTGTGAAAATTGTTAGTGAAAAGCAGGAATATCTGCCACAAGATTAAACATAATATAACAAATACAAATTTATTAGAAAGAAAGTAATTAAAGGGTGTTAGGGCGCCATTAACGATTCTACAGCAAAAATGGTTCTTCTACTTCTAAAAACTGAAGTTGTAGCTTACTGCATAGTGTTATCTATTTAGTTAGTTTTGTATTAGATATAAGCATAAACAACTTTACATTTTGTAAGCGAACATTAGTTTAAGGCTGCACTTGGGCGCCATTTGTCGCCTATTTAACTATGCAACAGGTGAGAATGAATCCAAGAGCAAAATTGCATATCTGCTTTTTAAAAACTGAATTTGTATTTTCGTTGTTTATGTCATTGGTTTTTCTTAGCTATAAACATAGGCGACCTTATTGAGTAGTTGCATCAGTCGATCCTGGAGCGGCACAGGAAGCGTTTGGAGCTGCTGATAGAATTGGCTTCTGCACGGAGATTTGGGCGCGAGCAGCAAATGCGTCAAGTATAAAATCTCGTCCAACGGCAGGGATGCAAGTGGCACCTCTGGTGCACCTTGCATGTCATCCAGCTGCAAATGGGGCAAATGTTGTATCCAATAGCCATGCAAATAGCTGCCCAAAGCGCTAGCGAAGCGTCCGTGGAGCAACCAGCAAAAGAAACGGGACAAATTAGATCCGCTGCTAGAAAAAGCAACAAACTGATAAATGTTGTGCACAAAACTGGAGCAGGCCGTGTCCTCCACCTGCACCTCGACGAGCATATCACAGATCATGTGCCGCAGCAGACAACAGCGTGGGTAGAGAATGCTCTCTTTGCTCTCCCGGAATAAATGCAGCCATAAGTCCGAGGAGATCACTTTTATGGCACGCTTCAGCGCTATTTTGATGTGATCCACGGTGGATAGGCGAAAGATGCGTCTCACCAGTTGATGCATTTGCAGCACATTGATATTGAGCTCCATGGCGGGGACATTTAGCCGACTGTGCTCCTTTTCCCTGCCTAACTCAGACCAATCGAAATCCTTGATGATGTCCCATGTTGGCTGGAGTTCGGCGTACGCTTTGTGCATTTGATAAAGAAGCGGCGCAAGTGTGTGGCCATTGCGTGTACCATTAATAATATTGGCGCACATCGCCCGAATGCACTGCCTCCGATCCATGTCGTAGTATTGTCTAATAAGCGCATGTGCGTGAGTAGATTGGAGGAGCACTGCTTCTACTAGCTGATCGCCTAGCTGCGCATAGCATTCGTGCAGATACAACGTGGCTTTGAACATGCACTCCACATCTAGATAACTGAGTTCCAGCTGCTTTTGCTCCTCCTCCTGGCCCATCATCTGTTCCTTGCAATCCAAGAGCCAGGCGATCAATTTGGCGGAATGCATTGTCGCTAGTTCCAGCGTTAGGCCATCATCCACGCACAGCTCATTTCGTATGTACGCATCCATGGATTACATTAATTTCTAATCAATTCCTTTTTATATTTTATTGTTATCAGATACATAAAGCATTTTGAATCGAGTCCTCTGGCAATTGACATATCTGTTAACTCGATAAGTCTGCGCTGTTAGTTGACTATTGGTCATCGATATGTCTGTTAATTGTCGATGATTAACAAAGCGCTGAACTTTCAATAAAGATCTCTGGTAATTAGCAGCGCTTTTAATACGATCGGTCAACGCTGTTGGTTGACGATTTGGATTTGTAAACGATGTGTCACATCAGCTCTCGATTAATTTGCGAAGCGATGCCAGTCAGTTGCACGACACATTGCCATGCCGCCCATCTGGCAGCTTTGGATATTTAGAATTAGAAAAAAGTTCTCTACCAACCATCGATATTGATAATGCAATCAGGGTGAATGCTCTTTAAATTTTATTTTAATATATATACGTATATATACACCATATGTGTATTAATATACATAAAACACATATATACACATAAAATATATATATGTATAGTCAATGAGTTTACTCATCTCTGCAATTCTCACATTCTTAAAAAGATAAACAAAAAATGCATAACATAGACTTATAGTTATATCAAATACCTTGCCTTTTTTCATTTCTTTTATTTTTTTCATTTTCGTAATGTTTTTACTTTTATTTTTAATTTTATACATAAACAAATTTCGAAGCGCAATGTGCACGTTATGCATTTTGTTTTGCTTCGTATGTATGCGCGTATGCTTGAATTAAGAAAATAAAAATATTTTAATATTAAATTTATTTTTTTTCGTGTAGTAATAATATAATTCTTTTTTCAAAAATAGTTGCCAACAAATTATAGAATTCAGAAAACAGCATTTGAGTACGTTGTATTGACTGATGATATAGTGTCCTCCATTATGTTTTTTTTTGTTGTTTATTTATGTTTCTTTCTATTCTGATAATTTTTTTTTTTACTGTTTTTCCGATTTGCTTTACCCTCAATTTTGAAAATTTTGAAAATTTATGAAAATATACATATATATATATATATGCGCGCGAAAAATTAATAATTAATTCAACATTTTTTTGTATTATATATATATATATATACTATTTAACTATATGTACTGTGTTATGTTGTTGTTGTCGCTGTTGTTGCTATCGCACAGTTCTTGTGGCTGTTCTGTATTCATTATTTTCTTTGCAGTTATGAATTTGCTGTGTGTTTGCGCGAGTGTGTTATGTGTTGTGTGTATATGCCTGTGTTGTTGGAATTTTGGGTTATTTTTTTTTTTGGGACGGCACGGCTTTTAGGCAAAGCCAAAACCCTCGGTGCACTCATGTATGGCCTTCTGCAAACAGCTACGCAATTTATCATACGACTTATACATAGGCAGATCCAATTGATTGAAACTGAGGAAGAATATTCATTATTAATATGTATAAATATATATATATATATATATAATTTCATTTGTGATTCGATATAATTACCAGGTATGTGCGCATGGCAAGCGATCTGTGGAGCGATCGTCACGATGTATTTGGAACTTTTGTATGCCATTCATGCCCTCCAGGGAGCCGAAGCCCTGCAACGGTACCTTCGAGGTGCCAGTGACAAACTGTAGGAATTTCGCACGATCCTCTTGATCGAAGCTGCGTAATGCGCGCCAAAACCATTGAATCTGCAAGGCAATATATTATTGATATATAAATAATATATTGTTATCAGATATATTGAAGCTATTTTACGACGCACCTGTGCCGATTTTGATGTGTATTTGTGGTACTCGGAGTTTGCTTTTAGATCTTCAATATCAATATCCGGCAAGCCGGATATTAGAAGCTCCAGTTCCTGTTCGTTAAATATCGATATTAAATGCTTTGGAATTATATCATAGAAGCCTTCAAGGAATGCGTCCAATCTGAAAGAGAGAGAAAAATGGACAAAGTTCAAATTAATCAGTCTAGAATGAAATCTCGAATTCACAACAACTTACTGCTGACGTATCGAGCCGCTCATCTTTAGCTGGCAAACGAGCTGAACATATTCAAATTTATTTTCCTCGGTGACAGGCACATCGCGCCCATTTGGCTTGAGATCGCGGATTTGTGTGACGCCAAACTCTTGGACCTCTGTCGAGAAGGTCAACTCATAGCCGAGCGTCGATATATCGTTCTTCATCAGATAGTCGAGACCTTTGTAGAATTCATAATCCTGTGATTCCATATCCGTATGCTTCACCTGTTTTCCCAGTATGTGTTTGTAAAACGAGCGCGTGAAGTAGCATTCCAACAACTTATTATCATGCACGGCCTTGGCTGTTTGATAGAGGTAGCGATATGAATTAGACAGAGACAGAAGCAGAAATACCATCTTTATTTGGGCCTTGACTTACCAATTACGCGACCAACAAACTTGAAGTAGCTCAAATGATTAGGATTTGCATGACTCGATGGATTGATCATGTATGTGACGCGATCGCCCGGCGATACGCAGAACAAGGCATACATCGGATTAAAGATTTCGCGAGAGATTATCACATACCATTCGCGCAATAGGCCTCCAGCGTCCTGGCCTTCCTCATCTAAGCAAAACATAAGATGTGCAGAGATTGGGAGTTATCAAAAGTTATGGTGGGTGATCATGTCGCCTCGCTTACCCTCAAATACAATGTAGAATCGATTCTTCCATTCCTCCGGGCCAAGACGATAGAGGACACGGAACGAGTCCTCAAAGACGGTGATGCGACGCACACTAACCGTATGCTCCTCGCGGCGTATGCCCTCATCGAGTCGCTCTAGTTCGGTCAGGAAATATTTGCGCTTCACATCAAAGTCCAGGATGCGTGTGTGATCCACCAGCACTGCGAATGGTCCATCCGACAGATGTGAAGAAGATTGACGCAAGATCTGATTAAGCACAGTGCGATGCTTCTCAGCGAATTGTAGAAACTTTTGACGATCCTGTTTTAGTTGAGCCTCGTGTGGCGTTAGCGGAGTCACCGGTTGACCGCTAGCAGCAGCGCCAGTCGTCGACCCATCCTGCATGCGCGTGTCATCTGTAAACCAAACCAAAAGGTAAAAAAATCATTAGTAGTTTTATACGATTGAAGTAGAACAGGAGACGTACCCTCATAGGCCGAATTGGTTGGCTGGCTGCTGTTGCTGTTGTTATCATCCAGCAGCAGCTGTGGACTGTGCTGCTCGGCTGTCACTGGATGAGGCGCAACACGCAATCCGGAGGGACCATCACCAGAGGTGGCTGCTGTTCCACGTCCCGGCTTCTTGGGCGTCACACGATGCGAGGCATGTATGAGGAAGAAGGCTTCAACGGTTGGCTGCAGCACCAGCACAGCGAACTCATCCTTGGACTCCTCAAGTGCAGCGAGACACTCGCTCAGCGTGTGCCACAGCACGTCCAAGCATAAAATTTGGCTAAGTGTCGGCTTCGCCGCAGATTTGTTGGGACAGCTGCTGCTGTTGCTGCAACTGCTGCTGATCTCGGAAGCGTCGCTTGTCTCCATGCTGCTGACACCGCCAGCCGCCCCACCAGCAGCAACATTTGCTCCTCCATCTGCTGCTGCTGCTGTTGCTGCTGCTGCTGTTGCTGCTGCTGCTGTTGTTGCAGTTGCTGCTGCTGCTGCCTCGACAGCTGTTTCCTCAACGAGCAGAGGTGAGGCAACCCCATCGATATCAATGATATCCTCATTGCTGTCATCATTATTTTGGCCATTCTGCACTTCGTAAATGTTGCGCACCTGCATGAAGATCTTGAGCGTGCGCAGGAAATATGGCTGAGCGGATGAATTCGACATTAGTTTCTTCATCGACGGCAATTGCAGTTCACAGGTGGGCTTGGCATTCTTTGGTGCCGATATTATGACCGATTCGGATGTGAAGCGATCCTGCATGGTGCCCTCATGGACGGTTAAATTGGTAAGCAAAGTGGCTCCGGCACCTGAGATTGGAAGGGAAGTGGAGCTGCTGCATCCGCTACCACTCGGCTTATTGCTATCTATCGGTTGTTGCTGCTGTCCTGGCTGTTGTTGCTGTACCGAAGCCGGCTGTGCAGTATTTGTATTATATGCGCGTATCTCGTTGAGCAGCGTCTGAATGACTTGACGCACTTCCTCCGCCAGGCCGAGTATGGCGGCGGTCAAATACTGTATGAATATTGCATTCGATGCCTGCGAACATTCTGTGAGATTCACAATCAGTTTGCTTACATTGTCCAGACCCTCGGTGGTGCCGCATTGATGGGTCAACACCTCAATGACCAGTTGCAATTGTGAAAAGTTCTTTGAGTAGATTTTGCGACGTGGCTTCGACGGATTCGATGCCTGGTAATAGTCACCACCTCCAGTGCTGGCACCGTTGCCGCCTGGCACTGCTGCTGGCAATGCTGGGGTATCGGCTGTAACCAATTGGTCTCTTGGTATAAGGGGTAACTCATCCTCATCATCAACATCCTCATCATCGTCATCATCCTCCTCATCGTCATCATCCTCGTCGTCGTCCTCATCGTCATCGTCCATCTCCTCCTCATCCAACTCCTCATCGTCGTCGTCGTCGTCAACAATACGTTGTGCTCTACTCGTCATCCGATTAGGCAACGGCGGCGGCGGCGGCATTCGATGCACCAACACATTTTCCGGATGCGTCGCTGATGATGTTGCAGAAACTGCAGGGGCACGCATAGCAGGGGTTACAAGAGCGGTCGATGCCACCGCCAATATTTGGCTAATGGGTATAAGTGGCGGCATCTGTTGTTGCTGCTGCGCCTGTGTCTGCTGCTGTTCTCGTTGCTGCTGTTCTCGTCGCTGCTGTTCTCGTCGCTGCTGTTCTCGTTGCTGCTGTTCTCGTTGCTCCCGTTCGTATTCATGATGCAAGAATATTGGCATCTGTTGAGTTGGATTTATTAGTGGCTCCTCCTCCCTGGGTAGCTCGACGCTGAGGAAGGCGAGCAGCTTTACCAGCATATCAGTTAGATGCGGCGACCGACAAATTACTTTGTACGGCAACATCTCCAAGAGCTGACCGAACGCTGATTCGGTAAATGATACATATTCCGCATTGCTAGTCTCCCACTTCCAGGACGGCAGTGAGGCGAGCGGAAACTCCGATACATTGGCCAAACGTTGCTGTGTCTCCCGATCAATGTTCAAGACGACATCCCAAAAGTCGTGTGCATTGGTTTGATACTCAACGCTTGACTTGCTGCCGCGCCCTTTGGTGCTGCCGGATGATGAGGAGGTGGCAGCTGCTTTCGCTGCAGCCGCTTTCGATGTGGACGGCTCATCATCCAACGGTTGAGATTTGGGCAACTGTTGCTGCTGTTGTTGTTGTTGCTGTTCCTGCTCGTCGAGAATGCCGCGCAATCGATTGGCTATTTGATAGCGATGATAGCGTGAACGCAGTTCACTACCTGTTCCAGTCGAGGAACGCATTCCACCTGTCGCGGTTGTAAAGATCGACGGATTGCTATTGAAGAGCAATCGGTTGCGTCCCTTCGGCTCCCGATTGTAGGGCACGAAACTGAATGGATAGTGTTTGGCGAGCACAAACAGCAAATCCAGACAATTGCGCACAATCATTTGAGCTGCCTGCGGATTGATGTTGATGCTCCGTGTGGTGCCTTCGAATTGCTTATTGATTAGGAAAATGTTGCTCTTATAGCCAAAGGCGGCATCCACACGCAATTTCAGCCATTCGGGTTTACTGCCCGTGTTCGCCGCCCCGAAATTGGGGCTCTCCTCGTTTGTCTTCTGTATGATGCTAATCAATGCCTTGATGATCCATTGGCGGGTCGGTTCGTGATGGCATAGATTCCGTATAACGCGATGCAGTCGAACGCTGTTCACCTTCTGATCCTCAACGAAGAGGAAGAGCAACAGGGTTGCCAACGAATCCGGATCAAGCAATATATTCTCATCTTCCATCATGAGCAAGGCCAACGGTTTGCCCGTACTGGGCCCAATATGATGATGCACAATTGTCGTATGCTGATTATGCTGTGGCTGTGCATTTCCACTGGTATCATACCAAATGGCGCTGTGCCAGCGTGCCTCATCCAAGTTCTGCAGCGTTGTCTGGAATCGAGCTGCAAACGTGGAACGTAAATTAATTACTTAAACTTGATTACGGATTTAGGATTAAAACATACATAACGCATTGCTGGGTGGATGGGCGTCCATGCGGGGACCGTTGCGTGATTCCCAGTCACGACGCAGGAACTGCGCCTCGGCTGCCAGCTCTGGCGGCAAGCTGGCTATCTGTGAGTCCTCCATGTCCGTTAGTATCTGCATTACATTTATATAGATATTTCGATTATTGTTTGAAATTTTTCAGAAAAGTTTCGATTGTAATAATTAATTTTCCAAAATTACATCTTTTGTTCATATTACACTGGTTTCGATTTTAGGGGTGTGTGAAATGATATATCAATGATGATCCAAAGAATTTAATGGATTTTGGTTGACCTTCTTTTCATTTAATGAAGAAGTATTTTGACCAAAACTTTTCAACTTACCGCTTGACGCAAATTCTCGGGCAGATTTTGAAAGAATGCTGCTGTATCGACGGGATCATCAGGATTTGCGGTCTGCGCTGCCTGTCGCTGCTGTTCGATGCGCTGCTGCATTAGCACCTCAGATTGTATGTTGAGCGGCAGGGCTGCCAAAAATTCGGGATTCACCTCGACGAGGGAATCGTGGGCAAACTGAATAGCATTCTGTTGGGCACGCTGACGAATGCGTTGCATGCGCAAATGCTCCTGTATCACCTCTTCGCGCATCTCGCTGGGCAGTGCGGCCAGGAACGACGGATCAACGCCCTCTGGCACCTCCAGATCACCCAAGGCGGCACGCACCTCCGGACTCATATCGGTGATTACGCTGCTGCTGCTGCCAGCAGCAGCAGCACCTCCACCACCAGCTGCTGTTGATGGTGCTGCTGCTGCACCTGCCACGCCAACGGTACCGGCACCGGCTGTGGCTCCATCACTGGTCGATGGTGGTGGAGTTGGCGCCAGTTGTGCTGCAAAGCCGGCAGCACCGCTTTCATCTAAGCTAATAGCCTCCACATCAATGATGGCATCCGCTACTCCACCGGCTGCTTCAGCCAAGACGTCGTCATCGTCATCGCCATCCTCATCGTCATCCACATCGTAGCTGGGCTCTGTTTCAACAGCAACATCCCGGCGCTGCGGCTGCAAATTCAATTGGGCCATCTCATCCGCCGCCGGCTGCAGGGGCATCGGATGTGCGGCGACAGCGGCAACAACTGCCGCCGCAGCGGCCACAATGGAGACCACCTCGTTGGCGGCTTCCGTGCTCAATGGTTGATGGTCTTCAGGTGCCTCATCAGTGGGTAACTGTTGCTCGCTAGCTAACAGCTGAGCGGCTAGCTCGGATATGGTCACTGTGGGCATAATCGAGGCATAACCAGCACTGGTCATTACTGGATCGGCCTGATCTGTTTGCTCCACATCCAGTTCCAGTTCGTGGTCCGAATCCTGGTCAGGTTCTGGGTCCTCTTCTTCGTCGTCCTGTGCATGCTGCTGCTGTTGCTGCTCATCGGCATCAATCGGTTCCAGCTGCAATAGGTCCTGCCCCGATTGTAGCTGCTCCAGCGGCTCCGGGAAATTCAATGCGCCCGGCATCACCTCCAGTGATGGTGGGAGCGGAAACGTCAATTCAGCATTTGTCACACGCACCGATGACGACGATGAGGAAGACGAGGATGATTCACGCCACGGTTCCTCCATGGCGCCAGTTGACATCCGTTGCAGACGTGGTGGTAGCATATCCCGATTGGGCCGCACATTTACCTGCAGTGCTGGTCCGGTTGCTGTTCCGGTTCCTGTTGCTGGTCCATCGCCGCCAACAGTGCCCGCTGCTATGGCGCGGTTGCCAATTGCAATGTTGTTGATGCGGCGCACGAAGCTCGAACGCTGCTCGTTTAACTACAATTGTAAATAGTAAATATTATATTTAATTATTTCCCTTGGCATATGTACAAAAACAAATGAGATACCAAATAGGTAATACCAGCCACAGAACACACATTGTGTAATAGATGTGGTTACCACCCCCCTGGTTACCTCGGCAACATCTAACGACTTAGTTGAATCGCTTTGACTCACCTGCAGCTCGTAGAGATCAGCGACATCGGCGCGTGTGCGTGGACGTGAAGGACGGCCACTGGCTGGTAGATGCGGCACGGGTGGATACTGTCGTGCTGGATGCGAGCCCAGCACACCTGTTGTTGTTGTCGCCGGTCCCGTCTGCACATGCAACTGAACACTGGGAAACAGTTGCTGTTGCTGTTGCTGAAGTGGTGGCGGTGGAGATAGTCCAACTGCTGACGCTTCCACATCCGATGATTCCGCTGAATCCTGATCATTGTTTAAATTGATGTTCGCATATATGTTGTAGAGTCGAGTCAGACGTCGAGGGTCTATTGATAAATAAGTATTACAAGTCAGTGCTTTGTGTGATCCACCAACTACTTTTAAGGCAATCTACGAGCATTTAATGCTCCTTGACTATCACCCATGGCTAACAACTTACCAGCTACTGTTGTTGTTGTTGCAGGTATGGCTGAGGCATTCACGAACTGCATCGAGGGTATCAGTCTGGGTATCGAGCTGCGGAAAAAATTGCTGGATGCCGCTGCTGGTGGCTGTGCCATTGTTGTTGCTGTGCCACTAGTTGTAATGTCTGTTGTTGTTGTCGTTGCCAATGTTGCAGGTGCAGGTGCAGGTGCAGGTGCTGGTGCTGGTGCAGGTGCAGCAGCTGCAGCAACTGTTGCAATTGACGAGCTGTTGATGCTGCTCCTGCTTGTTGTTGTAGTTGTCGTTGTTCCGGAATTCGATAGCCAGCTGCTAACGTTGATCCCAGAAATTGGATTTGCAACTGCATTAGTGGCTGCCACAGTTGCTGGTGCCACTTCAGTTGTGATCGCAGTTGCATTTGCAGTTGAAGTTGAAGTTGAAGTTGAAGCTGTAGCAGTATTACCAACACTACCAATATTGGTAGCGGCGGTTGCAGCAGCTGCTGCTTTTGCTGTTAATTTTGCTGCTACCGTCGTTGACTGATGATTGGCCTCATCCTGTTTGCGCTGCTGATGGGCCACCTTCAGTTCCTTAATCAAATGTGGCAGCAGGAAATGTGCCGCATAGAGGCAGACATCCGTTTGGGTTTCCATATCAAGGGCTTTGGCCTCTTCCAGCCACCAGTGGAGTGCTATGCAAGTTAGAGATAAAAAAAAGATTCGGATGATGTTATTTGCAACATATATAATTTGGGATTATAATCGCATTTTACTCACCGTCCTGGGTGAACATCTCCATTTGTATCTCCTCTGTTGGATTCTGATATGTTGGCATGCAAACACAGTACTGTTGATCCAGATAGAGAAGACGTCGTCGCACCCCATTGTTGCACATTGTTCCTACATTGTTGTTGTTGTTATTGTTCGGATGGTTGCCTATGTTGGAGGACCCACCAGCTGTAATGCCACCACCACCGGAACTATTACCAGTTCCAGTATTTGTTCCAGCTGTCATCGTCGGTGGCTGATCATCCCACGGATAGTTCATATTCGGATTATTGCCAAAACCTCCGCCGGCCGAGTTGCGATCCGTTTGGAACATGGTATCAGATGCGTTTGCAACACTACCAGTACCAACGCCGATAGTCGCGGTGTTGCCGCCAATGAAATTAAAGTCCGGTGCCATCCAGGATTCGGAAGATGAACGCAATGCGGCGGCTACCGCTGAGCTGCGACTTCCACCAGCGACTGCAGCTGCCGCCGACGAGGATAAAGCACCGCCACCATTCACATCAATGTCAAGGGGCAGCGCAATCGAGCTGTTCATGCGCAAGCGAAAACTGGACGGCGTCTGCGTTAGCAAGTGTCGGTGTCCATGACTATGTCCATGTCCACGGCCATGTCCGCGACCATGTGAATCATCGTCCAGGCGTTCGTATAAATAGGCATTGGCTTCACGTTGCGATTCCTGGAGGCGACGACGATTCTCGCGAACCAAGCATTGTTCGATGGCGGCACTGCGCCGTGCACGATTATTGGAATTGGTAGCTGCGGATGAGGGTACAGCAGTGGAGGAGCCACCGTTCCCGGATCCATTCGCCTGTTCGTTGAGATCAACATCATCATTGGTGTTTTGTGCGCGTCCATTGTCGCCATCATCGTCATCATCTTCATCATCATCATCGTCGTCGTCGTCGTCCTCCTCATCGTCATCGTCGTCGTCCTCGGCATCAACATCGGCATCATTGGATGCCGTTTCCGATGATTCAGGTTCATAGATATGATCAAAGACTTCAAGAAATTGTCGTGGGCGCTCTTCATCGACATCGGTTTCGCTATGCTCATCGACATCTGCTGGCACCTCATCATCTTCATCATCGTCATCCTCCACTTCATCCTCAACGTTGCGCTCCTCATTCTCGGTTGATCCTTCCGAATCGGAATCCGATGTGGTCACCACATCGGCTAGCATCGATGGACTTATATTGCGTGCATTACGCGACGTTATGGGACGTGCAGCCAAAACAGGAACACTTCCAACTGAAGACGCCCCCGCTGAGGCAGCAACACTGTTATCATTGACAGCACTGACAGCTACTCCTTCGCCGCCGCCGCCACCATCCACATTCAGATCTAGATTACTGCGCAAGCGTGGATCGCCACTGTTATTACCGAGCAGTGCCGAATTGCCGACGGAGCTGCCGCCAGCAGCATCATTGCTTCCATTTTGTGGCGTAGAGTCACCGCCACCAATGGCACTACCACCCGCACCGCCAACGTTGTTACCATTGGCGCTGCTACTGTTGCTGCGCGAGGCGAGAAAGAGTCCTTCGCATTGTAGGAAATCATCCCAGAGCTGATCGAAATTGAGAACCGGACGCACCGTTGATGATGTGGAGCCGGTGTTGGTGTTACTGGCATTGTTGCTAGCAGCTCCTACTGCATTACCACCACCACCACTGGGGATGGCAACAGAATTGTTGCTCCCTTGTGACGTCAACTCTGCCGCAGACGATTCGGGGCCATCATTGCTATGCTGCTCATCATTATCGGCGGCGACATCGATGGCAGCAGCCGCCGCATTGTTGCTGGTGGCCGTGGAAGCATTGTTGCTGGCACTGCTGCTGCTGCTGCTACTGGGTGTGCCAGCTGTGCCGGCTGTTGTGCCACCACCAACGCCACTCGCTGCACCACTCGGTGGCACTGAATCCTCCGAGTCGATGGCCATCTCATCCGAATTGAAGATAAACTCAAAGGCATGTCGACGATCCGAGAGCACATTCCGTATAATATCCCGAAGAACATGCTCCCCACCACTACCACCACCGCTGCCACTACCAGCACCCATCGGATTGGGGCGATCCATAGTGGCGACGCCCGCATTGACAGCACTGCGTGCCCCCAGACGTGGATAAAAGCGACGATTGATGACAGAGCTAACTGTATTGGCGCCACTCAATGGGGCGGAACTGCCAGTGCTATGCCCATTATTGACACCACTATTGGCCGAGGAGCTGGCGCCACCGAAGAGTATACGCTTGGAGCCGAGCGATGCAGGCGGCACATTGAAGCGCAACAATATCTCCATGGGTCGAAGAATGGCGCCCAGTGTGCTGAGAGTGTTGTGATTGGACAGATCCTTGTATTGGGCCAGCTTGGTCAGATAGGTCATGACACCCTGTCGCAGCAGGACACGGTACATGGTATTCCGATGCATGTGAACCTTGTCATAGAGCATCGGCGATTCAATGAGATTGGGTAACAGGCTCATCAGCACCTGGAGACGTGTGTGCTTCTCCGCCGAATCCGGATGGACGAGAGCACGTGCAACGGCCGCATGCAACTCTTCGGCGACCTGCTGCTGCACACCAGCCAACTGATAGCAATCGGATAGCGAACATATTAGCACACGAGCCATGGTGCTCACCTCGGGCACATGCTGACGCTGTGTGATCGGCAGAAAGCGATCCATGAGCACAGCGAGGAATGTCTGCTTTCCGTCATTGTTGTTGTCGCCGTTCTGGTCACAAATCAATGGACTATCCGCCGGCGTATAGACATGGGCAAGCAGCACACGCGGCACCAACGATTGATAGGCGCGCGTCGCATCCGCCAGCAGTTTGAGCAGCGTTGCACGTGGCAACGTCGGCTTCAGATGATTGTGGGCATTGGTCGGCATGTGCCAGCTGCAGCAGCACGGATCAAATTTATCGCCAGTGCCACCGGCTGACTGGGATGTCGTCGCTGAGTTGCCAGCCGCAGCTGTTGTCTTCTTTACAGATGCTGGTGTCGAGTCCTGCAAATCCAAAACAAGTGAGAAAGTTGTAAAATAGATATTGATAGACAGACAGAAGGACTTGAAAGGGTTCAAAGAGTTGAGAGTCCAAATTGGTTTACAAATGGATAGATTTCAATATATATGAATAATAACAAAAGAATAGGCATTTCCTATTTTTATAGCTATCGGTTTGCGTTTATCGATTACACTTATCGATTAATATCTTGACGCTTTTTAGGCTTTAGCTGCTAGCTTCAATCGTATCTAGCATAGCATAAGAAAGATCATCATCATTATTGGACTTACCTCATCGTCCAGATTATTCATGGAGCCCGCTGCGCCTGGCGGCTGATCGGGCGGCACAAGCTCGGCGGCATTCAGATGTTGTTGATCGGCACCTTTGGGGCCATAATGGACGCAGGGCTGCACGAGGGCATGGAGGAGCTGCTTGAGCACTGATACCGCTGATTCCAGCTGCTCATCATTGATGGCCTGATCATTCGTTTCCGGTGTTTTCTTTGCTGATGTGCTCGCACCACTTCCAGTTGTCGTCTTCGTCGACGTCGTTGCTGCTGCCGCGGCCGTTGGCTGTTGTCCAAACTTAGATTTGACCATAACATGTCCATCATCGGGTAGACTCTTGCTGGTTATGCAACTGACCATATTTTCGGCCCGAAGCATCTCCTTGGCAGCGGCAATAAAAGTCTTGGGATCGCGCGATACAGCCGTTGACACCTGGGTGAGCACATAAATGAGATCCCGATGGCCGATGGGCACAACGCCAGCGGCGCGCATTCCCAGTACACGTTCCATGGCCTCTTGGAGCACTGGTGGCGCCTCCAAGACATGACGCAATATGATTATCGCATAGGTGGGCAAGCCCATAAATCCGCACGATTGCTGCAAATCGAGCAGCATTTGAACGCCGCCGCAGCGTGCAAAGACCTGGGCGTTATAATAGTTTCGGGTGAGCCGAGCACACAAACGCAACAGGGACAACTTTGTCTCGTGATGCAGCAGCAACTGTGTTGACTGCAACAGTGCCACTATATTTACTATAATGCGCACACAATCAAATTTACCCAGTCCAACATTCTCCTCGTTGAGCACAAATTTGTGAGCACGTTTTGGTATGTTTGCGAAAGTGTGGCTGCCGCTGCTGCCGTTGTTATTGTTGCTATTGTTGTTGTTGCTGCTGTTGGTGTTGCTGTTGGCTGCTGCTGCTTTGGCCTTGGCTGCGGCAGCGGCGCTCTTTTGACGCGACTTGGAGCGTGTCGTCGGCGGCGACAGATTGCCATGATCTGTGGCAGATGATGATGATGCTGTCGATTGCTGTCGCAGTTGTAGCTCCTGTTGTTGCTGCTGCTGCTTGTGCTTCGATGGCGACGAAGATGTTGTTGTTGTCGGTTCATTAAAGTTAATCAATTGTCTCAGCGGAACCAGATCATCGGTTTGAATGGTACCGCTGCCGTTGGGCGTGGTGCGTATTATGCGATTCACAAAGTTATTCATTTGAAGGGATGATGAGATCATGTTTTGCAATTTTATGATCCCTTCGCATATCTTTAGGGCCGGATAGACGGGACGATGACTGCCGGATGCTTCGCTCACCTGGGTCATGCAATTGAAATTGACCGTGCAACGTTGACGTCCAATATTGATGTGAAGCCAACGTTCGCCAGCAGCGTAAGCATTACGGATTAGTTGATTATTGGCGTCCGAGTAGGAATTCCATTTGCCAGTGGATGAATCATACCAACGCCAGAAGTCACCGCTAACTGCGCGCATGTTCGATTTGCGCTGCAGGATGTGACTAATGCTATCGATGGCATCAATCAAATCCACTAGATTCTGCACCCAACGTGGCACAGTGGCACGTGGCTGCTGAACATCGTCGTCCTCGTTGATCTGTGACTGCTCCAACATCCATTGGCTCATGCAATTGAGCAGCTTCACCAGCGATACCATCGCATCCTGTGCGGTAATCGCTTCGACGAGTGGTCGATGCAAATCACTGTAGTTCTCCTCGAGCAGCAGCGTTGATGTCTTCAAGCGCACAAACAGACGAGTGGCGGTCATGCCCGTTAGGCATTCCTCGAGCCGTGTAGCTTTGGGTACACACGTTGTGCTCCCACTTGGTGGCTCAAAGAGCTGCAGCGTAAAGTCCACCCATTGTATGATGTTGCGCACAAAATTGGTGACAAACACCTGACGATTCAGTAAATTGTGGCGTCTATACAGCACAGCGATGAGATCCGCTGCACAGGGAACCGTAACCGGTATGGCCTCCATGAATTCAAAGGCACGCGAAACGGCCTCATCGCAGAAACGATCGAATACTAGCGGCGACATCAACTTCAATTGCCTATAATCATAGCCAGCTGCAGCAGCCGGAGCAGCAGACGAACCAGCAGCTGGCGGGCATTTACCGCCGAAATTGAAGTCGCTGGCTGATGCACTTGGATTTGGTGTTGATGCGTCGCCAACCAATTGCTGCTGGTGTGGCTCCATATCGATGTCCATGTCGCCAGCAACAGCAGCACTGCTCGTTCCACTACTGCCCTGCGAACCGGATGCGGATCCCCCTCCACCGACTACAACAACATTTACTGTCGATTGCGATTGTGTCTGTCCCGTCGAATTGGATAACGAGCTCGCCTCCGGATTGTTGAGCAGATAATCGGTGGCCTCCTCGAGGGAGGTATTGGTGCGCAACGCATCGATGATGTGATAGTGACGAAAGCCCATGTCTGTCAATGTCTTGATGTGGTCTGCATTGAGACCATCGTCCGTGCTGCGTATGTAGAGATTCTCAAATTTGATCTCCTTCATACGTGTATGGTAGCGATCCAGCAGCATCTGATGTGACTTAATCAAATGCTTTAGGATCACTAGGATCGTTTCCAGCATACTGGCGCCATAATTGGGTATGGGACGACGACACCAGATGCGTCGCAATGCCTGCATGGCCAACTGATGGATATGGATGAGATAGAAGACCGGCTCGAATGGCACACAATCGGGCAGGCAATTGAGACGTGGACTCATTGTGTATGGTGATTCGATCATTGCGCGCGGATTCACCATCTTCTCGAGCAACTGTAACCAGGCATCCAGAAATTCACCCGTCCCCTCGGGACAGTCACGCTTGTCATCCTCGTGTGGCTGCATTAGATCGTCCAACGGAGCCCATTGATCAAAGTGAAACTTTTGCGAGGCATTGTCGAGTGATAGGGCCCAATAGAACATCTCGAAGAATGCCTTGAGACCGTTTTCGGCACAAAATTGTGAGATCATTAGATGAAATGCACTGCGCTTATCATCGAACAGCATCGGACCGGTGAAGCCCACCGAGCAGATGAGAAACGTTAACTTCAATTTAGGCACCGGCTTGGGCAGAATGCTCTCGTGACTGAACCCATTCACCAGTATTGAGCTGAGGATGCGCGCAATTTCACGTGCCTCGGGCGTAGGAACTTTATTAATGTTGCTAATTAGATCGTTGATGCGACGTTGTCGTATCTGCGGTGAACCCACCGATAGCTTCACCAACGTACCCAACAGCTCAGCCAATGCACGTCCGAGACGCGAGCTAGCCGCCAGCAGGGATTTAATGTAACGAAATTGTTCCTCTGGCGTATATTTCGTACGAAATTCGGCGGCACGTTCCAATTTACGTGAGAGTTCCGCCTCGGTCAAAGGATCAGCGGTGCCAGCAGCTGCCGACATTTGTGCCGCTATCTCATCCCAAATGAGATCAGGGTGTTGGGTGGGCTCATCTGAGCATAAATTCAATAGGATGGTGCTCTCCCACACTAGCGATATATACAGTTGGACAAGTTGCTGGAGCAGCTGGACGCCCGTGTCTCGATTGGCACCCCAACGCTTGAGTAGCACGCTGCGCATCTCATTGGACGCATTGCGACAGAGATGGACGAGCATCACCACATACCCATGCACAAAATTCATATTGTGCAAAATCGGTGTATATTCAGCATTGGAAAATCCATCCTCCAAACGTTGACAGCACACCAATTCGGCGAGCAGCACACTTCCGCCCGGAAATGTAAAATGTTTAATCAGTGGCTTCAATTGGGCAACAATATCCGTCAGCTTTTTGAGTGCAATACCCAAGACTTTGGTCTCTTGCGCCTGACTCAGAATCGCTTTACACACATTCGCCACGCCTTGGGCTGTGGTCGAGACGGGTGAGTCAACTGGTAAATTGGGTAATGAGAGCAACTGTAAGATGGGCGTTAAGCCATCCTTTTGTACAAATTCACGGCAATGATCACCGTTTGGACTATTACTGAAGATGGCCTCAATAAATTTCATAACATTCAAAATGTAATCAATTAACGGAATGGCTTCACGTTCCGGTTGTTGCTGTTGTTGTAGTTGTTGTTGTTGGGGTTGTGGTTGTTGTTGCTGTGGTTGTTGTTGCAATTGTTGTTGCTGTTGCAATTGTTGCTGCTGCCGATTGGCAGCCACTGGCAACTGTTGCTGATGATGCTGCTGTTGTTGCTGCTGTTGTTGCTGCTGTTGTTGCTGCTGCTGATGCTGTTGCTGCTGTTGGGATGCTGAGCTCATTTCATCATCGTCATCATCATCGTCACCGCTGCTATCGTTATTATCGGCAGCACTTCGCAGCACCGGATTACTGCCACCAGCGCCCATAACCATGACCGATGGCGATGGCGTTGTCGATGGCACCACACCACCAGTCGCATGCGCCGCCGCAATGGCCACATTGTTATCCTTGTTGGCGCGCCAGCAAATGAAACTGGGATCGGTGCCGAGACGAACGAGCTCGTTGAGCAGACGAACGATTGCCTCGATGGCATCGGAAAGCAAATACGGATGATTCTTGATCAGATCATCCATTGCATTGCCCAAATTGGTGGCCGTATCACCCAATGGATCTGAACTGCGACGTCTGCGCATCGCCACCAAATAATCCGGTGAGAGTAACACTTTCAGCACCTTATCGAACGGTTCATACGAGAGAAACTCGAAGAGTCCACGATCATTGAGACACAAGGCGGAGAAAACATTCGGCAACGAGCCGAGCACTTCACGTGTCGCCGGTACATCCTTGTGCAGCAGTGCACTCAACATAACACTGGTTATGCCCAAATCCTGCAATGATGAGAGCAACGATGGCTCATTGAATACGTAAACGGTGACCACATCGGTGGCCAGCAGAAACAATGATGGTCCATAGTATTCAGCATTGGCGATAATATGACGCAAAGATTGCGTTAGGCTTGTCTCCATAATATTGCGCATATTGCTGAAATGTGCATGATCCTGGATGCTCTTCTTCAGAAAGTTGAGCATTGATTTCAATAAGGCTGCTCGCTGTGTCACACAGGATGGTTTTTTGCGCTGCATTAGCGCATTGTTGGGCGACAACAGTTGTGCTTTGCGCTCGGCCAACGGACGAGCATAATAACTATTTTTTGGATAACGTGCCGTCGGTGTTTCTCGAAAATGACTCCTGGCTGCAGAGAGGAGACTACTCAACGGGTGTATCCCAGAGCGTGATCCAATGTCCAGCCAGCTGGACAGTGTGTTGGAGCCAGAAGCAGTGCTACGTAGCTGCTGCTGTAGATGATCCCCACCACTGTGCTCCATAAAATCGCGAAACGCTTGCTGGGCACTGCCATCACTGCTCGAATTATCACGACGCGGCGATGCACCGCTGTCGCTGGCAACCGATGCATTCTCCGTGGCGGCATCTATAAAAATTATTATCGTTTATCAACAATTCGAAAAGTGAACAAACGAAAATCAACCTACCATCATCTTCCACCTGCTCCAACGAACTGTCCATTTTATCGTTAAGGCCCTGCTCCTCGGGCAGCGTTGATTCCCTCAGTGTGATGCCAATATCCGCGAGAGCACGACAACAGCTCTTAATCTCCTTCTCCAAACGATCGATAAACACATTCAGCCCATTATTCTGATGAAAGCGTGCAATATCAATGTTTGTGATCAGATCAATGACGCGCACTGCGCGTGTCACAAACGTGATGTGCTCCAAATCAACGCCCGGCCAGCTGATCACACGCAACAGAGACTGCATCATGCCGCTTTTGACCAGTGCAGATCCGCCGAGCTCATAGCTGGCCAGATGATAGAGCAGCGAGAACAGCGATGTGGCCAATATCAATGGATAACGTTCGGTTAACCCATGCGTCGTCAAATTATCAATACAATCCCGCACCAATAGCGGCAATGTGCCACCCTGACGCTCTGCGCCCGTATAATGAACAATCTTCACCAAACGGGAGCCAGCTCTGCTGGGGAGAGGTAAAATCAATTTTAAAATAAAATAAAATAAAAAATAAAAATGTATCATCAAGTTAATTCAATAAAATTGGTTAAGTTTAATTTTTTTTTAATTTCATTTAAATTTTTAAGAAGTATATATAAAGTTGCCCAGCTTTTTTATGAGTGCAAGATAAATCAGACATAAAAAATAGGCTTATCTTGAAAGCACAGATTTGAACTTATTATTTCTTATATTTTTTACAAAATTAAAATCCGATTAAGTTAGCAAATTTCAACAAAATAACTTTAAAACTGAGTAAAAGCTGCTAATATGCATTATTTTTTAACCATATGCCTCTTTCAGGATTCAGTTAATTTGATATAATTATAATATACGTCCCAAAACTTTACTTGGCAAATCTGAAATTCTGTAATAGATTTTTTGACCAATACGTAAGATACGTAAGATAAGCGATAGTTTTTTGTTTGTTTTGTTATTTATACATGTACATAGCAGACGTATATATTATTTAATGCTTTTGGCATTTGGAGGTAAAGCACTCACCTGGGCACACTGGGATTGCGATCAAAGTGTAGCATTGAGGTGAGTGTACGCAGGACAGCTGCACGTATCTCCACGAGATGGACATCCTCCTTGTCGATCAGTTCGCAGAGCTCCTCACCAAACCCAGCATAGAGCACCTTGTCCGTATTATCTTGCAGTGCATTCGAGTATATCAATATGGATACAGCCTGCAGGCGAGCCTGCACAAATTGTAGACGTAGCTTGTAATTGTTGAAGCCAGAGATGAGGCGCACACGATGTGCAATGCGCATCTGGAAAAGGAAATAAGCACAAATTCGAGTATTTAATCACAATTAAAAAAAAACTCAAACTTATAGAAAGTCCTACTTTTTTTTTAACAGTAAGCCCATTTAAAATGTTTTATATATGTATTAAGAAACAGGACGTAAGATTTTAAGTTTGTAAATGATCGTTACGAACCTTAATGGCCTCACTAGGCTTTGAGATATGTCCAGCGATTGTTTTAATAACCTCTGGTGCTGACGATGTGTGACAGAGATCCATCATATCAGGTATTTCCAGTTGTGCGGAATGTCCATGCTCGTCCACATAGTCAATGCACAGTTGATAGAGGAACTCCAGCTTGGGGTCGCCAATGCAGCAGTCCTTCAACGATAGTCCGTAATTTGGATCGCCCCAACGCTACACCGCACAGGTAAATAATTGTTTTGTTCATTGAAAAAAGTATGCACACTCACCTCGGCAACATTGAAAAGCTTGACAATGAGCAACTCTTTCTTTTCAAAGGGCAAGCGTGGTATGAAATTGCTGCGCTTGGAGAACATATAAAGCAAGTTGAGCACGGCCAAAACAATGTCCATGTTCTGTGATGAAAGTAGTAGCGTCAAATGCTCAATTGAATTGTACAAATGGCGCGAAAAAGAATGCTCAATGAGCAGTGTTGTAAAATTGAGTACGTGCAGCAACAGAGTCACATCCTGAATAAAGAGATAATAGACAAAGAAAAAAAGAAAGATGAAATAAAGGGTAACAATAAAAATATGTAATAAAGGGTAACAATAAAAAGATGATGACATGTTGGCAAATTAACGAGCTCTTACCGCTTCGATAAACGTTGTGTCGCACTGCAGCACAAACTCATTGTGATCAACATGACGGGCGGCCTCCTCGAGTATTTTGTCAAAGCGATCCAGTATTTCAATCCAGTGATATAGCTCACATTTGCCATAGATCCAAACGTGCACCTTGTCGAGGAACTCGAGCAGTTCTGGACGTGTGCGACGTTTCGTTAATTCATCGATTAGTTCGCGACATTCTGAAGTGAGCTCCGAGGAGCCTTTCTTCAGTTTAACGGTATCCACCTTCATGGCTGACGTCTGCTGCTGCGGCAGCTGCCGACGCCGCCGTTCGTATGTTGTTGGTTCAATCAAGGCAGGCGCGTTCTATTTTTCCTCTCCGCTCTCACAAAAATTTGTTATTTGTACCTTATGTGTTCAGGTGGATGCTTTTTCTATTTAATAGCTAATGCATCCAAGCTGTTGAAATTGCAAACGTCAAATGAACTGCAAATGGATAAAAGTAAAAAAGTATAGTAGAATTAATTGCAAATGAAAAATAAATTTGCGTTTAAGCTTAAGTTGGTAACGAGAGATGAATACAAAATAAATATAAATGCGATTTTCTTCACAATAACTAACGGACTGGAACTGGCGCACAGTTTAAATAAACATTGAAACAAAACGCGCTTTGTTCGGATGGTGAAATACAAATTAATGCGAAAAACTAACTGCGCTTCACTGTTCTCTTCTGTCGTTCTTTTGGCTGTCAGCTGTATGCGGCGACGCGGCGGCGAAAGCAGCAGCAGCAATTTCGCCGTGTCTCGAGTTCGCTTTGGGCTGCGCGCGATAACAACAATCAAAACACAAACAAATAAAAAAGGAAATTGGAGGCGAATAATTTTGAGAAAAGTAAAATAAACGGCTGCGATGCTAATACTATAAGTTCTGATGAAGTTAAGACAAAAAAAGGTTACTTCGACTGCTTATTTGACACAGCAAAAAATGTTTCTATCGATATATGTCAGCTGATTATCGGTAATGAGAGTGTGTGTAAGTTTATTAAGAAGTCGAGGCCTCCTTGAGAATTTCACAACACCAATTTATAAGTACTTTAATGCGTCTACATTAATTATTTAATGCGTTGGGAATACAGTTGCAGTCAAAATAAAAATGGCACTGCTTCATAAAAATCATAGTCTCAATATTTGCAAATTAATCATTTTTCCCTTTTTTTATACTTGTTTTGAAAATCGTGTTTATAATTGTCAGCTATTTTTGTGCATAATTCTAAAATGTTTATTTATATTTGATATTCATAATGACAATACGACGGCGCGTAACTAAGATAACTTCAACTTGTTTATTATGTCTATTTCCCATTGCCCGATTGCAGTCAGACTTTAAAATAAACAATCGGAGTCAGAGTCAGAGTCGTGCTGCTGCCGTTGCTGTATCTCACTCAGCCAATTGCAACCACAACAGAAAAACGAATTCGCCGAAAAAGTAATAAGAGAAAAAAACAGAGCAGCAGCAGCAACAAATATATATATCCGAATGCATTTGTATTAGTGTTAGTGGCTGTGCGTGTGTATTGCACGAAAACCACTGCTGCATACATACTTCAGCATGTATGCATAAATACATACATCCATATATAAATATGTACACATAAATATATATATATAAATATATGTACATATAAATAAATATATATACATATAAATAAATATATATAAATATATGTATATGTATAGACATATATGCAGAAGATGGTATTATGGGCAACAAATTATTTGTTGCTGCATTTTCAGCAAGCAGCAACAAATGCCTTTGCTCTGATATATCAATACACACACATTTTTACATACACTTGTATTATATGGCAAACACTTGACTTGCAATGCACAGAATAACATACTACCAATTTAATTCTTAAATTTGTAATGTACTTAATTGTCCTTTGCGATTTTTTTTTTTCGACGACACCCACACAAACAGGCACGCACTTGTACACACACACACGAAGTGCAAAAAGTATTACAAGTGCAGACGAAATATCAAAATAATCGTGCAGTCACAAAAAAAAGTAACAAAAAAAGAAAAAAAAAGACTACACAAAGCAGCATATGCATGGGTATGCGTGAATGCGTTTATATAAAAATTGATAGATGATACTTACATTTACGCTAAAGCGCAGCATTTACTGCTATCTAATTTTTAACTAAAAATGTTCTTATTTGATTTAACAATCGTAACTTCAGTTTTGTAAAATTTACTCAGCACGCACTGACACTTCAGAAACAGCACTGTCGTTTTTTGTAGCTAGCGAACGACATAGTTCACAATTGAGTGAACCACTTTTGTGAACCAGCTTCGTTGGCTCACATTGAGCAAATTTTCTTCCGCATTGTGTGCTTAATCTTTCTTAAGCCGAGTACGCAGATCAAATGAGCTTGAACACGAATAACTATAAAATAAATATAACGTTAGAAAAATGCTCATAAAGCGAAAAACTGAATTCAAAAAAATGATCACACTATCAACCTGATTGTATAAATAAATAGCAGGGATATTTTTAAACAGTTCTTGAAGAACAAATTTTTTTGTATTTTTATTTAGCGCTATTATTTTCTCATGGCTGAAACACTTATTTTATTATTAAAAGTTATATTGTGTGCACACACAAAACTCGAACAGTGGTTCAGTCAATCCACTTCTTTCAAATCTTTAAAATCTGACGGATAAATATTATCATGACATGCAGGCAGTTTGGTGTAAGCCGGCTCAAATTCTGAGAAATTTATAATTTATCTAAATATAAACCTTCACTTGTTATCTAGGCAACGCAGTGCACAAAACCCCAAATAAATAATAAATAATCTAGGCAATTGAGTCAACATATAAGCAGCTTAATCAAATAGGTATTTAAATTATGCTCACCAAGTTACGTTCTCCAAAGCAAAGTATGGCTTGGTAATATGACATATGTATAATTTCACAATTTATAGATACCAAGTACGCATTATTCACCAAAATGAACTGGATTTTTCTAGCACAATAAGGCTGCACACACCAGCAGGCATGTCATAGACTTATCGATATATAAAAGCAAATGATACAACAATTCTGGCTATTGCGAGCGAAAATTTGAGTTGCTAATATATATATATTCTATTGCGATTAATAAATTAATAATTTAACGCATGCTTTGTCCCAACTTGTCCAAAAATAATAATAAAAATTTGAATATCTATATAAATGTATGTTTTGTGTAAGAATTGAATTTATTTATGTATATTTTGTACTGAATAAAAAAGCGACATTCTGTTTTCAACGAACTATAAAACACTTAATTATAATCTTTGGCATATTCATATTAGAACGCTTTTTGATTGTAATCATACATATCGTTAAATTGTATGGTCAAATTCTACAGAAAAAAAATTCTCTATGATACTACAACTAATGAACTTAAAATTTTGATTTCAATTTCTAAAAATTAAACTTAGTAATAAATACATAATTACTTTTAAGTTCGGTTAATTTAGAATAAATATATTAATTAACTAATGAATGGAATAAGTTATAATAATAAACTTAAAAGTAAAATTTGTACAATACAAAAAAGAGTTTATTGACTTAGTGGGCTTAAAAGCGATGCAAATGCGGATTAACAGCTTCACTACTTTGCCCGGTTTCCGCCTCGAAGAGAACCTGTTGGATGCGCAGCTTGGCAACGGAGCGGGAATACGGATCGGGTATTGTGCGTAATTGTGAGGCGATGCTCTGACCAAATATTACCAAATCATCCTCAGCGCCACAGCCGCCTCCGCAGCTGCTGGTAACGACAGCATTTGGGCCCGCATAACATGGACCGACACTGGTCGATGTGGCCAAATCCAGTTGTTGTGATGGTGATGGCGATGTGAACGGTGTGGCTAGCCTATGCAACTGCAATTGCTGTGAATGTTGCGCTTGTGGATATGGCATGTATCTTAATTTTCGCAGCGTTGAGGATGACGATGACGTTGATTGCTGTTGCTGCTGCTGTTGATGATCCTCCTGCTCCGATTGCAGCTGTTGCTCCTCCTCTTGCTGCTGCTGTTGCTCTATTATGTCGAGCGTGTTAGTTTCATCAATCATCAACTCCGTTTTATTGGCGCTCAAATCTTCCGTTTGACAGTCCGCCTCGGGCGGTGGATTTGTATTTGTGCCAATGCTCAGTTTACGTCTGCTGTCCTGTACAACTAGCTCGGGCAGATGGGAGTCATGTATCTGTAGCTGCTCCTGCTCCTCCTGCTGTAGCTCCTTCTCCTCAAGGTTGTTGTATTGCGTGTGTTTTTTTTTTAGGATGCTGCTGCTGGTGCTGCTCGTACAGCTGCTGTCCACCGGTACATGCTTTTTCTTTATCTAACCACAGACAACAAATAAATGTATATTACAAATATAGATATATATATATATATATATATATATATATATATATATATGGACTTACGCGCATGCAGTGGGAGAGCGAGACGGGGCGCAGAAATGAATCGGCGCGCTTAAACCAAAACAGTTTTGGCTCATAGCGTCGTCCCAGCTCCTTTTCGCGCATCAATATGCGCAGCTCTTTGGTGTAAACGGTACGAACACTTTTTATTTTCAATTTGATGTCGAGGACCGTTAGTTGTGCTATTTTCAGTGCACTAATTATTGACGTGTAGGCTTCTTCGCGCGCCACACGATTCTTGTAGGTGTTCAGCAATGAATTGTATAAGCATGGCTGGCATCTGTATGCTTCTAGAAATTCAGCTATGGGTATTTTCGTTTCACGGAATTTGGCCATCGATCAGTTTGTTTGGATTTTACAACCGACAACAACTAGAAAAACAGCAAAGTAACGTTAATGTATTTGTATGTATTTTTTGTTGTTTACACTTTTTGCTAGTGATGGCACTAGATCCTGCAAATCATTGCGTCACAATATATATTGTTTTCCTTATGCTTTAATAAATACAGAAATTTGTTCTATTTTATATTATAATATTTATAATTTATCTCATATGGCGCTACAATATTTTATTGCTGCATTCGCTTTCAATTAAATTGCCTATCGTTGTGGTTATTGTTATCGGCATTGTAAATTTTTAACAAGCCGGCAGCCTAACGAAATTTGCCGCGTTTTCTGCCTGGCCAAATTTATATTATTATCAAAATAAAACGTTCAGTGAAACAAATAAAATGAATGGTAAGTAAATCAATGAAAATTATAATACAATAATACAATGAAAATGTTCCAACATTTGGATCAGGCGTGATTGAGGACATGTGGACGCCATACAAGCGTCTGTATCAGATTTGGCAGTCGGCAATAAGGAATCCCAATGAGGTGAAGACCGAGTTGGCGCCATGCCTCAAGAAGCACAAACAGAACTTTACCAATTTGCTTCGCAATCCGGTAAGTGGTATCGTATATACAGTTAAAACATAACCTTAACTCCGCTGACACCTAACATCTCTGTCACCATATTTGTTGCTCAGCCCAAAAGTGAGAAGAGTCGGGCCCAACTGGTGGCGGCTTCAATGGAGGGTATACTTCTCGCCGGTCAGTCGCGCAAGACAGTACTCTCCCAGGAGCTAATCAATGAGGCAATTTTATTGTCGGATATGTATGATCTGGATGAGATAATTGCACTAGAGCTGCTCTCCACTGCACAACGTCAACAAATTAATCATCCGGGCTTGCCGCGTGGTCTTGTCGCCGTTCTCCTCTATTATGATGGACGCATGGCAATTACTTGCACACTGCGTGACATGTTTCAGGCAATGAGCGGCGTCTCCTGGAGCAGCGAACTGCCCAAAGAGGTAAGAGAAATAAATAAATATATATATAGTTGGGGAAAAAATAATAAATAAAAATTACAATTTGAACAAATGGAGAAACCAATGAGTTGTATATTCATTCGTAAGTTAAACCGAGCAGCTATAAAACGATATAAATATTATTTATATATATTTGTCAACACCAGTTTGATGAATTACACTTTTCCTCTTGCAGATGACCTTGGTGATCGACAACTATGTGCATAATCTGGTTGAGGATTCGAATATACTTGGCCGCCTTTTGGAGCTGCTCGCCGAAATGGATACGAATGAGGAGGTAGGTGGATAATCTTAATAAAACAATTTACCACGTTGAAACCATTTACATTTACCCAATTACAGATCAAGTTGTTGAACAAAAATCGCGCCTTTGGCTCGACGCGGCATAAGAATCAGGTGACAGCACTCTATGAGAACACACGCAAGGCACTCGCCATGTCGCTGTTCCATTGGTCCGCCCAGCGTGGACTACCCAAAAATATAGCCATACGTCTGCTAAGGCAATTGGGCAACAATATAGAAGAGAATTCCAATGAGGTCAAAATTATTATGCTGATGGCACTGCTTTATGGCTACAATACATCCGTACTGCTCCTTGCCGAATGCGATAATCAGCACATTTCGCGACTGCCGATTTTACGTGATCCGGAGTATGTCAAGTGCTTCTATGAAGCCATCTATGCCCCGACAAATTGGGAGACTTCACACTTGGATGTCATCATCAAGTACAGCTTCGGCCTGACATTGGCCAGCTTGAGGCAGGCGCCCAACGGTCTTGAGACAATCGCTGGCGCCATCATCAATTTTGATGAACAGCTCATCGATGAGGCGCTTTCCGGCAACGTATTCAACTTAATTATGCGCGAGCTGCTGAACACAAATGTCGTCTACGAGTAAGTATTTTTCATCAACCAATATATATATACATATATATATATATAGAAGACTACTTTACTGCGTTACAAACTTAATATTACACTAATCAAGATTGTCTCATATCATTAATCAATTGTTTTTATATTTTTTTTATATTTTGAAGAAATGAATTCATTTACCGTCGCTTTCATCAGCTAATTACGGATTTCATTGACTTTATGTACGCCAAGGTTTCGGAGCTGCGTGTCCGATCGGATGAAATGGCCCGTGCAATGCTGAATTTAGAATCACCGCCAATTATGGCTGACAATTTTGAGCAACTAATGCTGTGCGTGGCCAAGTTATATGGCAATAAGCGGGTCCCCATACTGCTAGGCAATGAGTATTGGGGACCCACAATTCCCACAGCGAACACGACAACGCACAATGCAGCAACAGCAACCAGCAACACTTCGCGCGCCATCGCCTTATTCAGATTCATCCGTTTGACCAGTGAGCTGTTGCCACAGATTCTGGTTTCGCCGTATTTGAAGATGATTGCGGGACTGACACGTACCGAATTTGCGGCCAGAGCGGCCTTTAATCTGCTCAAAGATTCGCAGAATGTATCCGCCACTTGGGCGATCAGTTGGGAACATTTCTTCACGTCTCTCAATTTTTATTTCAGGTAAGTGATAAACTGAACATGCCTGTCTTTTAGATTTAAAAGAGAAGAGTTAATCGGAAAAACCGAGTTACTTATGATAATCCGATGACATTTAGCAATTGATATTTACAGGGATATGCGCAGCGACCAGCAATCAACAGAAGACTCAATCTATCGCAGCAGGGCTATGCCGCGCAATATAAAGCCAAGTGAAACAGAAATAATTATTTCTGTACTGGGCATTTTGCAGGCCGTTGCCGATAACGATGAAATCTCACGAATTGTCATCTGCGATCACGTCAATTGGCGGACGCCCCAGGTGCTGTTGGGCATGCTTGCGTGCAACACATCGGTAGCGCTCAAGGGGCAAATATTGTTGACATTGGCCGCCCTCAGCAAATCGAAACAATCGGCCCGCTCAATATGGTTCCACCTGGAGGAGGCGCAAGTGATACCCACCTCACCAAACTATTTTTCGGGACCTGTGTCGTTCAGTTTGACGGAGGAGATCGTCGAGAACGAGTGTCGACTGGAGACATACCAGTTGTGTCGTGGCGTCCTGGAGCTGCTCAACACGCTGATGACCACACACATGCCACATCAATTGGGCGCTGGACAACGCAAAGGGGGCTATGAACCGTATGTGCATTTTGTCATCGATACGATTTTTTTAAAGTTCTACAATTGGGCGTATAAGGATCCCAAAGAACGTTGGTATGTAGGCGCCAAGTGTATGAAACTGTTATACTTTCTGCTTGCCACATATCGCCCCAAGGCATCCGATTTTCATAGCAAACGCGATGACCATCCGCATCCGGGCTATCATATAATGCTGCAACTGCAGGTCAGATCGGATATGTTCCGTCTGGTGTTGCGCATAATTGAGGAGGCACAGGTACAGCTCAACGATTACAACGAGTTCCAGGGCAAAGAGGCGGTCGAGGAATGCGCCCTGTATGCGCTCCTGCTTATCGAGGTCGCCATCGCTCAACAGAATGCCTTCTTTCAGGCGTCCAATTCTAGTATTTTATTGATGGGCTTGAATCATATGCTGCTCGATTTGAATCCGCGAAGTCGTCAGCCGGATTATGTGCACAACATCATTAAGTTTGTCGCGTTCAACACTTGGCTGCCTCGTCACACATTGGCCGCCATCAAAATCTTGAGCGGCTTTACCGCACTGCCCGATGTCGTTGTCCAAATTCTCAATATGTATGCACCGAACCGCTACGAGAAATTGGAGATACGTCGCCATTTTATTGAATGCCTGGAAATCGATTTACTCAATCTGAGTGATGAGCAACGGCAACAGTATGCGGCGGTCGATTCCCTTGTCAATGACTATCATACGGATGCCACCGATGAGTCCGACGATGTGGATTCCGATTCGAGTTCAGTAACGGATGCGGTTTCCGAGTCGAAAGGCGATATTAATGTTGCCGAAGATCGTCAGCCGATGCGCATTGAACTACAGATAAAGGAGGCAATTGTGGAACTGTTCGAACTCAATATCAATCAGCCGTTGCCCAACTTTGTCACCTTCCTGCTCGGCATCGATGTGATGCGTGATTTTATGCACAAGGAGCGAATTCAGCTCGATGTTCACTGCTCCTGCACGAATTCGCTGGTCTTTATCCTTGAGCGTCATCTGGAGGTGAGTCTGTCTTTATTCTTATTCAATTAAATAAACCAAATTATTAATTTCTCTATCGAAATCCTGCAGCAACAGCGTCAGAGTGATAAATATTGCGAGCATACGGCCCACATTGTGGAAAGAATCTACCGATTGTTCTATGGGTTCTGCGCTAGTCCACAGATATCGGAGGCAGCGTTGCGCTACTTTCGTTTATCGTGCAATGATTTTCTGTTGCGCCATTTGAGCGCGATGCCCTTCCGCAACAGTCACAAGAATCACATGCTTCTCGCGATCAGCCACCTGATAAACTGTGTCTCCATCGAGATACGAAAGGCGGCATTACATGGTCAAACGACACGGTATACACTGATGTGCGATATTTTGCTTGCTTTTAATGCCGATGCGCTTCACATTGGACACAGTCTGCCCCAGGAGCTGAGCACCAGTCTGCTAATGTCGGCCGCCGGTAATCAATTTGGCCTGGATGCGACGCCCAGCCGACAAATGATGCAGACAACGGCACCCGAAATGCATGCGAATCGTTTACTTGACTGCCTCACATTGGAGACGCTATCGTTGACACAGCCGGAGCTGGAGTTCTTCGATGAGCGGTTGGTGTCCACCTTGTTCACGCAGTGTACGGAGACAAATGCGGCAATGCATCAACACGGTGCTGGCGTCATAAATATCCACAAGCTGAACTTCATACTGATGGACGAAATACAAGTGGTTCAGGGCTCCATTGCCAATGGTCAGCGCAAGGATGTCATCGATGAGATCACAACCATCATTAACTATGCCACCAATTTGAATGGCATTCGGATGCAACGGCTCGCCACGTACGCCTTCATGAAGGCCTGGGGAAATCTTATCCAGCTGTTGTTCAGCGATATGCCCGTAACAGTGCTGCCGGTTAGTGTGCGTAAACAGCATATTATCGATATCATTGAGAAGATTCTGCTGAAGGTGCCGCCAACACAGCCGCTGGTCAAGATCTCCATACAGGCAACGGAGACGGTATTGGTGTTGCTTCAAAATTTGCGACACTGTTACTATCAACTGGAGGATCAGCGCGCCCTCGACGAGCATGGCAACATCATCGGTTTAAATGATGCAACGCCCTGTGTGGATGCCACAAACCAACAGCAGCAACAGCAACAGGCCAAGAACTCTATCGCAAACAATACGCGTGTCATCAGTAGCAGCGTTAGCAGCAACAGCTGCAAGAACAGCCATCTTCGCTTCATCCTTAATCACCTCATCACCTGGATAATGTCATGTGGGGGCAAGTCACAGCAGCTGAGCGTCAATCTCTACACTTCGCTGCTCTACTGTCTCCGGATTGTGAAGCGTGTGCGCACCGACGAAGAGATGGAGTACAACGAAACGTAAGCATCAATCAATCAATCAAAGCGTTTAAGATCACATTGTACATATAAAATGTAATAGTAAAATTCTCTATATTTAGTCAATCAATCTATCATCAGTAAAAATCAGTCAGTCAATCAATTAAAGTTCGTAAGCAGACTCCATTATATATATACATATACAGTATATATAAAAATAGATATATATATAAATCATCAATCAAATATACAGAAATATATATATTTATATATATATATACATGAGCATGGATTTCTCTAGAGATATGCCAATACTTGCTGAATCCTTTAACCTTAATTATGCGTTGGTTAGTTCCAATTTTATTTAAATAATTTAATTAAAATATCTGCATTATAAATATTCTAATATTAAATATTAATATCTATTATGTATATCCATATATATTGGGCATATTACAGGTTAAAATATGTCTCGGATAGCTGTACGACAGTTGGGAATCTGCAGCAGGATGAGGAGGAGGAGTTGAAGCACAAGGATATGGCCGCAGAGGTAATCAGTGAGTTTGGTGAGAAACTGATTGATACGGCCTGCTATGATGCGACAACGGGACATGCAATCTGTAGCATGCTGGCCCTATCCTGCCTGGATATAATATCCGAGCTGCGAGCAGTAAATACCCTATGCGAAGTATTTGTATCGCGAGGCTATCTCAAGCAGATACTCTACGGCCTGGCCCAATCGGACGAGGAACTGAAGGATGTGCTCAAACCGATACCGGATAGCCTTCGGTCCCTTTATTTGTACGAATCCCGAATGGCATTCCTAACTCAAATGTCGCAAACAAGCTTTGGCGCCACTCAAATTGTCGATGAGGGTACACTCGGTGTCCTCTCCAATATGCGCATCTTTGATATGCAACCGGATTTGAAGACCAGCCAGCAGTTAACATCGAAGCGCGAAGTAGTTGATGATTTTATGCCCGTGGTGGATGAACGATTCCGTTCAATTCTGATGCCGGCTCTGTTATTTTGTGATAGCATCATCGATTCACTTGGGGCACGCAACACATCCGCTTTCGCGCAATTAATCAATTTCCTCTTCTCACACATTGATATGATAGAGGGCATTTTGCGGGTGGCAACCCCGCTCATGGATTTGGGACATCTGCAGCAGCTGGCGGCGATCACAAATATATTTGCCCGGATCACAAGTAATAATCGGACAATTGGAAAGGATTTGGACAATGAAGCCCCATCGCCGGAGCTGACCAATCGGTTTAGCCGGTTGCGGCAATTGATGATTGTTGTCCTTGGCCGCTTCAGCTTTAATGAGGAGACAATTCGTAGCATGCTCCAACAGGAGCGACACCAGCAGCAAGATCCCACCGATCTAACCGAAATGAATAAGTGGCAGCATATCAAATATATTCTGGATATTTCCGCCAGTCTCTCGATCTATTGCCGCGCCGGCGTCATTAGCCATGTGCGAGATGGCCTCACCTCCAAATATCTATTGACGACCATGATCAACAATGTGACTCCCCTGTAAGTAGTAGGAAATTTTTGATTTTAACGAACTTCCATCTTCAATGTACATAATTGGATTGCAGTTCGGGCAAAACGGATGCAAAGAAACTGTCCGCAATCATGTTGGTCATATTGAATCAGCTTAAGGGCTCCATTGCCTACTATATGTCACAGAAGGCAATCGCCGACAATCTTGTCCAGCAGCGCGCCTCTCTGCACAGCACTATGTTCGGGCCAAGCGGTATGTACTACCTACTACATAGTTTTTTATCTAATTGATTAAACCTTTATTGATTTATGTGCTCATTCAGGCAAGAAAAACTATCTTGAATTAAGCCAGCGTCACAATTATAAACGCAGAGAACTAACAATGTCCGTTTTCATTGCGGAACAAAATCTTTATCTGCTCTGGATCCATGTGGATTTCTATTTACGCAATGCGGTCATCTATTCCCAGGAGAATCGTAGTCAAATTAACGAAACCTGTTTTGGTATGTTCGACAAGTTATACATACAGCAATGTTATTATTACAAAAATATTTTTAGTTTATTTGCATTTTGTTATAATTTAGTTTGAATACCATAGAGTTGAGATTTAGCTTTTATATGGAGAAATGGAAATATTTTTCTAAATTAAGCTATAACTATTATTGAGCTTTGTAAATGATAAAAATATATATGTTTCATTGATTTTAATTCGAATATATATTTAATTTCTCTGACAGATCCAAACAACATGTCCGTACTGAATGCTTCACAGGATGAGCTCGTCCAATTGAAGCAGATGCTCATCTCCACATTCAACGAACTGTTCTGTTCACAATTAACCGCCTCCAGCGAAGGATATACGGTCAAATGCAAGAACTTTAATGCCGTCCTATTGCGGCGGATCAAGGCGCTTGTTCAGTTTGCCCCACAGACCACATAACGTATTGGAACAAATCATACTAATACTTATTGCACATAGTCGTTAAGTTAAAATCATTATAATTTTACACAATAGTCTGTTTTTTCTGTTTTTTGAAATAATTTTTAGTATTACGTATGTTTGAAATTAAAAAAAATTAAATAAATAAATAAATTTACAAAAGCTAAGTTAAAATCAGAGCTGCAAATTTAGCTGGTATCTCTCTCTTTTCGACGAACCTATGTGTTCAAGTATGAACATGAGACGCTGCAAGGCTCAGCTATTTTCTAATGACAAAATATCACATAGAGTCGACTTTCAAGTGGCTGCAGTTAGAAAACATTACATGAAGTCGACTGTCAAGTGACTGCATTGGGTTTAGAATACATCACATGGAGTCGACTTACAAGCGACTCCGTTAAGATAAGTAAACATAACATGAGGTCGCCTTACAAGCGGCAGCATATGTATTTAGATTTAAGATTTTTGTATAAAATAAAGAAATGCACGTCAGAGCAAACAGTTGGATTCTAAACGTCGCCTTATCGTGTTGACTACACCCTATACGTGTTTCACACATTTTTTGGTCCTTCGAGCCGGATTCAGAGTTCGAAACTAATCGTCGACTCTGATGATATAGATCTACAATAAATGTAGTCTATATAATTTGAACTTCGCGTCGGTTTCAGAGTTCGAATTTAAACGTCGAATCTGAAAAGATTTTGAAATTCAAAGCGTGTTCTTTTACTTACAACAGAACTGTGAAGCAAGTGAAAATCAAAGCCAAACAAAATCATATAAGAGAATATGTTGTTGGGGAAGCAGGACCTGCTAAAAATAGAGCAATCTTCATCAGAAAAAGCTAGTCTAAAGAAAGACAACTTGGAAGAAATTGACAGAATGTTTATTCATATGCGAAAGGAGATAGAACTTGCCAAGACCAATTTGGCAAATCCAACTGAAGACGAGTACATAGTATGTGTAGTCAAGAAACGATGACATCAATTACGATTTCATGTTCCAATCTGAAGAAAGTTACGATCTCTTCAGCGAAGGTGAAGATTTAATAGGGGAAATTTGTGCAGAGCTGTCGTATCTACCAAGTTCATCGAGACGGGACACTGTGCTACAAGAGTATTGGGATCAGAAAAGATATCTTGAGCAAGAAATACAGTCCAGAAAATTCTGCACAATCGAACAGGAGCATACTCAAACCAAGGGTAAGGAGCTGGATGACAGTTTCGATCAAAGCCAAACATTAGAGCAGACCAAGCCCCGTCTAGAAATAACACCTGAGACAATGCGAAAGGAGCGGGAGGAGGCCCGTCGATATATACAGAAGAGCGATAAGAAACTCGAGAAGGCTCTCCGAGAGCTACAGCATCGCGACAAGGAACGCAGAAAAAGCTACGACAAGATAAAGGAGCTCGATTGTCAGCTAAAAAAGGAGTATGGAGAGCGAGCACAGCTGCTGCGCGAAAAATATGAATTAGAACACAGACTTAGCTCCATCGAGGTTCGTCATCGTGTGGATAGTGATGCCGAAGACGCACTGATCCAAAAGCTGCGTCGCGATTTGGAAGAAAGCAAAGCACTTCTGAAGGATGCACAAACGCAGCTGGGGCGACACAAGGCGGATACACCCGGCAAGGCACAAATTAGGCAGTTACGTAATCAGCTCAAAAATGCTGAGACTACACGCACTCTAGCTCAAAAAGCTCGCCAGACCGCAGAGGCAGAGCCTGCCGATGCGCAGACCATGCTTGAGAAGTCACATGTGGCTCACAACGATGCTGAGAAACGTGCATTTGCGGCGCAAAGCGATCGCGCCGTACTGCAGGCTCAGATTGTGGAGAACAAAGTCAAGCTGAGCGAGCTGATTAAGAAGTACAGCGCCACCGCCGAGCAAGTAATTGTTCCTATTTTTACGTGACCGCCAGCCTTTACTGCCTAATTTCAAGGTACCAAGCACAGAATTGAAATTCTGCGTTCAATTAGCGCCCCATTGGGACTTTTGGACCCGCAGGTACCAAATTGAAGTCACTTCTGTTTGGTCGTGAACTTCCTCTCTTGGTCTTGGAGCGCCGCCTATCTTAAACGACTTCCGATCTTTGGGATCTCGGCACCCTGTTGAGTACGCAACCACACGTCAAGCCGAAACTTAACCCGCATATAGGTATTAAACCACAGCCACCACGTGACTCCCCGAAGGCCCTCACCAACAACCAGGACGGAATAAAATTCCGCGGGCTCCTGGTTCCCGTGGCACCGCTTAATAGCCGCCTGTCAGGCTTCGCACCAATGCACCTTGTCACTTTCTTTTTTAACTCCAAAAATAAGAAAAATAAGGATGATCTCACGGATCCAACAACCGCTACATCAAAATCTTATTTCCCACCCTTTACTCTACCTACCCCCGTGGAACGAATTAATCCGAGTGGATGGGGGGTAGGCCCCGTCGAGCGAGTAGTGGAACTGCAACACAAACTGGAAAACGAACCAAATATGAATGATCCCTCCATTCTTGTTATGTCAAAACATTTGGAGTTGCGCGCCAAGGAGAACCAGTCGCGGTTAGGAATGGAGCAAGCTACACATGAAGATACATTCAGCGAATGAGCTCAGAGTTTTGGAAAAAATGGAAAGAGGATTATTTGGTATCGCTGCAAAAAAGAACAAAATGGCGCACAGAAAAAGAAAACCTTAAGGAAGGTCAGGTAGTATTGATCAAACACGAAAATACACAACCAGGAAAATGGCCAATGGGTAAAATAATATAAACAGTGAAAGGAAGAGACAATAAAGCCAGAATTGTCATAATCAATACAAGTAACGGTCAGATAGAAGGTTCAATTAATAAAATATGTCTGTTACCAACAAAAGAGGAAGAACAAAAGACTCTGCGAAGAAACACACGGAGCAACATGACGGCAGCAACAATTTTAAGCCTATTAATGATGTTCCAAGTGACAACTGGAGTCATCATGTCCAATCAAAATAGCTCATACATACATATACATGAGCTGGAAAAAGATTCTGCAATATTTCTGGAGAAGATTGGAAAAGTGGAAGCGTCATCTAGCTGGGATTTCATATTCTACATCAATTTACAAGCCTATTTGGAAGTTCTACGGCAAACTCCTGCAACATTGAAAAAAGCTGAAAGAATATGTTCGAAGTTTATAGGTTTTCAACAACAATGCGATGAACTGATGGCAAGAGTCAGCCGACAATTGATCGCATTAGAAGAAAATAATAACCTGATAATGGAACCTTTGCATCAAAGAAAGAAGCGATTTTGTGACAATATGTTTATATGCCCTAACGGAAAGTTGCTTGACATTTCGTCAACAGTGTGGTCAATTGTTAACATGAAGACCCTAAAAACAAACCAAGAAAACTTAAGAAGCTATATGGCGAATCAGACATCAGTTATCAACGCAACACTTAACCTTGTGAAATCGACAACAGAAAAAGTCAACGAGAACTTCAATGAGGTCACTAATAATAATAATAATTGAATAATATGACTGAATCAATCAAAATGGAGCATCTACGATAACGGGAAGCAATTAAGTTCTTGCTACTCATTCACCAACTAAAGGATTGGATCGACGAAGCTGAGAAAGTACAAGAAAAAATACTCGATTTGTTTATGGATTTAGATCATGGAAGACTAAATCCTATTCTTATCAAACCTTCTCAAATGTTAAAGGAAATGAACAAAGTACAGGACGTTATGCCACGTAACCACATTTTACCTGGGAAATCTGCTGGGCATAAACTTCAAGCAGCGTACAAACTTCTTTCGGATGAAATGAAAGGATGAAATGATCATAATCAAGGCGAAAGTTACACTATACTTGAATCAGGACTCGGCCATTTTTAGAATTATTCCGATACCGTTCATCGGCAATAATCAAAAAATGATTCCAGTGACCACAGCGAATTATATGATCTTCAACCAGGCGCTTAAAATTGGGCATGGAAAGATGCGGAAGAAAACTTCTGCGAAACAACTACGATGAAGCCTCGAAAATGTTGTGTTCAACAGTTGAATACAAGGAACAATCTTTTTGGATAGAACTGAGTGCACACAATCGCTGGTTGTTTAAGACGTTTGAGAAAATGGCGGGTCACATCCAATGCAGTAACTCGAATCAACTTGCAAAATTACCGAACGTTGGCAAGTGGACACGTCTCATTCATATTAGAGACGGTAGTAATAATATGTTTAGTAGTTTACTTAAGAAGAAAATATGTACAAAAAAGGGAATTGATTAATATTACATTTGCCCCCCGGAGAATGTTCAAGTATGAACATGAGACGCTGCAAGGCTCACCTATTTTCTAATGACATAAAGTCGACTTTCAAGTGGCTGCAGTTAGATAAGAAAACATTACATGAAGTCGACTGTCAAGTGGCTGCATTGGGTTAAGAATACATCACATGGAGCCGCCCTACAAGCGACTCCGTTAAGATAAGTAAACATAACATGAGGTCGCCTTACAAGCGGCAGCATATGTATTTAGATTTAAGATTTTTGTATAAAATAAAGAAATGCTCGTCAGAGCAAACAGTTCGATTCTAAACGTCGTCTCATCGTGTTGACTACACCCTATACTTGTTTCACACATATGAAAATTGGTAAACGTCTCCAATATATCTCCAATAGCATAACTACAAAAACAAATAAATAAATAAAATAATAAATAAAAATAAAATCGCAACAACTATTTTTATATTTAATTTGGAATGTAAATTCTTATAGATCAGGTTTAAATGGATATATCGATACTGTCTACATTTCGCAAATGTCGATTTTAAAAATATATCCTTCCAATTGAGTATAAATATATTTTACCTTGACATGCTGATATGCCTTCCGGGTATATCATAGTCAAGGTCTCCGAGCTACAGCATACTTAATTTTTAAATACAAATTCAATTTAAGAGATCGATTAAATTCTCAAAACTGCACAGCCGTTGATTTCAAAATTTAATAAGACTGTCTTTTAGCATCGCTAGCGAAGGCGAAAGCTCTAATGCTCTATTTTGTATGTTGTATCTAATAATCAATTTTGCATTCGCAGAGTTATTTCGATATAAACATTGAATTTCCTGAAATTAATGGATAAATCAAATAGATATTTAGCAAATTTTGCAGACTGTACATATGAAAATATATAGGAAAAAAAAAATTATTATCAATCCTTACGAAGCTTTATTTAAGCGTTTAAGTACTGGATTGCATAGATTTAGAAATTTTGGATTAAATAATAAAATATTGTAATCTATGAATCGGCAAGAGCTTGACAAAATAAAAAAATATATGCATTAGCGAACAACTCTTATATCCAGTGTTCTGTTTAACTGTGCCGGTCTGACAGGGCTTGGGTAACCGTTGAGCTGGCAAGGAATATCGCAGAAAAGCTGGTCTTTTTTCAAACAATTGAAAAAAATATTAAAATTGTTTTGCTGCAATGGCTTCAAGGTAATCAAATTTTTGATAATAAAATTTTTGATAATCAAATTTTTGATAATCAAATTTTTTACTTAACACGCTCATCACCATATATCGATGAAATCAATGTTAAAACTATTTATTAAACGTGAAACATCGATGTATTACATATATCGATAAGCTCTTGCATCCCTACAATGTTGCTTCCTTTTCTCATATCCGGTTCAAGCAATTGGTTCGTTTCGCGATTTTCAATTGTAAATTTATGTATAGAAATATGATAATTTATGTAATAAATGTAATAAATTACAACAAACGTCTACTGCTACATATCATTTTCGATAAAGAAGATTAATTTGAAATTGAAACTAATCAAAAACGTCACCGCTGTTATGAAATTATTTTGTTGATTTGAGTTTTAATTTGTTTTGTTTTGTTTGTGTGGTGGCTGTTTAACAGCGTTCGATAACGTTTTGTTTTGTGGTTTATAGCGCAAAATACTAATGTTTTGATGTTCTCAACAGTTACTGAAACGAAATGGCGCCCCGCAAGGCTAAAGTTGTTAAGGAGGAGGTGCAGGTGCAGCTGGGTCCACTGGTGCGCGAAGGGGAAATCGTTTTCGGTGTTGCCCACATCTATGCTAGCTTCAACGACACGTTCGTGCATGTTACCGATCTATCCGGCCGCGAAACCATCGCCCGCGTCACCGGCGGCATGAAGGTGAAGGCCGATCGCGATGAAGCTTCCCCCTATGCAGCCATGTTGGCTGCTCAGGTAATAAAAACAAAAAATAGAAAAATATGTTTTAAATATAATATTAAAATTTCGACTCTTTCAAGGATGTCGCTGAGAAATGCAAATTGCTTGGAATTAACGCACTGCACATCAAATTGCGTGCAACCGGTGGCAACAAGACAAAGACACCAGGACCCGGGGCTCAATCGGCGCTGCGCGCCCTCGCCCGTTCGTCAATGAAGATTGGCCGCATTGAGGATGTTACACCAATCCCATCCGATTCCACACGCAGGAAGGGCGGTCGTCGCGGTCGCCGTCTCTAAAAAAAAGCGCTGCATATGCTTTATATGTTATATATAACGCTGACTCTTCTATATTTATATGTAGTAATAAATGATTAAAACACTAAGTGTTAAGGTACATTACATAGAAAAAAAAATAAGGTCAAGGACATTGAATTATTTCGTTAGTAAAAATGACGATAGGCAACTTGGTCAATATATTCGGTATTTGCATATATAATTTATTTCATTTAATTTAAGGTTGCCCAAATGGCCATGCCGATTTTATTGGAGTTTTGATTTATATCATGCATTTATTCGAACAGCTGTTCGATACTCAAATGCCACACTGCCTATCGATTGCCAACTACTCTGCTCCGTACTCTTCTTGTGCGTGCCAACGCATCGCTGTGAATGGCAGTTTTACAAGAACCACATAGCATTGCACAGATAAAATTCACATATACAGAGACTGTGTAATTTCTACACACAAGAAAGAGCTGGCGAATTCGTCGAAATGGTGCAGCACATTTGCGGATGCAAAAAGAAATTTCGTTAGTACTGCAACTAATGCAAATGTACAAATAAATAAAACAAAAATAAGCACCAGCCAAGGCTAAATCAGCAAAAGCAACTGATATTGTAATTGGCAAGTTCATTGCACGAATAATATATGGTTTTATATATATACATTTATATATATATAAATTTCTGTGCGTGCGCGTTTATGTGTTTTTAGTAAGCATGTGTGTGTGAATAAGAAATTTGCAAACTCGATAAAACATCGTGCAAATTGTTAAGTGCCTGTCCAACGTACGTTCCATATATATATATATATATATATATATATATACATATATATAAATATATATATATATATAAGTATGTGTGTTTATGTGTAATGCATATGTGTGCGTGTATCTCCTGCTCATATAGGACGTTCATAGATAATAAATAGTAGGTCGGACAAGCAACGTCAGTCAACTGAGCAGAGCAGAAACCGAAGCCCGAAGCGAGCTGTGAGAAGCGGCTTAAAAAGCTGAGCAATATTTTGGAGTGTTTTACATTTTTTTTGTGTTAAATTTTTGTGTTTTTCGTTTTCGTATTGCGTTTTTTTTTTCGTAACTTGTCAGTACATTATAATTTATGATATATAATTAAAAAAATTTAAGTAAAAATATAAAAACACATTAAAATTTATTAAATAAAAAACGCTATCCGAAACATATTTGGCAAAACAAAATATATATATATATATTAAAATAAAACCCGCAATGTAAAACGAGGCAACAGCAGCATAAGAAGAAGAACCAAAAAATAAAACTTGTTTGAAATAACGACGACGACAACGAACAAGACGCTAAAAGGCAATCTTAAGACAAGCTAAGGCTGAGGCGGTGTGCAAAGCATAACTCAGAAACAAAAGCAAAGCAGCAGAAGCAGCAACAAACGGCATTTGCAGTTAGCCTCGTCTACGCTGCTCCTAGCCAACAAAAATCAACAAAAAATAAAATAAAAAATCTAAAAGAATATCAACCATCATAGTCAGACGATAAGCGATAGACGATAGACAGGCAAGACGACGTCACCGATAGATCAGAAGTACAATATACGGCAGCAGTATGGATGAAGATGACAACATATCCAATGCGGATATAAGTGTCGATGACGATGACGATGAGCAACAGCAGCGGCAACAGGATATAAATCGCCAGCAACAGCGCCTCCTCGAACTCTATGCGCAATCGTTTCCGCTGCGAAATGCGGATGGCGGTGGCGGTAACACGAGCAGCGACGAAGCAGCTGGCACAACGGCACGCACAGACACCACAAGCGGCGGTGGGACTGCCGGGTTGGGAAATTCGCCAATTCCTGATTGGGACTCACAAAGCACAGCAGCACATGGGAGCGCTACCGGCAGTGGCAGCGGGAGCAGCAGCAGCAACAGCAGTGGCAGTAACGCCAGTGGAAGCAGTCAGCAGCAGCGGCAAGAAAACACCGAGGAGATCAACGATGTCAGCGCTACTGATGCTGCTGCTGTTGGGGGAGGAGGCAATTCAGGTGCTAAGCCAAGTTTCTTCTTTGGCACCTCGTCGTTTATATTGCGCAGCCGAAAGGAGGTGGCCGCATTAATTAATACGGAATGCTGCCGTGGTATCCCAACGCCCGATTTGGATTCAATTATGGACACGCTTTTTAATCCTGGCACACCTATCGATAATCCCGATAATATCGAATGGATTCGCTGGCTAATTGCTGGCGGTCGCACCCCCACGGAATTTGTTAAAATTGGTGAGTAATGCCATAGGGAGTGAAATTATTAAAAATTATAGTTCAAACGTAATGTACTGCAGCCCCTTCGATATATTTTGCTATCGTTAAGCAGCTGATCGCCCAAGTCGTTGCCCCTGAAATTTTCACTGTGTGTGTATTGGTGCGCATATCTGTGCGCTTAGTTTTGCGTTCGTATGCGCGTGTGTCTGTGGTGTAATGGTCGTAGGGCGGCATGGTAGATAGGTTTGTATATATGGCACGCAAGTGTGAGCAAGTAAGGTGCAAGGCAGCGTGACAGTGCAATGCTATAGCAACAAAACAATGCATAAAAAAAACAATAAATATCTTCTCTAATCAACAAAAATTCATATATATATAAAAATAAATGTATATAGAGAGTGAGAGAGTGTAACTTGAGTTAACTTTGAGTACAAATCTAATCTGGCAATATTATCTATTTACTGCGCTGCTGCCTCATTTTTTTTTGTGCCAGTCACAGAGTGCGTTGCAAACATTGACAACCCCAATGCTGATATATTGCTCGTTGTCCCACTTGTCTGTCACCCACACACATGCGTACACACACACGCACAGACCTACACACACGCACAGACCTACACACACGCACATTGGTTAGCTGTTGCACCTTACGTGTGACTGTCAGCTGTTGCTTTTTGTTTCGGCTTTGCCTTGCGTAATATTTCCGCAGCATCCGTTCAAAATCACGCAGCAGCTGCATTTGGTTCTTTTTAATGCATCGAAATTGCCACCCTCGTCAAACGGCACAATATTCATTCTCTCTTTTTATCATTTACCAACACACATGCATGTTTGCATATATATATGTGTAAAAGAAAGAAGCAGAAGAAAAAAGAAAATCATTTCAAACAATTGCTAAATTGCAAATGAAAATGCTACGTGCTGCTGCAATGGAGACGCATACACATATATATATATATATATATATATAACTATAAATATACATATATTTATACATGTAAGACACTGTAGCTTGCCCCGCCGTACACTGTGAAAAGTTTATTGACCGTTGTTGCTGATTTGACAATTGTTGACATGCCATGTTTCATTTGCACAGTGCACACGAAACTGAAAACAACATTAGAAACACATACACATAAATATCACACACAATTTGCATTACAAATGCCTCTGTTTTTGCACCACAGTGTGTAATCTGCATGCATATCTGTCTGTCCGTTCGTATGCTCTTCTTGTTCCACTTTTTCTAATTTCTTTTTTTTCGGGCCTTGCGTTTGTTCATATTGACCGTTATTGTTGTTTTTGACAAAAGCCACAAACACACATATACACGCACACACATATACACGCACATATCTGCGTATGCATATTCTATATTGCTTTTGCACTCTTTCAATTCGTTAATCGAACTTTATCAAAACAATTGTCAAGTTGGAGAGGGGGCGACAAAAGCAGAGTTGCTTAGCAACTTCTCGATCGCCAATGCCCGACCAGAAAACACAAATTGTCAATCAATTTTACAGTTTTGCTGCGTTTAGCATTTGCAGTTGTTGTTATTGTTGGTGTTGCCGTATTTTGTCTTTTTTTGGCGCTGACTTTTTTTGTTTTATTTGATTTCCTTCCGCATTTATTTTACCTTTTTGCCGAGGTCCAGGGAAACGCAAAAGTCGAAGACATGTCACGCAAGGAACGCAAGCGCCAACATTAAATATTATTCCAACAGCAATGTGTGCATCATATTTATTTTTGGATTTTAATCAAATAAAAAAAAAAAAAAATATAACAGCAACAAAAACATCGAACAAGTATTGCTTTGCTTGTAATGAATATTATATCTTTAACTTACTGCATATAATGTGCATCATAACGAAAAAAATGGCTCAATTCTCAATTGCTCAATTCCTTTGGCAGTGAGTATAAATTGGTTTAGTTCCGTTTGCAAAAAAAAAATACAATTACTGTCGCTATACTGACGAAAAAAAAACATATCACTCACAACATCAAATTGGAAAATTGGACGTTTATATATATATATATATATATATTTTTTTTGTTTCTTTTATAAATGCTTTTGGCACATTGTAGCTAAATTGTCTGTTGTTCTTAAGATATAGTTGGGCACATTTGCTTTTAAGGGTCAAAATGTTAAGGATTATAGATTGCTGCTAAGTTCATGATTTTCAGATAGATTTGAACTTTCTGTCCGTTATCACGCTCTCTCTCTCTCTCTTTCATCGACTCAGTTGATTTTGTGACATAATCAAATATATAATTTGAGGTAGGACAATTGACAGTTGTTAAGCAGATTTTCTTTATTGAAGGTTGGTCGATGCGAATGATTTTGTTGGACAGCTGGACAGCAATCCTCCATTGACTTCACACGCACCACACCTATATCTTTTCACCATGGTCGTTATCGCTTACAAAAAATTTCGATATTTGTATGCTCACTAATTATAAATAAAGATTTAATACTAATCTTCTTGTTTTATGCTTTTTTTACCCAGTGCGCAGCTACGATAACCATGCGAAATGCGGTCTGGTGTGGGTGCCCCATGTTGTGGCCTACCGGTGCCGCACCTGCGGTATATCGCCATGCATGTCGATATGTCGCGACTGTTTCAAGAAGGGCGATCATGCGAATCATGATTTCAACATGTTCCTCTCACAGGCGGGCGGTGCCTGCGATTGTGGTGACACATCGGTGATGAAGGCGGAGGGTTTCTGCAGTGATCACGGCATCAATAATCGCGTCAATCGCGATCCAGTGCCCAATAATCTGTTGGCCGTCGCCGAGGCGATAATGCCAAAGCTCCTCTTCCGTCTGCTGCAGCATTTTCGGGAGCACAGCGATGCTTCACTGCAGCAACAGCATGCGAATAATTCATATTCGTGCGAAGCGTTCGCTAATATGCTAATCGATCTGAACAATATGGGCGAGATAATGCGGAAGGTGATGACACGGACGCTGATCAATGCCGATGTCTATTCATATTTTATGGAAACACCGTGCCAGGATACACGCAACGGACGTTTCCTCAAGGCGAATCGCGAGAAATACGAGGATGCCGTCAATCGTTTCCCAAATCCGGAGCCACCCGATGAGTATCGAGATTTACCAGCGCTCGGCAAGAAACTAGTGCACACAACCCTGCTGGAGGAGTTCATATTCTGGACATTTAAGTTTGAGTTTCCCCAGACGTTGGTCTGCTTCCTGCTCAACATGCTGCCCGATCAGGACTACAAAGTAAGCAATTATATACTCCAAATATACATATATTAAATTTTTAATTTGCACAGGAACACCTGACACGAACATTTGTGATGCACTACAGCCGCATTCCGTCGGTGTTGGAAATGTCCCGGGATCCCGATACACTCAGCAATCGGGTTGTCCACATGAGCGTTCAGCTCTTCTCCAACGAGAGCCTTGCCCTCAAAATGGTCAATGAGCTGTCACTGTTGCATGTGATGATCATTAGCCTGAAGCTGATGATGTCCAAGATACTCATACAGAATACGCTGCACGGTAAAATTCGATTGATTGACGCCAGATTTTTATATTGTGATAATTAACACATGACACATTTTGCAGATCCCATCAAGAACTTTCACTTTGTGATCGATTGTACGCGTCAAGTGATGAAGGATCATTGCTATTGGCCCCTCGTCTCCGATTTTAACAATGTTCTCTCGCATGAATCGGTGGCGTTGGTCTTTCTGCGCGATGATAACCTAATCGATATGTGGTTTCAGTTCCTGCAGATGCTGCAGGGTATGAATGTGAATGTGCGAGAGACGGCTTCGCATGTGGAATTCGAGCCAAATAGCTACTATGCGGCATTCTCCTGCGAACTGGAGGCCAGCGCATATCCCATGTGGTCCATCATTTCCCATCTCCAGGATGGCACCCATGCCCATCTAGCCAAGAAGATTATCAACTATTGTGTAACGACGCTGCACGAATGGCTCGATTCCATCTACTTTAGGGAGCCCAAATTGTCACTGGTATGTGTTTTAAGTTCTACTTTCACTTTTTTTTAACTTCAAATCAAATTCTACATGCACATTTTTTTTCTGACAGGAGGAAATGATGCAGGCCTCGTTTCATTTTCCGCTGCATCGTTATCTGGCAGCCTTTGTCTGCCAGGCAGTCACTAAAATGGGCATCAGTCTCAGCGACGTTTTGCCCTCCCGTCCCGACATTTTGCCACTGCTAATGATACATCCGCTTCGTGTCCAGGTGAGTTCCAAGATCACCATACATATAAATATATATACAAATTAGACTCACATATTCATTAGTAGAAGACCTAAATCGACTTTTGTTCATCTACAGAAGTTTTTGCATATTTTTGAATGTAGAATTTCCGAAAACTTGTAATTAGATTGATTGATTATTTGAAATGGCTGTAAAAAATTTTTTTTCTTGTTTATCTTCTTTATTGATAATTAGAAGACTTGTTAAACTTATAATTCTATGATCTGCTGGTTTTATTTTATATAAGTATATTTTTTTAACATGGAATTGTCCAAATATTTGCATTAGAGTGATTGAACTAAATATAAAACAATACATACGAATCTTGCAGACCTCCAAAATATGGTTTAGAATTGTGAATTGGTGAAGCTTGAATTAAGAAATGTTATGTTAATGTTAATGACTTAATACTACAATCATTTATTTGTATACCCTAAAGAACATTTTTGCTTACTCACAGGAACAAACGGTGAATTGTTTAAATCTTAAGTTAAATACACATATGTCTGCAAGGGTCTTTCTTTTTTGTTATCCTTCGCATCAACTGTTTGGCTTCACATTTGTTTATACTTATGTACGTCAATTTATAAGACTTTGTTTTTAGGTATGGCTTAAATTTTCAATTTATTTTATGTTCTTTGTTCGATTTTGCGGTTGTATTTGTTTTTTTTTTTTTGTATTTTGCTTTTGTCACAAAATATTTGTATTAATAAGTAAGAAATCAGTTGTAGATCCTACATAGAAAGCTACTTGTGTATTATTATTATATATATCTGAGAGACAATGCGCTGCATAACCCAAATATTCATTAGGTTTGTTTAGTTGACATTCTTTGCCACCTGAACGTGTGGCGAGAAATCATAGGTTATTATTTTGGGGGCGAGAAATCCGCCATAGCCTGGCCGTGTCTTATAGTATATGCCGATGCCGGCTAGTGGCACTGGTGGACTCGAGACCACATCCTGTATATCGATGAAGGGCACGGTGGTCTGTGCCGCATCCTTATCCATTCCCGAATTGACAAATTCAATGTACTCATTGTGATTGGATACCACCAGCGAACTGACGACCGTACGCGTCGGCACATCGACATTTTGTATATTTATTTTGTTTCTGCAAGAGACAAAACAAGTTTAACTTGAACAGTTATTTTTTGGGAGCTCTTTTTTTTGTTCATTACCTGCGCTTGCCGCTCACATCCGTGTTGTCATTTGATTGCCAAACACTGTTCACCTCCGGCTGGATGAGTTCACCGCGCTTGAAATCAAATTCACTGAGACGCGCCTCCAGATTCACATGAGCGCCCAGCACCCGAAAGCGTACACCGGTCACAACGAAACTATTATCATCTTCTTTCATAATATCATCCAGATCGATGGAGCGGCTTTCGTAGCTCATCGTATGATAGTCCCTACCCTTTGCCACATTTCTATCAAAGATTTTGTAGTCGTCGACCGGCTTCCATTCCAGACTGCTGGCATTTATGTTGCCGCGTGGCAACAGTTGACCCTCCTGTATCTGCAGATGAAAGATACGATTCCGCTTCACAAAACGCAGACCGGTGACGACTCTGCAAGAGGGAGAGAGAAATATGATTAATATCGATAACTTGTATATCATGTGATATTAAGTTCTCATCGCTCACTTGTTATGCTTGACATCGGCGACGGATTCGCGCAGGTTAAAGAAACGATCCGATTTGATGCCCTGCTCATCACACATACAGAAACAGTAGCTGCAGTGCCAGAAGAGATAACGCCACCAGCTATCTACTTTGGTGGTGCCACGCGAGCATGTCTTGCGCTGACCCAGCGTACGGCCGTTCTCATATTCGATGTACTCGTAGCGACGAATGCCATTCAGTGGCGATGGACAGACCGACATATCGCTATCGACAAACTGGCAATTGTAGAGCTTACCCGTGCACTTTGGTTGCCGGGCACAGTAGAGTTCCTTGTAGCAGGTATCACTTCGGGTCGACTGATAGAAGTCGCATGTCTCCCGGCACGTTTCGTCCGTATTCATGTCGACCTCGTTGACAATGTAGCCCTGTAGCAGACGTGTCACCTCATCGTATGTTTTATTTTTGATATGCTTCTCGGGATCACAGCGATAAACAATTCGATCCGATCGTCGCATCACCTCGCGCAGTAGTTTCAATGTTCGCTCCATTCTCTTCTCGTAGTCGCGACGCATCAGTTCCGCTTCCTCGGTGAAATTGCCGCGTCCATAGACGCGCAACATCATCCAGGAGAACTCCATCATGGTGTATCCCTTGAGTTCCGTTAGTGCAATGTCCGTGTACAGTGTGTAAACAAATTGTTGTGGCGATTGTTTCGAGTGGCACATTTCATCCAGCGATTTCTGCAAAACCCAATAAAATGCTTTAACAAAAATGTTATATTTTTATATATTGTAATTTTATGCAATTTCGTTGTTGATATCATCTCATTGTAATTAGACTCTAATTGCAAATGTAATTTACGTTACGTTCAATTAAAAACCTAGACAAGTCTGGCAGCTCTCCCCCACTTGCGCATCTCTCTTGCGTGCTCTTGCTCATGTAAGTTCCAAGTTAAATTATAGCAATAACATCAGCATTCCGTTTCCGCTGTGTGCGTACCCCAACCAAACAAAAAAGGTGATAAGCAAGTGCTTTAAAAAAAAAATAATGAAATCTACACACGCAAATACACACATATTGCAGACTAACCAGCATTGCTCTGTAGTACATCGTTTGCTTGACCATACAGGACTCAATTTCCTGAAATATTTGTGACATTGAAAAAGTCTTATCATTGCGCAAGACAGTATCGCTTAAATCCAGCACAGCGCGCTCCTCCAAATCGTTGCTTGTGGTCGCTTTCATTAAATGATGCTGAAGAGTAAGAATTTTCAATTCCAATTATCTAAAAATGAGCTCAATGCTCATCTGGTGAGTTATATATATTGTGTTTTACCTTGAAAGAGTAAAAAATACCATTTAGTTGCAACAATTTGCTCTCCAACAGCGCCCATTCGTAATGATTTAAGATTTGATATTGTTTGCCTTCGTCAAATGGTCTTGGTTCCATTTCCGGTTTATTGATGAAACTGCGATGCAAATCGTACACTTTGCGCAATTGTTGGTCCCGATTGTTCTGACTGTTCGACGTTTTCTCCAAATACTGCCAAAGGTTCCGCACCAAATGGAAATACTCGTTGCGTAGGGCATCCACCTCCAATTCGGGAGCTCGATGCACATACATTGTTGACTGCGCAGTAGCAGCAGCAGCGGCCCCAATCAGTAACAATAACAACGATATTAATGGAATCGCTGACATTGTGCGCAATGGATGCTTTTGCGCAACACACTAACTTTAAAATTGGTGATTAGCTTGGTTGACAAGTTATCCGTTTTGTTTTTTAGTCCAAGTTTTGCTTGAGTCACAGTCGTTTTGCCAAGCGAAAAATCAACTGTTTGTCAAGCGTTGCCAGTCTTTTTAAACAAAGACAGTCGCAAGCTTTTTTTTTCCTGCCTTTCAATGCACACACGCGTACATATGCATACAACACATCTGCATATGTATATAGGTAGTGTCTTTTTGCTCGCTTGCACACGTGTGCAATGCAATTTGTTAAATTTCAATTTAATTTAGTCTAGTAGCTGGTGCGCCTGTTTCGGAAACAACAAAAAAAACACTGCATCTATTTTTTATACGATTTGTTTTAATGTTGTTTGTTCATGAACGATTGTGTCGATGCCGTTGCTGGCTGTTTTGCTACTGTTTTTTGCTATCGGCCTTTCTGCTGGCGTTTGTAAAATGTTGTGTGCTATACGTGTGTGTGTGCCTGAGAGCGCAAGTGTGCTGCTTTTGACTCGCACTCGACTCGTGTAAGAATTTTTACTCCCGCTCATTCGTGCGCTCCCCTGAGGCGCATACGAGCGCGTTTTTTTTTTGTATTGTTCTTTTTAGTTTGCCTTTGTCGTCACTTTTCGTAAAAGTTCGTCGACTAAGAGCTTGGATTTCTTTGGTTTTGCTGGGTGGCCAGTCGATAAGTACAACACAATGACATATCTTTGTGTGAGTGTGTGTGACTGAGTACGCGCGCTTTCTTAAGTTTGAGTTCACTTCAGGCTATATTTTGCTATACAAAGGCAAAAGCTGAGCTCGTATAATGCTGGCCGATCAGCTGTAACTGCAGATCGACTTGCTCAGCTTATAATTTGTATCGATAAACGATAAACGATAATATGCTCCATTGATGTCGCTGAGTAGTTTCTTCGTAGCTTAATCAGCTGACTGCTAAACTTGCTTACCGTTTTTATTTTTTTACCACCACATGCACACACTGCAATAACGAAAAAGAGGGAAATCACAAATATGGGGAAAAATGCTCAATTTTCCTGCTGGGTAAACAACACGTCCCATTTTGTTCTGTTTGACTTTGTTTTGTTTGAGGTGTTTGCCTTTGCTCTGCTTATGTTTGTTGTGCGTATTGTTTACATTTAGCTGAGACCTTTGACCTCCGCGTGTATGTAAATACATAGCTGCTGCTGCCATGCATGTATGCGAGCGTGTTTTATCGTTACATTTTGCAACCTGGAATGTTTTGCAGCACCTATTCTATTTATTGAATAAATGAAATTTTGCTGCTGCTGCGACGCATAAACGCTAATTCGCAAATACGCATGCGAATTTTTTTTGTTTGCCTATATATATTTGCACAAGTGGATGTGTGTGTGTGATTGAATGCAGAGCTCATATTTAACTTTGCTCTGTGTCAGTGTTCCGCAGATACTAGTTTTTTTTTTGTGTCTGCACTGCTGGTGATGAGTAATGTCGCAGCGACGCCGACGCAGATAAAAATTTTTTTTCTTGGCTTGAGACTTTCTTTTGGGGGTTGCCCAATTGGCGCAAAAAACTAAAAAGCAAGACACAAACCCAAACATAAGCGATTAATTAATAAGACCGGAAATTCCAGTTCTATTGAGCTGGGCGACTAAACTAAACCAACACGGATGATTCATTCACACACACATATATATATATATATTTATATATGCTGTAGGGAAGTGCCTCAAGATTTTTGATTTGGTTATTTATTGTTGCATGCAATTTATACGTACCTCATAGTTGGACGCCAGTTGGCTGAGCAAAATGCCGGACGACGATGACGAATTAAGAAGCTTTTGTTCCTCAATCTTACCATTGCCAGTGCCCAAGAGCGTCAAATGCAATCGATCCATCAGATGATGTACCGAGTACGCATTTGGCGATACTGTCCACTCGGCGAATGTGATCAATGTGCTCATTTCTAGTTTGTCCTTGCTTGCCTCATAGTTCTGCATTTGCTGGTAGCGCGACGAGATGCGATTCATTGTATCCGTTATATCGTTCATTTTGCCCATTAACGGTACATTGTTTCTTATAAAATTATTAATCGAGTCGATGGCCAGCGCAACGTATTGAGAATGCTGTAGTGGAGGGAGGGAGCCAAAGCATTAGAATTAGTATAAGAGTGTGATTTACGCACACATGTGAGAGAGAGAGATAGTGTAATGTTGGTGTACATATGTTTTTTGTTTACCTGCGCCTCGGTCTCATCAATATGTCGGCTGACCTCTTTCAAGCGCTGCAACACTTTGCGCTGCTTTTCGCGCATTAACGGAAATTCAATGCTGGCCGCCAATGGGGAGGACTGCACAATGTCCCAGGCCTTGAGAACACCGGTTGTCACCTCCTTGACCACATGTAACACATCGAGCACATCCTCAATGACCGCCGTCGTTGGTGTTGGTCGCCAAATAACAGTTAAAAATAATAATAACTGTAGTAATTGTAATTTATGTGACTGCAGCAGCTGCATTTTTTCTTTTAGACGTGCGTGTTTTTCCCTTGTCTATTTTTATTTTATATTAAAGAGTCGCTGCAAACTACAACATAGCAACAACAAACGCAAAAAACACAACTTTGCTAGCTGAAAATCAAAATGCGAATGACGGCGGCAGCTTCGTAGTCATCATCGTTGTGAGTTCGGCTCTATCTGCTCTGCGCTCAATAGTTGTACTTCTTTTGCACGGATAAACAGTTTTGGTTGTCTGTCTTTGGTTGGTTGATTTTATTTGTACTATTGTAAGTCAAACACAGACAGCATAGGTCTAAGCACAAGTGCGAGCGAGCAAGCAATAACAACTCACTTATATACATTTATTTATGCAGTGCTGCCACTGTGTAAAAAAGATGTTCTACTTTGCTTCTTGCTTTTATCGATAACAAAGCAAATGCGCGGTTTAAGAGTTGACTTTCAATTATTGTCAGTTACATTATTTATCGATATATTTAATATATTTGCTAATTGTGAGAAATTTGAATTTGCTTTTTTATTTGCAGAGTTTCTTCTACGAAATTCTGGCTGGCAAATGGGTGCGCAATGGACTGCAAATCAAGGGCCAAGCCATGACCTACATACAGGCGAACTTTTGCAATTCAATGGCCGATATGGATCTGTTCTTTCTGCAAATATGCGCCACAAATCTATCGCAATATTTCTTTCTGCAGAACACCATCGAGCTATTCGATGTGGGACAATGGCTAGAGACGGCGCCACTAAAGCAGCCCCAGAAGCCGGAGCAATCATCGATGCTGGAGGGTTTCCTCACATTTCTCGCCACCCTGGTGACGAGTCGCACCAATCTGGGCAACGATGAGGCCACCCAGTGCATAATTGAGATCAGTGCACTGCTGGCCACCGAAAATAAGACGCATTCACAGCTGCTCGAATTGATGCCGGAGCGATCGGGCAATGTGCACACCAAGAATTTCGAGACGTTCCTCAAGAAGCTTTCTGTGTACAAGGCGCCTTCGTCTGGATCTGAGAATCTCGAACAGGGCCTTTTCACGCCTATTGATGAGGTGTGGGAGGAGTACTATGATCCGTTGCACGTTCTCCTCCGTGCTGTGCATCGTCGCGACTTTCAATCGTCGCTGGATCGTTTCACCAACTATGTCAAATCGAAAAATAAGATGCCCGTCAGTGGTAATCTTTGGCCACCGTTTCGTCTGCCGTTGCCGGTGGGTGAATCCTTCACTGATCCGTGTCGCATACTCAACTCGCGTCTCTTTCACTCCACCATACTCTCAATATTCTTTCGGGCGGTGCACACACGCGATGTCTCTGAACATCTGCTTGCACTGGCTGTTTTCCTGCTAGAGATCGCTGTGGAGACGAGTAGTGATATTAATGCCGCTGCCGCTGGCGGATCATCCTCAGCGTCAGCATCATCTTCAACGTTGGGTGCGGGGAATGCAACCAACGCTGACGGTGCCTCACTCGTAGCCATGGTGGAGTGTGAGCCGCAGCATCATCAGTCGGGTTATTATTATGGCGGACAGCGTCGTGAGCCGCCCAAGCTCTTCCAGTGCTATCCCACAGACAATCTGGGCTGCAATCTGCGACATGTAGTGAGCAAAGTGTCACTAAAATCCCGTGATCCTCAGGTCACAACATCCAGTTATCGCTCGAATCCCTTCTATTCGGATCTTGAGTTCGAGTTGGAAACGGAGGAGAGACGAATGATTGGCGCCGCTTCCTATGTGTTAGATGAACTAGACGAGACATCCGGTGCGATGAGTGTGGCACGCAGTGTGGCACTACAACAGCGCAACAACGCCTTGTCCCGCATGCGAATGGAAGTGGCACTCGTGCCCGATCTATCGGTGGTGGCAGAAACGGGCGTTGTACTCCTTCAGCCCGATGGCAGTGACGATGGCCACGATAATGCCATGGATATGAGTCCGGGCGCTCAGGACTTTCATCATTTCCCGCTGCAACAGATAACGCTGCCCGAGAGTGGCATGGAGGTGGCCATACGCAGAGATCTCCTGCTCGCCGAGACGACGGCAACGACGACGCCGGGTACGATGCCCGGCACGCTAGCAGCAACGCCAGATGATGAGCGAGCGGGACAAACGGGAAGTGGGATCGGCGGCGCCAACGACAATGAAATGTTCTCACCCACAACGCCGACTGGCAGTGGAATGCTATTGCCATTTCAGCGTGTCCGTCTACCAGTGGCTGTGCCCAGCAGCAATATGGATGTGGTGCCATCAAATGCACTTGGCGGCCCCGGCGGAGGCATATCCGGTAGCATACCCGGTGGAGCGGGCGGCGGTGCAAGGAAACGTGCCGTTGACATTGCAATCGCCGGTGCCGGCAACAAGGATGAGCTGCACATGGACGAGAGTATATTGTCGCTGCTGCTCAAACTCCATTCTCAATTGAGCGGCAATTTGGATAGCTTTTCGCTGGATGATCATCGCACCACCATCTCTACACCGATGGATGTCGATTGCAATGAGGCAAGCACTTCGTCAAACTCAAACTCAACCTCGTCGTCGACAGCGTTGGCCGAGCGCTTTTCCAGCTACAACTATCAGAATATCCATGTGTCCAGTTCACGGATTGGCGATGGTCCCTTTTTTATTGGCAACCTTCTGCGCAAGATTGCCACACGGGACGCGCAGTGTGCGCAGTGCATCGATGATATACGTGCAAGATTGTGGCCCAATCAGCGGGAGAAACAGGCGGAGGCACGTGCTCGGGAGACTAAGGAGAAGGAGGAGCGACGTAAAATGGCACGGGAACGGCAACAGAAAATGATGCAGGATTTTGCCAATAAGCAGAAACAGTTTATGCAATCCGCTGCAGCGGCTGCCAACAACATGGACTTCGGACTGGAGGACGACGACGAAGAGGCGATGTACGAGGAGCAGCCAAGGGAAAAGGAATACGATTGCATCATCTGCAATTGCACAACTGCCAGCACCGAAACAAATCCCATTGGCCTCGTCGTCCTTGTCGAGTCCAGCGGCATTGTTGGCCATCGTCGTCGCATCGCCGATCGCCTCCCGCTGCCCTTGAACGATGCGGACAAGGAGCGACTAAAGCAGACGACCCGTCTGGCCAACGAATTTACGCGACGCACCAGCTTGCTCAGCGTCAAATTTGGACTGGAGTCGTGGTATCTGTCCAATAATATGGCGTACGATAATGGTGTTCATGTCCAGTCCTGTGGCCATCATGTCCATCTCAGCTGCCTGGAGGCCTATCTGAAGACACTTTATACAACGCAACGTCAAACGGTGCAGGATCGTGGTGAATTCTATTGTCCTGTCTGTCGACAGTTGTCCAACTCGGTGCTGCCCCTCAGCCCCCAGCTGGACAGACCTATGCATCTGGTCCGCTCCGGCAATCAACCGTTCGAGCAGCTCGTCGCCGATCTCACCGATCTGATCAAAGAGAACGAAACGATGCCGGTGAGTGTGTAATCCTTATTATTTATTTATTATTAACATAAATTGGAGAAATTGCACTGCGACCATTAGATCTATTGTGTCCCCTATCGGTGCCTTGCCTATAGCTCCTCCATCAATCCCAGCCATGCATTTTTCTTTGATGATGAAAATACTCACAGACAACCGAAATTTTTTATTTTTTATTAAATATAATATATATTTTTTCATCTCATTTGAATAGCAACCAACTAAACTAACGGAGGCCATGGGCCACGCCATGGAGGTGATGACGAACATTGCCCAGCGTAAGGTAAAATGTGCCACGATCACGTTTCGGAAGCTGTTCATCTTTGTGACGTCGATTGCGCGCACCAATCTCGAGGCGGAGATCATACAACGCGGTGGCTCCCTGTGCACCACGAATGCGACACGGTACAAACCGAAACGGGATTGCATTGTTCCATTGCTCCATGTGCTGTCCGTGCATGTGCGTGTCCTTGTTGAATGGCCATTGTGGAGCAGCTGGGCATCTCTCGCCGGGATGCCGGTCAGCGATACGGAACCATTGCCCGCACATTGCCGCGAACTGATACCAAGTCTATTGGCGGATCCCATTGCGCTGCTACTCAAATTCATACTGCTCGCCCCGCTCCATCTCGACCAGGGTGAGTTCTAATTTGTCCAAGTGGTATTTAAATTGCTTAATGTGGGTTTATTATTGCAGATTATTTCACCTGCATGGTTAAGGTGATGTACAATCTGCTCTATTATCAGATTGTTGTCCAACTGTGCGTCACACTCACCGAATTCGAGTGCGATCACATCCTGGACAACTTTGGCAGCGCAGAAGCAGACTCTACTCCCGCCTTCAACTCCGCAACATGTGACACATCCGCGACTGAAGAAACTGCAACAAATACGAACAACAAAAACTGCAGTTCCAGTAGTAATCCGGGCAGCAATCGTCGCAGCAGCTCGACAAGGTATGGTTCGCTGCAGAGTTGCGCACAGTTGGGCAAAGCAATGGCGCTGGTGCTGGAGCAAACAGATCGCTTGACTCATCTGCGACGGGATAGCATACCCAGCACCAGTGCGGCTAGTGCAACAGCAGCTGGTGTTGGTGGTGGTGGTGGTGTAGCAAACGATGACAGTCCAGCCGGGACTGCGACAGCAACTGGCACTGGCGCTGGGGCTGCTGCTGAGGTGAATCTCAAGTCAATGGAGCTGCAATTGCAATCGCTGTGCTTACCATTTCTGCGAATTGCGGCTTTGCTGCGTCAGCATTTGTACAGGCACGAGATGCCGGAGATATCGGCGCCCGGCTTAGAGTTTGTGCGTCTCGTTTACTATTTGGAGCTGGTCACCGATTCAATGGACTGGGATTGCTTTAATGCATCGAAGGGATTGTGCTTTATACCGGGCACAGAGCAAACATTGCCACAATTCTGGTGTAAGCAGCTTATGGATGTGCATCCGCCCAGGGACACGGTTCGCGACCTAATCCTCATGAATCAGCACTCGCTCTGGCAGCAGCCACGCCTCCTGGAGTTACCCCGCGAATATGAGCGTCTTTTCACGGTAAAGCTAGTCAAAAATGAACCCGGATTATGTATCCATATTTATTCGTTATTATTGCAGTATTATCATGAGCGACCCTGCCTCAACTGCTACAAGGTGCCCAAGGAGAGCTCCATTTGTCTGCTGTGCGGAACCATTGTGTGCCTCAAGCAGAACTGCTGTGCCGAAAAGGAATGCTGCGAGGCAGTCCGGGTAAGCTAAAAAATTTCCACAAACAGTTTTCTTATTGATTATTTCATTTATTATCGAAATAGCACACAATTTCCTGTGGCGGCGGCATTGGCATCTTTCTGGTGGTCACCTCAACGTACATCATTGTGATTAGGGGACGACGCGCCTGCCTCTGGGGCTCATTATATCTGGATGATTTCGATGAAGAGGATCGTGATCTCAAGTGAGCTATTCAATCTTATATGCGATGCATTAAATTACAGTTATTTATTGTTATATTTTTTTTATTTGCAGACGTGGCAAGCCGCTTTATCTGAGTCAGGATCGCTTTAATCTGCTAGAATCACAGTGGCTGTCGCACAAGTTTGCGCACACGAAGCACACGTGGGTATTCCATCGGGATCTCTTGTGAAACATGGAAGACTTATTGCGCAGCATCCAAGAGCTGGTTGGCCAGATCTAAGCGGATCGAATCGAATCCGAAACGAAGCAAAGAACAGAAAGGAGAAACGCGCACCAAAACGAAAGCAAATAATTGCAAACTGCATAACTGGTCTATGATTCACTCCTCATTTCCACGTCCTCCTCCTCCACATCCACATCCACCTCCTCCTTCTGCTCATCATCCTGCTCCTGCTGCACCCATCTTGTTGTTGCCCAGATATACGAGCAAGTTCAAGCTGCAATTTAACTTTATATATGTATAAATATTTATTGTCGAATTGCCACTTTGACATACATACATACATATATATATATATATATATATATATGTTTAAATACATATAAAGGCAACTAATAGTATAGTTCATAAAGAGTCATATTTAATATTAATATTTAGGCAAAGCGACAAAGATATCCACACTCAATATATATACATAAATATTAATCTACACACATATATGTTTAAATATATATACATACATGTATGTATGTTTAAATATATATAAATATATATACATATATATATATATATTTGTTATATGCGTAAAAGAAAAAAACACAGTAAATACTTAACAACTTTCTGAAATATTATTGTTGCATGTTTGTTACTCTAATCGATCTAAAAATCAACATCAACATATATATATATATAAATAATATATATAAATAATATATATAAATAATATAAATTGGATATCGATTGGTGTATTCAAATAAAAACATACATACATATATTAATGCATACATATGTGTACATATGTATTTACTTGTGTAAGCCTTGATAGTTGGTTAGTTTTATTTAAGCTACACACTCACACACAAACACACACACAAACACACACACAAACACACACGCATATACACATAGACGCACATACACATAAATACACACACACACACACAACCTTTGGCCTCATGAGTTTGTGCATGTAAAAAACGAAAACGAATCGAAGAAAAAACGTAAAGAATTAATTTAGTTTTAAGAAAAAAGTAGTAATTTGCATATATATATATATATATATATATATATATGTATATAAAAAATATAACATATATAGTATATTATATATATATATATATATATGTATATAAAAAATATAACATATATAGTATATTATATATATATATATATATATATATGTACACATATATGTTTACCAAATCAACATATGCAAAATTTATAATGTAATCAAAAACAAAAAGAGTCCAACACGAAAAAGAATGTTAAGTGAAAAATAAGCGTATTGTGAGAATTGTAAGAATTGTAAGAATTATGAGAATTGCTTAGAGAATTAGTTAAAGAACATCAAAGAAGGAGAGCGAAAGAGAAATGTGAATGAGGTAATACAGAGAATAGCGAGATATAGGAAAAGAGAGAGAATCACATCTATCGAAGAAAGTATGAATTGTGTAAAAATGTTTGTGAATTTGTTATCACTATTTCAAATTCAAATAACCGTAATATAATATTGTTTACTATACAATTGTATAACATTATCAATACTATACTATATATATTTGTTTATAAATTTTCTGTTTGGAATCCCAATACTAGAATTAGGTATAACAACAAATTTGTCTAAATTGTCAATTCGTGAAAACTTTGTATTTTGCTTTAAAATATAAGTGCAATAATTGAGAACACACAATTTCAAAAAAATACAACTGAATTGTCGTCAGTCATTTTTACTTAATGTTCCTTTTCTCTCTTTTAGGATGAATTTCGTGCTCTCTGTTATTTTGTTTCATTTCTTATTGTTTATTGTATTTATTTTGTACTTGTCGCCTCTAAATATGTTCTTAATATACCAATCTGTAAACCGAGGAAAAGTGTGTGTGTAAAATTTTGTTTTTCTTGTCTTCAGTTTTTGTTCATTGTTCGTAGATCTTTGTGTTTTGTGGCGTATTCTAATTGTAAATATTAAATAGAAATCCAAATTTCAATTATTGTAATACGCATATAAATATATATTTGTGTAAATGTAAGAGGAATAATGCATCAAAGTTATTTAGCAAAAGACAAAAAGGTTATACCAACATACATAAATAAATTAATAAATGCATGCATCAAACAACGGTTTAAATATAAATATATAGAAAAAGAAAAACTCAAAATGTAAAAGCATAAAGTAAAAATCAATTCTTTTTTTTCGGTAGTTTTTAATTAAAAATATGTCGAATTTTTTGGTTTTGCGTTGATATATAACTAAGTATACATACATATATAATAATGTATTGGCAAAGGCACGCTATGCAATAAATATTCCGATAAGTATCGACATGTATCGATAATTATTGAACGGTTATGGCTCGCGCAATTCCCTAAATAAATTTAAATTCGAAATAAATAAATGCAAAAATCTGTGTGTTGTCTTTAATTTAATTTATTTATTTATATATCTTGGTCAAATTGGATTTATGATGAACCTTAGACTACTTTCTGAAACAACATTTTCCTTTGGAAATATGCAATATGGATCCTTAGAGCTGTTGTTAAAAACGGCACATTTTTGTGTTCAAAGAATAAATGAGTATCGATTGACATTCAAGGATTCCACGAATTCTAGGATATTTTATCCGGATGTTCCTTAAACCACAAAGAGTCCTCGTCCAAACATTGTTTGGCGCCTTTTCGCACAATTTATAGCTAGTTTTTGGTATCGTTATTTGTTGTATTTCCCTGCTGTTTGCCCTTCACCAATTCCACCACCTGCTCCTGCTCGTCGTAATCATGTTCGTGGAGCTCCTGCTCATCGTCTCGGCCATTATGGATGCATTGACTTTTAACTTGGCTTTGCTCTTCTCGCTTGTCGTTTCCAACTATCGTTTCACATTCGCACTCTTATCGATCTCGTCCAAGTCTATCGTCAGATTGGACATAACGGGCGTTGACGATTTGACACTGTGTTTATCTACCATCGGTGGCGTCGATTGCGTTAACTTGTCCACTTTATTCTCAATATCCAGATCGATGTCCACATCGGAGTCCATTTCAGTCCCAGAGAATGATAGCGAATTGCCTGTCCGATGCACCTGGATGCGACGACAATCTTGCAATCAATATTGTTAAAGCGATTAACTAATGTATTTACCGTATTTAAAGTTCTTGGCTCGGAGATATATCCATCGAAATCCTCATCTTCATCCTCGCTAAACAGCTCCGAAGTATACAGCCGCACACATGTCTCGGGCAGCTTGCACACAATCTGCGCCAGATCGATGAAATTGTATTCGTTGAGGAAGGCGTGATTGCCGCTCTTCGGTGGCTCCTTGTTGGACCACTGATTGAACCGACCCAAGCGACCAGCCTTCGCCATCGTATCGAAGTAGTTCTTACCATAGAGGTACCCAACGTCCCGTATCTCATCGAAACTTCCAAACGCAAGCGTCTTATACTTATCTATCGGAGGACGTATATACTCGCAATAGTCCGAGTTTTTCACTTCCTATAACCAAGTTAAAAAAAAACAGAAACAAAGAGATGAGAAATATGCTGAGCTAAAACCAATAAAGATAAACGGAGACACAGGTAACAGTGAGTTAACAGAAAGAGGGTGAGTGAATGAGAGAAACTCACCTCAAGGTGACGGACGCAGGAAACGTAGGCGAGGCGTGATTGTATTTCGGGCAGATCGGGCACTCTGACCCGCGAGGTGAAGGGATTCCATTTCTTATAGAGCAGCCACCAGCCGCTCAGATCATCACCATAATTGGTCAGATCGGTGTCATCCTGTGAGCCCACATCGATGGCAATTATGTGAGCGGCGCCCAAATTGTGCATAACATCAGCTATGTTGTTGTTTTTGTTGATTATGTAAGATAAAATATGTATAAATAAGTGTTGGCAATAATTGTTAAGTGTAAAACAATCATTTTTGCTAATCGAGCTGTGTCCAGTTGAGCCAGTGTTGGATTCTGTTACCTTTGACTCTTACTGTTAATGTTACCTGGGACATTGTTCGTATAGCATCCATCGAGTAGCAGGTGCCCATCGCGATAGTCACAGAAGGGGGGAAAGACGCCGGCAATGGACATGCTGGCGCGACAATAGCGCCACAGATGACCTGAACATAACGGTATCACGCAAAAAGGAAAATGCGCAAAGTTGTATGTATATGTGTGTGTGTTTTGGTGTGATTTGTAGACGTGGACAAGGAGTGATTAGCATAACGCATGTTTGTGTACATGTGTGTATGTTTGTTTGTTTTTGTTGGTAGAATGGGGTGTGTAGTAAATAGAAAGAGAGAAAGAAAACACAATTTTATTGCCATAGTTGTGTGTGTGTGTGGTGATGTGTGTGTATGTGTGTACAGTTAGTTGTGTCTTTTGTTTACTTTAGTGCTAAGATACGAAAATATCACATACAGATATGAAAAAGATAAAATTCAACATTAACTAAAACGATTATATTCATACAAATGTACTTATGCAATAGTGCATTTATGTGAAAGAAATACAATTTACAAATTGAAGAGAGCAAATTTAAAATAATTCATTAAAATCTGTGTAATCTGTCTGCCTTTGTATGTGTAAGTGGAAGGTGTTGTAGATATGTATATATACATGTATGCGATAAGAACAATACGATAACAAGATGGATACTTTGGCAATATGATCCACAGACCATTCTCACCAGCAACAGCAATGATAACAGAATAACAACAACGACACCAACAACATGTCACAGGAACGTGCGCGTGTTCATAACGGACGGGGCAAAGCCTAGGGCAAGGGGGAGGAATCGCTGCCAGTCATTTAGAAGGAAACAAGTGTGCAACGCCAACAAACTGGGCCAATTAACAGTTAACAGTTGCAGTCATAGACAAATATTAAATCCAACACTTTCTGCGCTCTCTAAATTCCGAAAAATTTGGTATTGAAAAATATGATTATCATCTGTGGAGATGGAGGGGTGGATAGGTGAAGGAAGGAGTGGGCGATAGGTAATCGTATTTCTAATTTTAGTTGATAGTTGCTATTTACCTGGCAAATTATTAACATAGCCGCCATCCAGCAGAAGATGTCCATCTTTTGGATCGCATAACGGCGGCATATAACCGCTGAGTGACATGGAGGAGCGCACAATACGCCACAGAGATCCTGCGACAGATTTTTTTTGCAAGTGAGCGAGCATTTGTATGTAAATGTTTGTGTGTGAGTGAGTGAGTGTGTTTTTTGTGTGTGGGAAGAGAAATAGAGAGAGAAACAGCTTTGAGTTTTGAGTTTGGTGAAAGCGAGCAAGTGAAAATTAAAAACCAATCACTTATCACGTTCATGAATTATAATTAGTTTTATATTATTTTTGATCTATATCGCAGCAGCAGATTAGTTCTAGCCAAGAGACACCAACACGAACGCACAACATACATATACATATATACATGTGTATGTTTTGGCCGAAGACAATGAAAGAGACAACGTGGAGGCCGAAAACAAAAGACACTCACAACAATAACATCTTGGAGAGAAGCCCAATAAGTCTCCAATTGGGCGGTAGGTTATGGAGGAAAAATTTGTCTCTTTTGTGGAAAGTGGAGTGCGTCAGTGTGCATCAAATGTATGTACGAGTGTGTGTGTATGTTTGTATGTGTGGGCGTGCGTGTGTGTGTTTCTTAGTGTTTGTCCTACATGCTACATACACACATACCTATGTATACAAAAGACTCAAACACCAAACTAATTACGCAATATTATGCACAAACTATATAATAAAGTTAAATTAACTAAACCAAAACCATTTTGAGCATTAAATATTAAAATAAAAAAAAGAGTAAATAAACAACAGAAAGCATAAGTACAGAAATAGAAAGCAGCTTAAACTAAAAGAAAGCTTATGAATCTTAAAAAAACACCTAAATGAGTTAATAAGCAGTAGAGAGAGAGAGATAGAGATAGAGAGAGAGGGAGAGAAATAGCAACAGCAGACGGATAGATGTGTGGAATGGATAGATGCGACACTCACCATTGGTGTGAATGCGTTGGCAGCTGGTGGTTATGTCGGTGGTTAGCGTAAAATACGGTATCCATAGATCCTCGATGGTCACATCCCCAAAGGTTTTGTGTAGGGTATTATTGAACTCACGGCCAGAGAACATCGATGTGATTGGATACGTCAAGTCCAACAGTTGACGGAACCATTTTGTCATTTTCTATATACATATATAACCAAAACAAGATTATTTAAATATGTTAAAAGACAATAACATAATGCCTATGTTAATACTAATTTTAACATAATCGTAAGCAGGTTCTTAACATACATTTGACCATTCGCGCGCCTTTTGCGTGACGGTGGTAATTTTGCGCTCCGAACACCAGAGGGCGCCCATTAGGGCACCAATGCTGACACCTCCGACCATATCGATCGGTATACCAGCCTCCTGTATGGCCTTGAGCATGCCGATGTGTGCGGCGCCACGTGCACCGCCACCGCCCAGAACAAGTCCAATCGAATTGCCCGTTAGCCAGCGGGCAAGACGTGAGAAATCGGATTGCATGTTGGGCTCGGAAAGCAGCACGCGACTATAGAGATCGTTCTACAAATACAGCAAAAGAGAATGAAGTAGAGACAAACAAACACAGATTGAAGAATTGAAAGCTTACAATGCGATATTGACTTTTGCGTGCGAAGATGCGCTTGACGCAAAGGACATGATGATGTTTGGTCACCCAGGGACGGGCATTCAGCCAGCTGAGCGTGTTCGCCGGCTTCGCATTTTTCGTCTCCGGATAGAGGAGCACCAGTTCCTTTTGAGCTCGCATTGCCAGTTTATGGATCTTGCGCTCGAACTTTCCAACCATATGCGAACGCTCACCGAGGCCGACAATTAAGATGACATCGGCCTGCCTCATGCAACGCTGCGTCCAAGGACTCAGCGAGCTGTCGCACTGATACAATGTGATTATATTTCGATCCTCCTGCTGGGCCAGCCACGATGTCAAACGGTATTCGTTCGCCGTATCAAAGATGTTTACGCCCAACTGTTTGCCAACCACTTCCGAGGTTAGACGCAACACAGGACCTGCAAATGGAATCGAATGAATCAATCAAATAAAACATATATATAATATGTATAATTGTTTAATATTTAATATTTTAGGTGCTATTTCGATAAGATCGAGAAACTCAAATAGACAAATATTTTTATTTCCCACAATTTTAAAGACAGATTCGCCAAACTTGGAAGGTATATTTCAGAACACGCCCATCTATCAGAATCTAGACTGCAAATTTAATGTAAATTGATGAAACCATATATATCTCTTATAATTGAAAATCTAGGATCACCAAATCTGAAATTTATACTGCCAGTAACACTTATTTTGAAAGAGATTATATCTCCCGCAAATTCATATTTTAAGCTACCTTTAAATTGGAAGGTAAATTACTAGAAGCCTCCTCAAGCAGTTTTTTTTCGTTGATTTTCAAAAGTTAAAATTTGGAAGGTAGGCTGACTAGGTAACCCTCATTTACTGATGAGCATCCCTTTTCCCATTGCACCTGGTACCAGAACTAGTGTCAGAGTATTTTGCAGTGTGCTTACCAATGGCGCATAGCGAGTGATAGAGCTCGTAGGTGAAGGGCGTGAGGGGTACATAATCGGTGATGGGAACCAGGGCGACCGTCGAATACTTGTGCGTGACCGGATTGGCCTCAACCGGTGATCCATAAGCATTGCCGCCCCGCGTCTGCATCGAGCCGAGAAAGCGATGACTCAGAAAACTATTCAGGCGGGTGACGACAATCGGATAGCGCAACTTGATCGCATTGAACAATCCCTCCGGCAGCTTGGCCAGCTCCGAGTCACGCACCGCCATCACAGTCGACGTACGCGATGTTTCCGTTATCATTTCGACAATGCCGACGAGATCGCCCTTGCCGTATTCTCCGACTATTTCTTTTTTGCCATTTGGATGCGTGATGACGGTACGCATGCGTCCGCTTAGCACAATATAGGTGCTGTCGCTGCTCTCGTCCTGGCGGTAGACGGCACGTCCCGATTCCAGGAATATCCAGTCCAGGGCATAGTCGCACTGACGTAACAGCGGCGACAGACGACGCACAACCCCGTTGCCCAGGTTGAGCACGATACGCGGCCGCTGGCGCATTATTCTGCAAGAGTTCAGGCATGATGATAATTTGGAATTCAATTGAAATTCGCTACTCACTGATAAATGGCAGAACGTCGTATGAAGGCGACGCGACTGTTGTTCCTCGTACAGATCGTATAGGCGCTCGCCTCGCCGGTGAGCATCGCCAGACCGCCCACAATCTCGCCGGGGTGCACAAAATGGATGAGCATCTCGGGCTTGACGTCCTGCTTGGCACTGGCACGCGTCGCGTCCGCATTGCTCTGATAGACGGCCAAGATGCCGGTCATGACGAACCAGATGCACACATCGTCCGCATTGCCCTCGGTGATTAAAGTCACGTTCGGCTCCAGTTCGCGGACCAGAACGAATGGCTCTATAATGTGGGTATCCTCCTCTCCAAGTCCCAGCTCCCGACGCAGACTGTCAACGGCCGAGGACTGCACCAGCCGTTGATCGATAGTGATGGGACTAGAAGCTGGACTGGCTGCGCCACCTTCATTCCCCGCATGCGCCGTCGAACCGCCTCGTGGTAAGCTGAAGGATTGCTGCTGCTGATAATTGTATAGGTCAATGTAGGGCGCATCGCCGTGCATCTCGTGGTAGTGCAGCGTATTGGCATTGGGATTGGGATCTGGATCGGATAATGTGTGCTCCTCGCGCGTCCAACGCATCCTGGGTGATGTTGGTGTCCTTGTCGTGCCCATCGGACGTGACTGTGTTGCCTGCGATGTCTGCGACATGACATTGTTCCGCATGTGATTCTGGACGAGCTCGGTGTTGAGGCCCAAATAGTTGCGCAGCACTGTGAAGAGCACACGCTGCAGCCGCATCATTATCACCTGAATGGAACGGATCATCACATCCGAATTCTCTTCAAACACCTCCTCGAAGGCCTGCGTATATAGGAATAGGAAGTCGATTAAAAATGAGGAGTAATTAGTGTTAGTGTTAATTTCAAGCCAGTATTGCTAAGTTTGTAACAGACAGAAGGACGCATTGATATATAATATACATTGAAATTTGTAATGGACTGATGACCAACTGGTTAGCCTGTTACAACTTGAGCATACCCTATTTAAATCCAATTTCAATCAGCAGTGAAAAGCATTAAGATTGGGAACAGCTTGCCTCACCTGCATGGGCAGCCGAATGACGACAGATTTCTCGATGGCCTTGGCCGTCACGGTTTTGTAGTAGCTCGGATTGCCGGACAGCACATCGATGAAGCTGAGGAGCGAGGTTACAGACTCACCCTTGCGCACCGTTTTCAGCGAGAGTGTGCTGCCGTCGGCATTGCAAATATAGACGTTGATCATACCGGACTGTACGATGTAGACACTGTCATCGGGATCTGTAATCTTGAACAGATAGTCGCCGGCCATGAGCTGGAGGATTTGGGTGTGTTTGCAGAGCTTCAGAACGATGGGCTTCTCGAAATGGCCAAAGATGCGTATACTCTGCAACATATAGAGTGCATCTGGCTGCACACGAGCGATTCCGTCGTTTGTCTCCTCCAGATATTCAGCCGGTCGCTCCACCGTCTTCATTTCCAGCGGCCGATTCTCGCGCTGCAGCTGCAGGATCCGTCGGGCGAATCGCATCACCGCCCGCCGCTTGTATCCCTTCCCGCTGCTGTACATCTGACCGCTCGCGTTCTTCATTTTGCGCAGCATCCGGCGGCCATATAAGACCATCTTGTCACGCTTCCGAAAACGCAAGCCTCGATGATCGACAACCTTCGCCGCACTCAATTGAGCAATCTCATCCCGGAGACGTGCCAAACTTTTGAAGTACAGGAACCACACGATAAAGAACAAGGTGAGCACAAAAATAGCGCCGTACAAGTACATCTGAAATTGCATTTATTGATAACAAATATTATGTTGAATTCAACTAGAATAAGTTGTAAAGACCTCCAAACAAAACAATCAGAAAACCAATTTTGTTTTTTTTTTTTTTAGAGGAGTTATTGGTTAACGATAACTGTTTCCGAAAACACTTTTAAGTGTGGATCAATTTGATAGTTTTACACACATTAATGATAGGCATGTCTTATAAACAGGTTGAGAACTAAAAAAAGGCCAATATTTCAATTCGACTGCGCTGATATTGATCGGAAATATATAAATTAATGCATGCATATATATATATACATTTGGACTTTTATGGTTCACACTTTGTCAAAATAATAAAACATACTGGCAACTCTCTCCAGCTCACACAAAAGACAGAAATGTTAGAAAAAGAAAAACTGAAATTTTGAAAGTATAAAATAAAGTAATAATATGTCAAAATTTTTTTTGCTTTGCGTTGATATATAAATAAGGCATGCTATGCAATAAATATTCCGATTGATAACTATTAATCGGTGATGGCTCGCGCAATTCCCTAAATAAATTTAAATTCGAAATTAATAAATGCAAAAATCTGTGTGTTGTTTTCAATTTCATTTATTAATTTATATATCTAGGTCAAATTGGATTTATGATGAATCTTGGGCTATTTTCTGAGGGAACATTTTCCGTTGGAAATATGCAAGATGAATTTTTAGAGCTGTTGTTGAAAAAGACAAAATTTTGTGTTCAAAGAAAAAAATCACGATTTAAATTTATTTTATCCGGATGTTCCTTAAACCATACATCATATATAACGAACAAGAAATAATCAGAAAAATACTGTAAATTGTAGTTTCACATTTGTTTATTTGTTTTACACTTTTCATTTGCTCATCTTAAAAAAAATCGACCACAAAAACGAACGATTAAAATTATTTTTTTTTAAGCTTAAACTAAAAAATGTGAGTGCGCATTTGAGTTTTTCGTGAGGGCCTTGCTATTGTTGAATGAATTTATATGAAAAAAGGGGAGGTGGAGTGGATGCGGTTAAATAAAAAACAGAGAGGGGTACAGAGAGCTCCGATTCGTTGCATATATATATCAAATATACCGCTAAAAAATATATGGCTCTAGCTGATGTATACATTATGTATGTACAGGTCGTCTGAGTGTATCTGTGTGGTTATCTATGTATGTGTGTGTGTGTGCTTAGTTAAAGCTATACCTAAATCAGCTATAAACTTAATTAAACAGTATAACGATTTCATTGTCTTTATTACTTAATGATTAATGGAGATTCTGATTGGCCAGGCTGCTGCTTCAGTTTCTGTTTCTGCTCCAGCTTTTGCTGCAGCCTTAACCTTATCTGATCATGCTCCTGCTCCTTCGGCTATTTAAACTAAGAGCTACAAAAATATCTCAGACAGACGACGATTGGTGATTGGCGCCTTTTCGCACAATTTATAGCTAGTTTTTGGTATCGTTATTTGTTGTATTCTCCTGCTGTTTATCCTTCACCAATTCCACCACCTGCTCCTGCTCGTGGACCTCCTGCTCATCGAGCTCCTCTTTGCTGGATGGAGACGCCGTTTGGGTTGTCGCCTCGGCCATTATGGATGCATTGACTTTTAACTTGGCTTTGCTCTTCTCGTTTGTCGTCTCCAACTTTCGTTTCACTTTCGCACTCTTATCGATCTCGTCCAAGTCTATCGTCAGATTGGACATAACGGGCGTCGGCGTATTGACACTGTGTTTATCTACCATCGGTGGCGTCGATTGCGTTGACTTGTTCACTTTATTCTCAATGTCCACATCGGTGTCCACATCGATGTCCACATCGGAGTCCATTTCAGTCCCAGAGAACGATAGCGAATTGCCCGTCCGATGCACCTGGATGCGACGACAATCCTGCAATCAATATTGTTAAAGCGATTCACTGATGATGATGAACGTATTTACCGTATTTAAAGTTGTTGGCTCGGAGATATATCCATCGAAATCTTCATCTTCATCTTCGCTAAACAGCTCCGAAGTATCCAGCCGCACACATGTCTCGGGCAGCTTGCACACAATCTGCGCCAGATCGATAAAGGTATATTCGTTGAGGGAGGCGTGATTACCGCGCTTCGGTGGCTCCTTGTTGAACCACTGATTGAACCGACCCAAGCGACCAGCCTTCGCCATCGTATCGAAGTAGTTCTTACCATAGACGTACCCAACGTCCCGTATCTCATCGAAACTTCCAAACGCAAGCGTCTTATACTTATCTATCGGAGGACGTATATACTCGCAATAGTCCGAGTTTTTCACTTCCTATAACCAAGTTAAAAAAAAACAGAAACAAAGAGATGAGAAATATGCTGAGCTAAAACCAATAAAGATAAACTCTCACACTATTACCAGCGCAACAGGGAATTAGAATTGAAAGATCGATCCCTTTTTACTTGTACGTATTTCATTATTATTAGAAATACTCCTGCTGAAGGCAGAACCAATTTTGCAATATATTTGGCTTGTGGAACTTTAAAACAACAACGGAGACACAGGTAACAGTGAGTTAACATTGTGAATTTTAGTTTTGAAAACTGCTGGAATAATTTATCAAATTTCATATATTTAAAAATGCCGAATTAAATTCATAATGGGATCCCAATGCTGCTGCGGAGGTGACAGTTAACAGAAAGAGGGTGAGTGAATGAGAGAGGGAAAGAAACTCACCTCTAGCTGACGGACGCAGGAGACGTAGGCGAGGCGTGATTGTATGTCGGGCAGATCGGGCACTTTGACCGGCGAGGTGAAGGGATTCCATTTCTTATAGAGCAGCCACCAGCCGCTCAGATCATCACCATAATTGGTCAGATCGGTGTCATCCTGTGAGCCCACATCGATGGCAATTATGTGAGCGGCGCCCAAATTGTGCATAACATCAGCTATGTTGTTGTTTTTGTTGATTATGTAAGATAAAATATGTATAAATAAGTGTTGGCAATAATTGTTAAGTGTAAAACAATCATTTTTGCTAATCGAGCTGTGTCCAGTTGAGCCAGTGTTGGATTCTGTTACCTTTGACTCTTACTGTTAATGTTACCTGGGACATTGTTCGTATAGCATCCATCGAGTAGCAGGTGCCCATCGCGATAGTCACAGAAGGGGGGAAAGACGCCGGCAATGGACATGCTGGCGCGACAATAGCGCCACAGATGACCTGAACATAACGGTATCACGCAAAAAGGAAAATGCGCAAAGTTGTATGTATATGTGTGTGTGTTTTGGTGTGATTTGTAGACGTGGACAAGGAGTGATTAGCATAACGCATGTTTGTGTACATGTGTGTATGTTTGTTTGTTTTTGTTGGTAGAATGGGGTGTGTAGTAAATAGAAAGAGAGAAAGAAAACACAATTTTATTGCCATAGTTGTGTGTGTGTGTGTGGTGATGTGTGTGTATGTGTGTACAGTTAGTTGTGTCTTTTGTTTACTTTAGTGCTAAGATACGAAAATATCACATACAGATATGAAAAAGATAAAATTCAACATTAACTAAAACGATTATATTCATACAAATGTACTTATGCAATAGTGCATTTATGTGAAAGAAATACAATTTACAAATTGAAGAGAGCAAATTTAAAATAATTCATTAAAATCTGTGTAATCTGTCTGCCTTTGTATGTGTAAGTGGAAGGTGTTGTAGATATGTATATATACATGTATGCGATAAGAACAATACGATAACAAGATGGATACTTTGGCAATATGATCCACAGACCATTCTCACCAGCAACAGCAATGATAACAGAATAACAACAACGACACCAACAACATGTCACAGGAACGTGCGCGTGTTCATAACGGACGGGGCAAAGCCTAGGGCAAGGGGGAGGAATCGCTGCCAGTCATTTAGAAGGAAACAAGTGTGCAACGCCAACAAACTGGGCCAATTAACAGTTAACAGTTGCAGTCATAGACAAATATTAAATCCAACACTTTCTGCGCTCTCTAAATTCCGAAAAATTTGGTATTGAAAAATATGATTATCATCTGTGGAGATGGAGGGGTGGATAGGTGAAGGAAGGAGTGGGCGATAGGTAATCGTATTTCTAATTTTAGTTGATAGTTGCTATTTACCTGGCAAATTATTAACATAGCCGCCATCCAGCAGAAGATGTCCATCTTTTGGATCGCATAACGGCGGCATATAACCGCTGAGTGACATGGAGGAGCGCACAAAACGCCACAGAGATCCTGCGACAGATTTTTTTTGCAAGTGAGCGAGCATTTGTATGTAAATGTTTGTGTGTGAGTGAGTGAGTGTGTTTTTTGTGTGTGGGAAGAGAAATAGAGAGAGAAACAGCTTTGAGTTTTGAGTTTGGTGAAAGCGAGCAAGTGAAAATTAAAAACCAATCACTTATCACGTTCATGAATTATAATTAGTTTTATATTATTTTTGATCTATATCGCAGCAGCAGATTAGTTCTAGCCAAGAGACACCAACACGAACGCACAACATACATATACATATATACATGTGTATGTTTTGGCCGAAGACAATGAAAGAGACAACGTGGAGGCCGAAAACAAAAGACACTCACAACAATAACATCTTGGAGAGAAGCCCAATAAGTCTCCAATTGGGCGGTAGGTTATGGAGGAAAAATTTGTCTCTTTTGTGGAAAGTGGAGTGCGTCAGTGTGCATCAAATGTATGTACGAGTGTGTGTGTATGTTTGTATGTGTGGGCGTGCGTGTGTGTGTTTCTTAGTGTTTGTCCTACATGCTACATACACACATACCTATGTATACGAAAGACTCAAACACCAAACTAATTACGCAATATTATGCACAAACTATATAATAAAGTTAAATTAACTAAACCAAAACCATTTTGAGCATTAAATATTAAAATAAAAAAAGAGTAAATAAACAACAGAAAGCATAAGTACAGAAATAGAAAGCAGCTTAAACTAAAAGAAAGCTTATGAATCTTAAAAAAACACCTAAATGAGTTAATAAGCAGTAGAGAGAGAGAGATAGAGATAGAGAGAGAGGGAGAGAAATAGCAACAGCAGACGGATAGATGTGTGGAATGGATAGATGCGACACTCACCATTGGTGTGAATGCGATGGCAGCTGGCGGTTATGTCGGTGGTTAGCGTAAAATACGGTATCCATAGATCCTCGATGGTCACATCCCCAAATGTGTTGTGTATGGTTTTATTGAACTCACGGCCAGAGAACATCGATGTGATTGGATACGTCAAGTCCAACAGTTGAAGGAACCATTTTGTCATTTTCTATATACATATATAACCAAAACAAGATTATTTAAATATGTTAAAATACAATAACATAATGCCTATGTTAATACTAATTTTAACATAATCGTAAGCAGGTTCTTAACATACATTTGACCATTCGCGCGCCTTTTGCGTGACGGTGGTAATGTTGCGCTCCGAACACCAGAGGGCGCCCATTAGGGCGCCAATGCTGACACCTCCGACCATATCGATCGGTATACCAGCCTCCTGTATGGCCTTGAGCATGCCGATGTGTGCGGCGCCACGTGCACCGCCACCGCCCAGAACAAGTCCAATCGAATTGCCCGTTAGCCAGCGGGCAAGACGTGAGAAATCGGAATGCATGTTGGGCTCGGAAAGCAGCACGCGACTATAGAGATCGTTCTACAAATACAGCAAAAGAGAATGAAGTAGAGACAAACAAACACAGATTGAAGAATTGAAAGCTTACAATGCGATATTGACTTTTGCGTGCGAAGATGCGCTTGACGCAAAGGACATGATGATGTTTGGTCACCCAGGGACGGGCATTCAGCCAGCTGAGCGTGTTCGCCGGCTTAGCATTTGTCGTCTCCGGATAGAGGAGCACCAGTTCCTTTTGCGTCCGCATTGCCAGCTTATCAATCTCGCGCTCGAAATTTCCAACCATATGCGAACGCTCACCGAGGCCGACAATTAAGATGACATCGGCCTGCCTCATGCAACGCTGCGTCCAAGGACTCAGCGAGCTGTCGCACTGATACAATGTGATTATATTTCGATCCTCCTGCTGGGCCAGCCACGATGTCAAACGGTATTCGTTCGCCGTATCAAAGATGTTTACGCCCAACTGTTTGCCAACCACTTCCGAGGTTAGACGCAACACAGGACCTGCAAATGGAATCGAATGAATCAATCAAATAAAACATATCTATAATATGTAAAATTGTTTAATATTTAATATTTTAGGTGCTATTTCGATAAGATCGAGAAACTCAAATAGACAAATCTTTTTATTTCCCACAATTTTAAAGACAGATTCGCCAAACTTGGAAGGTATATTTCAGAACACGCCCATCTATCAGAATCTAGTCTGCAAATTTAATGTAAATTGATGAAACCATATATCTCTTATATTTGAAAATCTAGGATCACCAAATCTGAAATTTATACTGCCAGTAACACTTATTTTGAAAGAGATTATATCTCCCGCAAATTCATATTTTAAGCTACCTTTAAATTGGAAGGTAAATTACTAGAAGCCTCCTCAGGCAGTTTTTTTTCGTTGATTTTCAAAAGTTAAAATTTGGAAGGTAGGCTGACTAGGTAACCCTCATTTACTGATGAGCATCCCTTTTCCCATTGCACCTGGTACCAGAACTAGTGTCAGAGTATTTTGCAGTGTGCTTACCAATGGCGCATAGCGAGTGATAGAGCTCGTAGGTGAAGGGCGTGAGGGGTACATCATCGGTGATGGGAACCAGGGCGACCGTCGAATACTTGTGCGTGACCGGATTGGCCTCAACCGGTGTTCCGTAAGCATTGCCGCCCCGCGTCTGCATCGAGCCGAGAAAGCGATGACTAAGAAAACTAATCAGGCGGGTGACGACAATCGGATAGCGCAACTTGATCGCATTGAACAATCCCTCCGGCAGCTTGGCCAGCTCCGAATCCCGCACCGCCATCACAGTAGTCGTACGAGATGTTTCCGTTATCATTTCAACAATGCCGACGAGATCGCCTTTGCCGTATTCTCCGACGATTTCTTTTTTGCCATTTGGCTGCGTGATGATGGAACGCATGCGTCCGCTTAGCACAATATAGGTGCTGTCGCTGCTCTCGTCCTGGCGGTAGACGGCACGTCCCGATTCCAGGAATATCCAGTCCAGGGCATAGTCGCACTGACGCACCAGCGGCGACAGACGACGCACAACCCCGTTGCCCAGATCGAGCACGATACGCGGCCGCTGGCGCATTATTCTGCAAGAGTTCAGGCATGAGGATAAATTGGAATTCAATTGAGATTCGCTACTCACTGATAAATGGCAGAACGGCGTATGAAGGCGACGCGACTGTTGTTCCTCGCACGGATCGTATAGGCGCTCGCCTCGCCGGTGAGCATCGCCAGACCGCCCACAATCTCGCCGGGGTGCACAAAATGGATGAGCATCTCGGGCTTGGCGTCCTGCTTGGCACTGGCACGCGTCGCGTCCGCATTGCTCTGATAGACGGCCAAGATGCCGGTCATGACGAACCAGATGCACACATCGTCCGCATTGCCCTCGGTGATTAAAGTCACGTTCGGCTCCAGTTCGCGGACCAGAACGAATGGCTCTATAATGTGGGTATCCTCCTCTCCAAGTCCCAGCTCCCGACGCAGACTGTCAACGGCCGAGGACTGCACCAGCCGTTGATCGATAGTGATGGGACTAGAAGCTGGACTGGCTGCGCCACCTTCATTCCCCGCATGCGCCGTCGAACCGCCTCGTGGTAAGCTGAAGGATTGCTGCTGCTGATAATTGTATAGGTCAATGTAGGGCGCATCGCCGTGCATCTCGTGGTAGTGCAGCGTATTGGCATTGGGATTGGGATCTGGATCGGATAATGTGTGCTCCTCGAGCGACAAACGCATCCTGGGTGATGTTGGTGTCCTTGTCGTGCCCATCGGACGTGACTGTGTTGCCTGCGATGTCTGCGACATGACGCTGCTACCTGCCTGTACAGTGGGCGGATTGCTGCTATTCTTGTTCCGCATGTGATTCTGGACGAGCTCGGTGTTGAGGCCCAAATAGTTGCGCAGCGCTGTGAAGAGCACACGCTGCAGCCGGATCATTATCACCTGAATGACACGGATCATCACATCCGAATTCTCTTCAAACACCTCCTCGAAGGCCTGCGTATATAGGAATAGGAAGTCGATTAAAAATGAGGAGTAATTAGTGTTAGTGTTAATTTCAAGCCAGTATTGCTAAGTTTGTAACAGACAGAAGGACGCATTGATATATAATATACATTGAAATTTGTAATGGACTGATGACCAACTGGTTAGCCTGTTACAACTTGAGCATACCCTATTTAAATCCAATTTCAATCAGCAGTGAAAAGCATTAAGATTGGGAACAGCTTGCCTCACCTGCATGGGCAGCCGAATGACGACAGATTTCTCGATGGCCTTGGCCGTCACGGTTTTGTAGTAGCTCGGATTGCCGGACAGCACATCGATGAAGCTGAGGAGCGAGGTTACAGACTCACCCTTGCGCACCGTTTTCAGCGAGAGTGTGCTGCCGTCGGCATTGCAAATGTAGACGTTGATCATACCGGACTGTACGATGTAGACACTGTCATCGGGATCTGTAATCTTGAACAGATAGTCGCCGGCCATGAGCTGGAGGATTTGGGTGTGTTTGCAGAGCTTCAGAAAGATGGGCTTCTCGAAATGGCCAAAGATGCGTATACTCTGCAACATATAGAGTGCATCTGGCGGCACACGATCGATGCCCTCGCTTGTCTCCTCCAGATATTCAGCCGGTGGCTCCACGGTCTTCATTTCCAGCGGCCGATTCTCGCGCTGCAGCTGCAGGATCCGTCGGGCGAATCGCATCACCGCCCGCCGCTTGTATCCCTTCCCGCTGCTGTACATCTGACCGCTCACGTTCTTCATTTTGCGCAGCATCCGGCGGCCATAGAAGAGCATCTTGTCACGCTTTCGAAACCGCAAGCCTCGATGATCGACACCCGACGCCGCCGAGGTGACCGCACTCAGCGATCGAGCAATCTCATCCCGTAGACGGAGACGTGCCAAACGTTTAAAGTATAGGAACCACACAATGAACAGCACGGCGAGCACAAAAATAGCGCCGTACCAGTACATCTGTAATCGATATAACGAAATTACATTTATCGATAACAAAGATTGTGTTGAATCCAACTAGTATAAGTTGTACAATCATAAAACAAATTTTCTTTTTTTTTATATATGGAGTTATTCATTAACGATATCCGTTTCCGATAATACTCTTTGAAGAGTGAATCAATTTGATAGTTGTACAAACATTATTAATAGACATGTCTTATAAACAGCTTGAGAACTAAAGAAACGCGAATATTTCAACTGGACTGCGCTGATATTGATCGTGAATATATATATTAATACATGCATATACAAACATTTCGGCTTTTATGAGTTCACACTTTGTCACAATAATAAAACACACCTGCAACACTCTCTAACACACACACATGCAAATGAATATTTGCCCATGTCTCATTTCAAACGCAGTCAAAAACTTATGCATTTCAGCAGAGAGCATTAACAGCCTCGCTCACTCAATCTAACTTACTCATTCACTCTGTTACAAGCGCACACTCAAATCATTTCTTTCTCTCTCACATATGCACACGTCTTTCTTTGAATTGACACTTTTTTTTTTGCATGCAATCGCCCAATGTTGATGTTAATGCTGACGTCGCGTCGCTGCCAACACTTGTTGTTGTTGCAGTTATGCATGCTGCTGCCTTTTCCGCATTTGCTGCTGCTACTATTGTTGATGTTGTTACTATTTGTTTATAGTTTATTTTTGTATCAGGTTTTAGCGATCAAGTTCGGCAAATATTAATTAAAACTGAGGCAGCGGCATAGAAAATTCAAATTGGAACCGCCGTAAACGCAATTATAAAACAACAAGAGCAACAACAAAGATTGATAATTTTGTTGCCGATGGTTTTATTTTCAATTAATCATAACAGGTGCTTTTACCAGCTGCTGCTGCTGCTGCAGACGTCGCAGTCACGATAACACAATTTTCTAAATAACTGCGATTTCTGCACACATGCACAGAACAAAAAATATATTCATGGGTAACTGGTACTCACGTATCATGTTTATGTGTGTGTGTATGTGTAGTATTCACAGGCAATTGCGATCAGTCTTTTTTTATTCCTTAGGCGTTATAATCTATATGTGTCTATTGAAATTGGTATAACAAAGTTGAGTGCATGCAAGAAGCAGAACATGCAAACATATACATATATATATATATATAAATATATTCATATATATATATATATATATATATATATATATATTTATATATATATATATTCCACATCAGCAAACCAGCTAGAGATTCGAAATATGCCATTATTAATACATCCAACAACAAAAACGTGCCAATGTTGTTTTTGTTATTATTGTCTTTTTGGATCAACGCCTGGCAACAAGTCACAAGGCAAACACAAAACAAAACAAACGACGAAGAGTAGAAGAAGAAGCAGATAAGAGAAGAAGACAGTTCACAATTGATTTGGCCCCAAGGGGTTAATTGAATTATTTTAAACTGATTTTGACTCGAGCAGTAAGGGATTGTGGCTTATGGTGGATGGTGGTTCATGTTATTTAACGGAAAAACCAAATCCCAATGCGTAATCTAAATTGTAATCAGTTATAGGCTAAGCACTCTTGATGCGCTTTCGGGGTCAGGCTTTAAGTTATTGTAAGATAAGAAAAAACTAAGACGCACACACACACAAAGAAAGAGAGAGAGTCAAATTTATGCATGCATGTGCGAACATGTTTACATAAGAAGGTTGGCAGCTTTTTTTTTGTCTGCGAATCAAAGCAAGGGATCGTTTCATGTTGACGGAAGTGTGCAAAAAATATATTTATGAAAAAAGTGTCAAACAGGCACACCGCACTTAGACTTATATGTGTGATACGTATGGTAGCCTAAAAGATCTCTTATTTCGAAATAAAATAATAAACACCCAACAGCAAAATCTACAACAGCTAGAACTGCTACTGGGTATAGTGGCAGTAACAAAAATATGTACATACATCAATTTTTGAAACGTAAATATTTAAAAGGGAGAACTTTGAAAGTTTGTAATCAATAAAAACGGCATACATAATTTAATAGCCTTGTACATGGGTGGCTCATAAATGTTTAAAACAACAATTGAGTGTCAGTTGTTAAAAAAAGGAATCGAATTTGGTTACATACCTATGGGAAAGTAACAGTAACTGTAGCTGTTAAGTGCACGTGCAAAGATCACAGGCTTATTTCGTCAAGACATTCTGCCCTTAACATGATTCATGACGAGCCCCCTTCCACCTTTCAACGCAATCGGCACGATAACAAATAAACAAAGAAAACACACAAAACGGCGTTTGCTTTATTTAACAGTTGCCTTGTGTGCGTCAAATTTATATGTGTATGAGTGTAATGGACTTACCGCTGCTGCGATTTGCTTGGACACATATTGAAACCAGGCATCGGAGAATAATGTATTATAACAGCCGTTGGCGCTGGCACGGAGCAGCTCCAGAACATCCATGTGTTCCTCCTGTTCTTGTTGTTGTTGTCCTCCTTTTATTTACGCCTGTACGCCTAGCTTGTTGTTGTTGATATTGAAAATACGGAAATATATTTGTAATAGTTGTTTTTAGTTGGTTGTTTTCCTAGTGTTTTCTGACCTCCCCCGCCAAATCGTACACAAAACGTTTGATTGTGGGCAAGCGGGAGATAGACAGCGAGAAAGAGAGCGACAGACAGAGACGAAGCGAGGTAGTGTTATTGTTGTTTTGCTACGTTCTGCTGCAGTTGTTGTTATTGTTGCTTTACTTTGCTGAATGCTGTGTGCAGCTGGGTATGCGTATTGGATATTAGCTGTGTGCAACCCGCCTCGTGATACTGCACACAGTTCACAATTGTAGATTTGAGCGTTTTTTTTTATATGTATGACGTACATATGCATACGCATACACACATACGCATGTGTGTATAGATTATCTATTTGCTTTGTGTAATTCTTGGATTTTTTTGTTAGCGTATTGCTCGCGCCATCTCACGCATTCAATGTTGATTGTTGTTTTTTTAGGCGTAACCCCGCCACAACACCCCTTCCGGTAGGTTGTTTATAACCGAAAGTGCAACAAAAAAAACAATAAAATAAAAAAATTAAAAAAAAAATTATTCGACAAAGCTTGTTTGCTTGTTGTTTTTTGGTTTGTTTGTTGGACCTCTTACTCTTTCACACTGTCAACCTGTGAGGCAATTTTGATTTGTTAATTAAAGCAAAGTAAACGAAACTAAACTGGCCAAAACAGAAAGAAATGAGCGTCAAATGCGTATTTTGTTTTGTTGAAAAACGTTGCAACTAGTTGTTCTGGGTGCACGCAACTTAACACGTCGCAGACCGTAAGCCGTATCCGCCACACACAATATAATTTGGTACTCGAATAAATTTAGATTTAAGTTAACTTAAGCATTAATCTGCTTCGATTTTGATTCGCGTTGTTCTGGTTCTGTTTCTGGCTGTGTGACCAGCCTGTCTACTGTGCAACAGCTGTTAACCACACAACACTCACATACACACACAAAGCACTCTCACACACATGCACTCATTCACATTAACATTGGTGCTGCCAACTTGGTGACAAGCGCGTTGACAAGTCTCTGTTACAAATTCGAAACGATTAACAGTTGACTGCAATTTGCTTCTTGCCTTCTGTTTTTTTTTTGTTGTTTCTCGTTTGGTTAATTTCTTTTAATTGTTTGTATTTGTTTTTTTATGCACTGCTCATAATTGACTTGTTTAAAATTTCTGAAAATCACACGGCATGCAATGCACAAATACTTTAACTTTGAAAATATGCAGTGATTAACAACTGTAAAATTTTTGTACATATGCTGTGCATGTGTGTGTGTGGGCCATTATAAATATTAATGGGTTGTTTATTTAAGGATTTGGTACGGCTTAGCAGTCTGGTCTGCAAAACTTCGAACGACGGTGAAATCTGCAGCTGTACTTTTAGAGATGAGCAAGTGACACGACATACCGAATAACATATAATAATGCCATAATTAACAGAACTGACGTAAAACAATAAAATTAAGAGAACACATAATATAGTTAAGTATAGTGTGCATTCTAAAATTAATATGAGCGTAACATAAATTGGGAAAAACTAATTTTAAAAATGTTGGCTCGTGTTTGATTTTGCATTTCTAGCAGGCAGACATTCAAACTTTTTGTCTTTTAACACACGCTCATTACGTTCGAAAAGTCCGATCCGAAAAGTAACGTACCAAATGGTTGTAATGAAATTCAATAACGCTAATGCCGAGTGCAGCCAAAAAGAAATACCTATGTAGTTTGGATGGGTGGCTGGATGGATGGATGGATGCATGATGCATTCAAGAAATTAACAGAGCATATCGCCAGTTGAGTTTGCCAAGCATGTTAAGTAGTCGATTGCAGCTGGCACGTTAGGCTGGCTGGTTGGCTACTTTAGCTACTAATTTGGCTTGTAGGGATAGCTGTAAACCAAATGGCGTGGCGTCAGTTAACTAGCGGCAATTCGTCAAGTTCAAGTTAAGCGCATTTCCTTTGCCCATTTACCGTTACAAATGTTGTATTTATTTTTTTTCTTCAAATCAACGTACTAACAGCACTTTCGCCAAGTTAGCAAGGCTTGCCACAGTGCACAATATAATTAAGATTCCAACAACAGCTGAACAGTCCAATATAACATAGAATACGCTGTTAATTGACATTAACAGTATCGAAATTAGTTGGAAAAATTGCAAATACTTCACATCGTATTGCATTTAATTATATTAATTTTTCTTATACATTGGGTCTGTTAAATGGCCTACTCATTGCTCACAATTGCGTTAACAGAAGTGCTGCGCTAACAGCCCATTAGCATTATGTTAGAAAGCGGTTCGATTTAAATTGGATATGGCTCTGGCAACGGGTTTTCATTCCAATTTGAGAGCAAGTCGTGAGCGGTTGTGTTCTTCATCCGAATCATTGTGGTCCTACTTGTGCGCGCATGCGTCTGTCAGCCAGTTTAAAAAAATCGTGAAAAAATCCTTTTGCCATACAAAGAAAAAAAGAAGAAAAGCACACACACACGAGTGTGAATAGGCGCGCCAGCAAAAAATCAAAAGCATTCACTTCGAAAAAAAAACAGAAATTAAATACTTAAAAATTTAATTTACCTGAGAAAAAGCAATCAACACATATATATATTTTTAATAATTATCGTCTGTGATTTGTTTACGTTTTTTTTTCTGATTTTTTAACTGTGAGTGGAACTCAAACTGCGGCCAAACTTACTTTGTTCGTCTATCCAACTAAATTCGTTTTGGAGAAGTGAAGGGTGCCACAGACTTACACACACATAAACACGAACGCACACCACAATCACACACACATAGAGAGAGAAGCGCGAATACAACAAAATACAGACGTAGTAGTTGAAACACCGGCAAAAGAAAAAGAGGAACGCAAATAGAAAACGGCAAAGAAAAAAATCTAAAGCTTAACGAAACGCCGCAAAAAATAAAGAGAAAGAGACACAACGAGATAGAGAGCGAAAGAGAGTGTGTGACCGCTCATGCAAAGGATAAAAAGCAGAAACGACCATTTACAACGGTAATTTAACTACAACAAGAAAGTAGAATCCAATAAAAACAACGAAAAAAGCAAACAGGCGAGGCTCAGCGAACAACAAAGAAAGTAAGTGAATTTCTTTCAACATGCGTTGCCTCAAAACATGACACCAAATGCACTTGCAGCCCAACTGTTCTTCTCTTTAACACACAACACTCACAATACAGACCACATATATATACATTTCCTTCTCGTTATCTCGCTCTTGCTCCAGTTGCAGGTGTAAGCACTTCAAGATTGAAGCTTGTTTCATCTTTGCTGTTGCCCCGTCATAAAATCTATGGCAGCTTCACTTTATAGGTTTTTGATTATCAGCTTCTCAGGCTTTGACTGCTGCTGTTGATTCTTGGCTTTCCGTTGGCATTGTTTTTGCCGCGCCTCGTTGTTGACTTTTCCAACTATGGCTAATTGCTTTGACATTGGCATTCACTGCCACCATTAAGCTCGCTCTCTCTCTCTCTCGTTTGCTCTCTGTCTCTCTCTCTTTCTCGCTAGCTTTTTTTCTCTTGCTTGCTCTCCGTGAGTCTGTCAGAGTTGGCCAGATGAATGATGATTACCTGTAATTTCTTTACTTCTTGTTCATCATTTTCTTGCCATCTTGTTCTTGGTCCCAATCAAAGATAGCAGGCAAAAGCTTATAAATGTAACACGCACCCTAACACCGTTCCCCGCACACTAAACATACACAAGTTAGTGTGTGTGTATATAGATGCCTAACTGTTCTTGTCAATCAATTTGTTGGCTGGCGCTCTTTGTGCGACATTCGCATTTTATTAACTGTGGATCGAGCTGATTCTGATTCTTAACTGCATCAGCAATCTTATGTCAACTTTCAGACTTTATTTTTATTTTATTTTCCTTTGTTCCTTTAACCAAAATAACAAATACAAAAAAACAGGAGAATTTCGTGTGTATCTCTTGTTCTCCATTCTGCGCCTGCTGCCATTGCTGCTGTTGGGCGTGTGCTTTATGCGACGACACCACGCCCACCCTCCTGCTGCTGCTGCGTTTTCGTTTCATCTTCATTTTGCACGCACACCATCGTTCTCCGTTCTCCGTTCTCCCTTGCCTTCCTCATCCTGCCAGTGCCGCGGCTAGTACTGCTGGCAAATCAATAACTCTCCAACAGGACTTGCGTTCGGGCCATAGCAATTAGCAATTTGTATGCCAGACAATAATCGCTGCGCTACCCACACCCCCACCACCGAGTCACGTTCGCTTGCATATGTATGTATGTGTGTGTCTTGAGTTTGGATTGTCAACCCAACGATTTTAACTCGTATCGAATGCTTCCGTTGTGCACCGGAAATCAGGTATATATATATATAAATATATGTATACATACGTACATACATACATACATACACACGCGCATACGCTTCACTTGACTTCAGTGCTGGAAGAGAAGCCCCATTGTCGCCAGACAGAATCGTCTTCTGGCTCAAGACAATAATGCACAAGCCATATTACAGTCTACCCTCAATAGAGTGAATCGTGAATTGCTTCTGTTTATTTTTTGATTAAACGCATGTGCAGCTGTACATATTATTAATGTGAAACGCTTAATTTATAAATTAAAATATGCATCATTTGCAATTTGGTTCGATTAAAGGTAAAAAACAAAACATACTTTATATTTTATTTAATAGTCAGTCAACACAAAAAAAAAAAAATAATACAAACAGTTTAAATTGAATAAAAATGAAAGTTAATATTAAATTTAAATTTAATAGTAATATATATTTGTGAAATTTGTAGTGCTACTTAAATGCAAAAAAAATATCTATTTTTATTTATCGGTTCTACTGTTTATCATGTACAGCATCGATAGGAACGTATGTCAAGTTTTCAGTTTTTTTTATTAGTGTTCTTTTTATGGAGTGTACACTGTCTGAAATGCATGTGATTTATTCATACATATGTCTATATATCAACACCAAACCCATCCCACTTCCACGACAGTTTGGGCCATCAAGTGCAGCTGTCAGCTCACCAGAACAAAATAAGAAAACAACAACAGCTGAAATAATCCAATAGAGCAAAACCATACGGCGCATTTACGCACAATTTTCCCGATTATTTACCCCCCGCATACCCCTACCCGCATTATTATTTTCTGTACGTTGCTTTGGCTAATTGCAATCGCTTTCGATTTGCAGGCATAGGAAATATGAATGCCTTTCTCGGCATATTTGGCATGCATTCGCATAAATATCTTGAACTTTTTTTTAAACACTTTTGTGCGTCAGTGCAATGCATTTGGCTTAACCCTTTTCTCGTCTGTGGTTTTTCTTTTCTTCTCTATTGTTTTGTTGTTTGCCCGTTGAGTCTGGCTGTCCCTCTCTTGCTCACACCCTTTTGCTCTTTGTTCTGCTACTGCTGAGTCACATCTGGCTGTTGTGGTTTTTGTACATTCGACTCCTTTTTTTTGTCGTTTTCGCTTTCAACACCGACGCTTTTCAAACTATGCTTTTGATTCATTACATGTATATATATATTGTATATGCATAAATTAGTCAGATTTGATATGTATGCGTTTTTATAAACGCAACAATATACTTGCTGCATATCAAATCAGTGGCGCCTTTTTTTTCATTAAATATATCTGTTGTACTATTTTTGGATTATTGTCGCCGCCATCTTGTAGTTTGGCTTCCTTTTTTTCCTCTTGCCCACAATAATCATAATAATTGATATGCTGTTGTGATGAACTCTGTGTGCAGTTCAATGCACCGCAATCTTTCCAGGCAGCAACAAACAACCAACCACAACAATTTCCGTTTGCCGATAAAACTCAAAACTCTGACTTTTCTTTCTTTCCCCTTTCTCCCAACTCGCAATTTTGATGCATTATAGCTGGCAGCTATGGCACTCGTGCGCTTTTGATTTATGCGCCCGCTTTAAAGTGCGCCCGTGGCCTTTATTGTCGTCGTCGCCATCGTGATCTTCAGCTTAAAGGAGGTGTCGTAAATTCATTTTATTTTAAATTTCCACACATACACACACGCTAATGCAAGTTTATACTGGTTAATCTGTTGTAATCGGCTCTCTCGTTGCTTTTTAATATCATAGTATCGATACTACTTGTCTGTCTTCTTGTCTGCATGTAAATATCAAGCAGTCTTCGTCTTTTCGCCTCCTTACTTTAGTCATACGAAAAGCTGTCTGCTATGTTATTTGCAAGGCTACAAAATATTTATGCTCATTGTTTATTAAATATTTTTATTTATTTTCTGTTACGCCTTTTATTAATGTGCATGCCTCCACCTGGGGACTTTCTATGGATGTGTATATATGTGTGTGTATCTGTACGTAATTGATGCATAAATCAAACCGAGAAGCGGTAATTTCAACGCTGCATAACAACAGTTAACTTTTTTGCTACATATATATATATATATAAGTGTTAGTGATCGGCAGGGGAGGGAGGGCATGAATAAAGACAGAAAGAGAGATGTTTACGTTTGAACATTGCAACTCGACTGGAGTTATTTATGTGCTGCGTTCAATCAACCAAAGCAACGCAAAACCAATCCAATCCAATTCAAGTTGGAGACAAGATGCCAGCACCAACAAAAACATCAGCTAAAGTTTTAAGAGCGCAAACATAATATTAAAAAAATTAGTAAAACCCGAAACCGAAACCGTTTTTGTTCGCTTGCTTTGGCCATTTTTAGTGGCTTTCATTGATTTCTCTAATTTTTTTTTTTAGATTATTTCTTATTGTGTGTGTTGACTTGGCTTATTGATTTTGATTTTTTGATTGTTTTCAAAGATCAAACTCAGGCAAAATCAACTGTAAATGCAGAAAGTAGAAAAAAACAAAACCTCAGGTATACTACCTCTCTGTCTCTTTCTTGCTCGACAAGTTTATTTACAATTTCCATTACAAATGAACCTATCGATGTTCTAACGGTTTTTGCCAAAAGTCGACGCTCCCGCCCTCTCTGTCTCACTCTCTCTCAACGTATCTGTTTATTTTTGACATCTTTCAAACTTTTACTTTTGGTTTTTCTTTTCGCCCAATCACAAAACAATTTGTTGATTCGTCGCTTAATAATTGATTACTGCACTTGTTTTAGGCGCTTTCTAAAAAAAATTGATGAAAACAAAACATGTTAAAGTGGTCTATGTGCGTGTGTGTGTGTTTTTAATTGTACAGTGTGTAATTATGAAAACAATTGGAAAGGTGCTGCCTGCAAGCAAAAATAAAAAATGATTTTTAGCGTTTTTACTGTTAAATCGCGAGTCGATGACTGATACTTTTTATGGCTTCAATTTCGCTGCCACAAAAACCGCAAGCCGCATTTTTGTTTTTTTCTTATTTTTTTTGTATAAATAACAAGCATAACAATAATAAAGCAAAATGAAACAACTTCAACTACAGCGTCGACTAAGTATTATTAATCTCCCACAAGTTGTTGTGTTGCAGCTTCTTCTTGCTGCTGCTGGCATCGAAAATCTCTTGCATTTAACGAGTGCTTTTCAAATCTCGACATCGTTTTTACATTCTTGACGGCCATCAAAAGTCCCAGTCGCAGCCATAGACACACAGCAAGATGAGCGAGAGGGACAAGGTAACAGAGAGAGATAGGGCGATACTCTCAACCTGCACAGTGATGCCACGCATCCATACATTAACTGTGCACCCAATATCTATGCTTTTGCACTTAAGAGCAAAAAAAAAAAACTTTTATAAGCCAGCGGTAATAAAATCTCAAGTTGGATGACCCTAAAAAAAAAGCTTAAATGCAACTAAACCGAAAATAAAATTCTAAAGAAACATAACTTAGTTTATGTCTGAACTGAATATGGTGAAAATTCCATAAATGGGATTTTAAGTATTACTTTTATTTTATCACTCCGCACACTGAATGTAACTTTGTATTTTTCTAGGCGTTCTTCGATTTGCAAGTATTCGCTTATTACTATGATTCTAAAAAACCATCGCAAATTACATGTTGCATTTATAAAATGGATAAATCTCAGCAGCTGCTTTGTGGGGAACCAGTGTGCAGTATAGTCCTTCCTCTGCCTTTCTTCATCCCATTCTTATGCACCTGCACACATCTGTATGTGTACATACACATATATGAATATATATGACTATGTGTATGTATGGGTGGATACAATGCAAATGAGACGCTCTGCTGAACAGCAGCAAAAGCAACTTGGAATGTAAAAACGAAGACGTGGGCCACACATATATTAATGTCTGTATCTGTGCATCCGTGTATGTGTGTGAGTATTTTTAGAACGTTGTTGCTGCTTGCTTAAAGTCGAGATTTGGAGCGATTCATTTGTTGCTTGCTGCTGTTTCTACATCTTCTTTTTCAACTTCTTGTTGTTACAGTTAATATATACCGTATGTTGTGTGCAGCAAAAGCAGCAGCAGCCAACATTCATACATAAATTTATTGTGAGCTGATTTCTGTCATTGGTCATGTTAGCTTAGCCTTACGGGTCGTCGAGTATTATAAAAAAATTACGACACATGCTGACTCCGATTTAGTTTAAATTGTATGCAGATTAGCTCTGCAGTCTTCCGTTCTCCGCTTTCGCCCACCTCAGTCCCTCCCCCTTTCTATTTACCGTTTATTAATTCCCTCTTTCTTTTGCCTTATACAGCACATGCATAATTGCAGCAGCAGCTGTTGATGAGCTCGCATTGTTTGAATGTGTGCGTGTGTATGTTGTGCGTTTATCAGTTTACCGTTATCATTAACAAGCTACACGCAGATGAGCGAGCGAGTAAAGAGAGTTGAAGCCACTAAAAGTACGCTTAAAATACGAAAAAAAAAATGTTTCTGCCTGGTGAAAGGTCTGTGCGATGCAATAAAATTTCATTAGATTTAACATTTTCATAATTTGCTAAAAGCTGATACACACACATAAATGTTTGTATATACATGCAATCAATTTCATTTAATTAGAGTGCGCTTAATAATGCCACACACACACATGCTCCGCAAGTATGGCAAGTCAATAATGTAATTTAATTGATTTGTGAGCAGCGCAGCAGCAGAAGCAATAATGTATCAAAGTAGAAAAAGCAGGCGATAGCGGTAAACTGCCCTGCTACTGATGCCACTCAATTTGATTGAATTTGTGTGTCTGTATATATATATTGTGTGTGTGTTGTGTAAATGAGCTGTTGTCTGTTGATGAGCTGAGCTCTACTTGCGGATTGCAGCTGTAAGCGCTGTTTTTTTTTTCTTATATATTTCTCTTGTTTGGTGTTCTTGTTCTTGATTTTGTTATGACTACTGCGCTGCTTGTTTGTGTTCCGCATGGCCATTGTTGCTAACACCATTTACAGTAATTGGCGCTGCTGTTGGCTCCTCTTCTGCTGAGCAAAATGCAACGGTGTTTAAACTGTTTGCGTCGCCACTGTGCTGATCTTTCCATTCTTGCATTTGTACCCCCATACAAACATATATTTTTTTTAATTCTTAGCTGCATGTTTGTGTATGCGCTGCTCAAATTGGCATATGTAAAACTAGATATGATATAATACCCAGTACTATAGTACTATAATAATTTTAAAATGTACTTCGACGGCAAGAGTTTCGCTTAAAAGTTACTACAGGGCGAAATATTGATAATTTAATACTGCTTTTTTAGAATAAATATATAAAGTTATATGTGTGGTTTGCTAACTTACAGTTTTACAAATTATGTGGAAATTATTATTTTAACAGAGCAAATAATTTTCCAACTAATTTCCATTATTTGCGAAACAGATTTCTAGAACTGGCGCTTGTAGCATTTCAAGTTAACATGAAAAATAACATGCTTAAGGGGGAGGGGGGAATTTCTGCTGCTGCTGACGTTACAAAAAAAGCAGCGACCATTGACTCCACTTTTTTCAAAGAAAAGAAAGAAACCAACAGCAAAATACACACACAAACACACACTCACACTCAAGTGTGCACACGCACACAACGCTTTTTTTTAGATTTCTGATTATCATAATCCATTAAGGTGCAGGTTTTCATTTTCATTTGCGTTTAATGTGATGTTAATCTGCCATCCGATTTGCCTTTGGCAAACATTTAGCTTTTTTTGCGTTTTGTTGGCTGGCTTAGACAACGCCTCATAATGAATAAAATGAAAATCTTTTTTACCAAAATGGTCAGTCAACGCCTACAAAAATGACAACAGTGTCGCAGTCAAACAAAAAAGCCAAAAAAGGAATCGCACTTTGGGCGTCGCCTCCTTTTATTTATCATGTACAGTGCATATTTATATAAATGTTGTTTTTTCTTGCTGCCGCCAATCAGGCAACGCAAGCAGAGCTCTCGGGCTTGGCTCGATTACCTTTTCTTTTGTTGCAGAATAAATGAGAAATGAAAACTAAGAATTGCAGTAAATTAACACAGCTGCGCACCTTTTGCCTACAGTCATTTTCGTTCTTTGCCATCATTCAGTGTTGTTAACTTGGCTTTTATATTTCATCGCCAGTCGGTCTTGGATATTGTAGAAGCATGTTGTTAAAAAAAAGGAATTTATAAATATAAATTTAAAACAGATTTAAAATCAATTGGTTCGACATAAAAATAAATGATAAATAATTGCCTTTGATTTGATTTGACCGGCAAATTTGACTTGTAGAAGTTTGATTGTTTTGTTTTGTTGCATATCAACAGCGTTTTTTTTTTTTTTTTTTTGTGCTGTGCTTGCTCCACACATAACTATCTGTTCCTGCATCTGGGACGGCTCCACACACATACACACATCTAAGTGTGAATAACTTTTTAATGTCAAAGCCTGTTTTTAGCGTTGTTCTTGTTTTTGTGGCTCTTAGCTGGTTGAGTCATTCGAGTGATTCGTTACTTCTGATTAGCAGGCACGCGTCACGCTAATGAGCCACACACATAACCACATATATATATATATATATATATATATATATATAGATAGCAACAGTAACAGTCAATAATGCAAAGCTGCTTTCCAAAATGTTCAACGTCCGCTTTGAAATTATCGAATTACCTTCGTATGGATTACACACTTAACATCGATGGTGCCGATGCAGCTGTATCGATTTTTAACTAAATTGACGCTGCCATTTTGACTATTTGAATTTGCCATTGCTGCTGCTGCTGCTCCTGGAGTTGAAGTCGAAGTCGAAATCGTAGTCAGATCTGGTAACATGCGTCGTCGTCGTTCTTGTTGTCCTCGCTTCATGTAAAATCAACAGGGAAACTCAGAGAAGAAGAGAGCGCAAGATGAAGAGGCAGGCATTGGCGTTATCTACGTTTCCTGTTCGAAGTGGTGACATTAAAATAAATGGCAGACCAATATCATCAACTTGATGCAGATATGTACATATATATAAATATATCTATATATATATATATATATAGATATGTTGCCTGTTCTGCATGCATGGCACACATGGCAGTCAGACTGACAGGCTGACAGGCAGACCAGACAACACTTACACATAGATACACACACATTCATAAATACATACATTTTTTCACGCAGTCTTCACTTTACAGTGCCAGCAAAAAAAATAATGAGATTTGCCTCTCTTTTTGTAAGCCAATATTGAAAATTAAAATAAATTAATTTAAAATAAACTAAAATTTAAAGTGGATAGTCAAATTTATATTAAAGATGCAAAAGAAGACAAATAAAGTATATAATATTGACGCTGAATTTAAAAATAAGCAATGATTTTTTGTCTTAGACTTTTAGAGCCAAACAACATGGTAGGCCATGAATCTAAATAGTTATAGTAAAACTTCACTAATTAAATCACACTTCCACTTTTCCAACACTTTGAAACTTGTTTAAAAAAAAAATATTGTGGGATAGTGAAAATATATTATTGAAATAAAATAAGAAAAAAGTAACGCTCTTGGGTTATGTTTTCATTAATTTTCTGTTTTCTGCTTTGAAATTTGCTTTTGCTTGCTGCATATTATAACCCTTTCTAATGTGTTCCATTTATTAATTCCACAACAGGAGGCAACAAACAACAGCTGCGTTTGAGTGAGAGAAAGAGACAAAGACAGAGAGAGATAGATTGATTTTTACCGGCAGGTGCCAATTTATAGAAAGTGACGGCATCACCATTGCTCCAATAAGCACCATGAACGGCCAAGGCTGTGAGCTGAACCACAGCAATGGCGACATCATCTCACAGAACCAACAGAAGGGCTGGTGGACCATCGGGCTAATCAACGGCCAGCACAAGTATATGACGGCCGAAACGTTCGGATTCAAGCTGAATGCGAATGGCGCCAGCCTCAAGAAGAAGCAGCTCTGGACACTGGAGCCATCCAACACCGGTGAAAGTGAGTTGATATTAAAAAAAAAAATATCCAAATCCCGATAAACCAGCCATGACAAGTTAACTAACTCCCCGCTTAAATCGGAATTTGAACAAACTTTTCGTTATGAAATTCCATGCAGACAAAAAAAGAAAGAAATTAGAATTAATTAGTCGAGTTTGTTTGATTGGAAGATACCCTGAAGCCAGCTGTTTACTGATTGTAGTCGGTTCAATAAGAAACAAAATCAGTATATTTTCTACAAGAATCTAGTTTCCAACATTAAGTGTAGTATATATCTAAAAGTCAAACCATGAATAAATAGCTGTAGGGATATCTATTTACATGGATTGGTGAATGGGTGGAAAAGCCACCCATATACATATATAAGTGTATGTATGCATATTGATGGCCATTTGTATGCGTGCGGCTATCTTTTTGCCCATTGATTGATAAGCATATTAAATGAACTATTAGAAAAAGGGAAATGGAAATTATACATGTTGATTACAGTTGCTTTTCTTTGTTGTTGTTATCTTCTTTTAAAATGGCATCGTTATCAGGCTGGGATATATCTGTTTATCAGGCCAATTACCAATTGCCATGACTCATTCAATGGGTGGCCATAAATCATTAGGCTTGCTAATCAGAATGATCATCTATCTTTTTCGTTTTTGAATTGCTTTGCTTTGAATTGTTTAGCTGTGGATTGAATACTCTTACTTTGAATATAACAGTTTTTCTGTATCGCATGTGACGCATTAAAGAATGTAACTTTTTAGAGAAGTTATGGAGTTATTTTGTTGAAAAAAGCACATTAGAGGTGAGAAGAAATAAGAGAACCAAATTTTTGATTAATTTAAATAAAACAGCTGATCGGCATATTTGTCTTTTTTTGTTTATATTTTTTTGCAAAATAAATATTTGTTTTTCATATATTCACAAACACAACCAATTAATAAGAATTAATTAAAAGCAATTTGGTTTCTCTATACAGCTTTCAATATTTAAATTAATAATCAATTATAATTGTATTTTATAATCGGCGCTTAGCTTTTTGCAATATTTATTATGTTTGTCGCATTAATTTTGCCATATTTTGCCAAACATCGATATGACAATCGATAATAAATCATCACAAAAGGCACGAAAAACTCGATAGTCAACGACAGATTCGCTTGCGGGAATAGAATGTAAGAAATGTCAGTGGGTATTTGAATGTTGGTGTGCGTTTTGTGTATGTCATGTGTGTGTTAAAAGACATAAATTATTTGGAAATAGCTTGAGCCACAGCTGCACTAATTTGACGTGCAGTAAAATACAAAAAGAAACCAAACAAAATGCAGAAGAAGGGGAAGAAGAGGCAGCAGCAGCTTAACTATGTTTATGGCCAACAAAGCTTACAAAGTGTCTCACGAATTTGGCATCATTTATCAAGACGCCACGAGTTGCAATGTCCTCTGAAGATTGCAATTGGACTTGGAATGGAATTGAGTTTGTTATACATAAATGTATGTACGTATGTATGTATATATGCATATATATGTGATGGCCTTGCTATCGTTGGTCTGGTTGCTTGTGCTGGTGTTGTTGACTGCTTGCTGGCCGGGCAATTATAATTAAAGCCAACCCGTTTGCCGCTTGCCTCGACCCGTGGCCAAAATGCTTGTGCGGCTCTTTCTCTCCTGTTGCTGCTGGCAATTAGTGCGAAATGTTTTCTTGAACAGAGAGCCAACGTTGCATTCGTAACGGGCCATTAAAAAATAGCTCATCCAAATTGAAAATTGAAACGACTCAGCTTGGCTTGGTAATGGCTTGGCCAGCCAGCCACACGATACAATGTTAATATTAATGATTATGATCAGTAGCTGAATTGCTTAATAATCCACTTTTAAGCACAGAAGAAACCCAAAACAAACCAAACCAGCACGCATAAATAGATACCGAGATGCTTTTGATCGTTTCGCTTGCGCGCATTTTTCAAACGGATTCCATCTATCGATAAGTAATTAAGCGTCGCCAGCTGGCAGTGCTGCATCGACATCAATGACAGCGCCATCTGACAGCTGATTGGGCGCGACAATTTAAATTGAAAGCGCTGTATGATATATAGAGCGACATCTATCGGACATCATAGAAACGAGGCAATATTGAGACAGTGGACGCCAGCAGGAGCAGTATGAATTATAAACTATTTTTATACACTACAATTTTGAGAAATTATTTATAAAAATTAATCAATTTTAAATTTTATATTAAAAATGTATCTATAAGCAATGCAAAGGGGTTAAAGGGTAAATCAAGTAAATAGGCTCTATCATTTTAAATAATAATATTTAATCTGAGTGTATTAAATTAATCATTATCAATTTGTTCATGACCCATATAGGTATTATCTATTTACGATCTCATCTGAACAAATATCTATCGGTCGATCAGTTTGGCAACGTGCTCTGTGAGACGGAAGAACGGGATGCGGGCAGTCGTTTCCAGATCAGCATCAGTGAGGATGGCAGCGGTCGCTGGGCACTTAAAAATGAGTCTCGTGGCTATTTCTTGGGCGGCACACCCGACAAACTCGATTGTACGGCCAAAACGCCAGCCGCCGGTGAGTTTTGGACGGTACATTTGGCTGCCCGGCCCCAAGTGAATTTACGTTCGATTGGACGAAAGCGATTCGCACATCTATCTGAATCCCAGGATGAGATTCATGTGGATGCCAATATACCCTGGGGCGAGGATACGCTCTTCACTCTGGAATTTCGTGCTGACGAGGGCGGACGCTATGCCCTCCATACGTGCAATAACAAGTGAGAAAGAAAATGAGAGAAATATAAATAAAGGGAGATTGATTTTAATTTATCTTGCATTTGCAGATATCTGAATGCGAATGGCAAGCTGCAGGTGGTGTGCAACGAGGATTGCCTGTTCAGTGCCGAATACCATGGCGGCCACTTGGCATTGCGGGATCGTCAGGGTCAATATCTGTCGCCGATCGGCTCGAAGGCTGTGTTAAAGTCACGCTCGTCGACGGTGACACGGGATGAGCTGTTCTCGCTGGAGGATTCACTGCCGCAGGCATCGTTTATCGCCGGTCTCAACTTGCGTTATGTGAGCGTTAAGCAGGGCGTCGATGTGACTGCCAATCAAGACGAGGTCGCTGAGAATGAGACGTTCCAGCTGGAATATGATTGGTCGGCGCATCGTTGGGCATTGCGCACCACACAGGATCGCTATTGGTGCCTGTCAGCGGGCGGTGGCATTCAGGCTACCGGCAATCGTCGCTGTGCCGATGCTTTATTCGAGCTAATTTGGCATGGCGACGGCTCCTTGTCCTTCCGGGCCAACAATGGCAAATTCCTGGCCACCAAGCGTTCGGGTCACTTGTTCGCCACCTCTGAGTCCATTGAGGAGATAACCAAGTTCTATTTCTATTTGATCAATCGGTGAGTGCTTTCCCAGATTAAAACAAGTCGGGCGTAACCGAATTGAAAATACTCTGATACCAATAAGTAGTATAAGTGAATGTATCAAAGAAATAGCCATCTTTGTGGGAGATTTTCCTACTAATCCACCTGTCAAGTTTAACAAGCATTTGAGAATTTTGCGGACGGCAGTAAGAAAATGTTGTAGAAGATTTCTAGTTATCTATCTTTCAAATTTAAATATAGCTAGCCATTTCCGATTATAATGGGTGGAAAGAGGGGAGTTGGTTGAGCCCGATCTTTAAATGATATTGCCTAAAAGGCAACTATTGAAATATGGCAAATTTGTATCGTTTATTGATTTCAAACAATCGATTCTTATTGACTTCTATTAGAAATTTTATGGGAATTAATGGAATATATTAAAACTTGGGCTTACGTGGGGGAAAAAGACCAGAAGGTTGTTGCAAATTTCAAGGCTGTAGCTTTACGGGTGTCCGCTTATATATAAATAAATATAAATATATATACTAAATACATAATTAAATATATATAATAGACCCATTCTGGTGCTGAAGTGCGAGCAGGGCTTTGTCGGGTATCGCACGCCCGGCAATCTTAAGCTGGAGTGCAACAAGGCCACGTATGAGACCATCCTGGTGGAGCGTGCTCAAAAAGGACTTGTCCATTTGAAGGCACACAGTGGCAAATATTGGCGCATCGATGGTGAAAGCATCTCCGTGGACTCGGATGCGCCCACCGATGGTTTCTTCCTGGAGTTGCGCGAGCCAACAAGGATTTGCATAAGGTAAGTCCCCATTGGAATAAACAACTATCGTACATTTTTGTAAATTGTTTGACTAAATTTAAAACTAATCTCGAAAAGAGTTGATACAATCTCAAAAAAGATATGCGATTTTACAATGAGTTATCTAAGTTATCTCTTCATCGAAATTCGGTTGTTTTAACTTGCATTTTTAATCAATTTATGGAAGATATAAATTTGCTAAATTTAAACCTTTTTTCTCCATTGTTACAGATCGCAGCAGGGAAAATATTTGGGCGCTACCAAAAATGGTGCCTTTAAGCTGCTGGACGATGGCACCGATTCGGCCACCCAATGGGAATTCTAAGTTCCAAGCATCCTTCCAATCTTCACTGACGCAATATGCACGTGCTTAGAAACAATAACTACACCAAGAGATCAGAGTTTCAATAACGTGAACAAATCAAAAATAAAAAGAAAGGTTTTTTGCAAAAAGCCCAAAATGTAAGGAAAAAATATGAAAAGATCCTAAAGAAAATCGCACAAAAAGAAAAAGTTAATCCTACATGCAAATTAAAATCAAACTGCATGTTTATATATAAATACACACACATATACATATGTATATGAAAATAAATAATATATACAAATATATATATATATATATATATATATATACATATATATACATATATATATATACATATATTATATTATACACATCTAGTTGACGAGAGAATTTTTTAAACAAGCCTATTTAGCTTTTTATACGTTTTTACAACAACAACCACAACAACAAATTTAGCGTAGACAACAACAAACAGGAACTGGAACTGGAACAGGAACAATTTGTCGCGAGTCCTTCCGTTTTTTGAAAAAATATCAGCAACAAGCAAAGCATAAAAAAAAGTAAATCATTAATTAATAATTATATACGGCAACATACGTACACATCATCTACACACACACACTCACACACATACACATATACATATATTTATTCGATTCGTAAAGCTTTTAAAAAGGGCCGCTTAACTTAAAAAAAAAAAGAATTAAAAAAACAAAAGCAAAAAAAAGACAAAAATGTTGCCTAAAAACCAACACATATATATTCCTATAAATTTATTTATATATTTATACATATTGATATATAAACAATGAAAACAAATACACACACACACATTCACGCAATTTTATCATATATGCAAAACTTATTTTTAAGCGCAATAATATTATAAATAATAATAAAAAAAAATATATAAAAAAAAAACCAACAACTGAAGAATATGGAAAACTTTTGCAATATCCGATTTTTAAGCTAACCCAACTAAATACATAATACATTCATACATACGAACATAAATACATATATTTGTCACTTGTCATTATTTTTTGTTAAATATTTATTTTGATTATTACATAATATTTTTTTTGTAATTTTTCTTTGTCACACGTTTTTATCTATATATTAATGTTTTTTTTTTAACATTTTGCACTCAAAGAAAACTTTAGTCGCTAAAACTAAAAGCTAAAAGAAATGAAATCATGTATGATAAAAATGATATAATATGAAATATATACATAACATACCTATATAACCATTTACGATCATATATATATTTATTCCATCCTACCAAAGTTTCAGCAATCTACAAATTTTGGCACTATTTTTCAAACAAGGCGTCAAGTCTCCAAACTATATTCTCCAATGTGATCAGTTTGTAGGAACGGGATGTGGTTCAAATCAAAAGGGCAGCAACTCTCTTTTGCCTACGTGACGCGGCTATTGAGAGAACAACATTTACTGTCTGTTTTGTGGTACTACGTAGTACTTGAAACCAGATGCAAGAATTCAGTCAAATCGAATCGAATCGAATTGGATTGAATTGGCAGTCACAGCTGCTGTTCGTCATCTGTTTTATGTTAACACATAAGTCGTCAATATATATATATATATATATATATACATATATATATATATACATATATATATATATACATATATATGTATATACGATTAGCCAATGTAGATCATGTGCATATGGAACGCATCGGCAACATTTTTGTAAGATTCCACACTCTTATTTAGCTATTGCTGCTTGTAAACACAATCTTTTTATTTTTCTCATGTTTGATATTTTTTCAATGATCTTTGCAAATGGTGCAGAAGCCAAAATCCATATAGAAATCGCCATCCTCAACGCCATTCCAAGTTCATATTGAAAAGCAAATCAAATCGAATTCAATTCGACACGCAACCGAAACGAGCGCATTTAAATTGATTGCGTTTAAGTGTATTAAAATCAAATAGAACAAATAGAATATATATACCATCTGGACGGTATCATCGGGGGGCTGTAAAGATTTTGAAAATGTCCATGACATGCGCATTTGACATTGAGATAAACGAAGTTTGGCATGTCCCAAGATCAGTCAGTTTTGCATACTTTTATATGTTTATAGAAACATATGTCTGCATTTATATTTTGAATGCATACATCTAAAAAAAAAAATTTTTGATTGGATTTTCCAAAGTTAATAATTTCGATTAACAAATTTCGGGATGTCTTCGAAAAATGTTTTAAAAAATTTAAATATTTTGTTTCGAGAATTCGAAACAATTAACGATAAAAGTTTCTGTAAGAATTTCAAATTCAGGAAGTTATAAAATCATTTCATATAAGTTGTGTTTTAAAAGGATAGAAAAAAAATGAATTTCCAAAGCATGTCTACATTTTATGTTTAATTTTTGGGAAGTATTCAAAATAGGTAATAATTGAAAACTATATAAATAGAATACTCTCATCTTTCATTGTATTGAGTAACCAATTTGAATCGGCATTCAAATTAAATGAACTAAGTTATGAATATAGCTCTTACACGGATGCTCGGACTTAATTTGGACATGCTTCTTAAATAAATTAATTTATTTCCAATTTAGGTTTTTGCATCTTTTTCTGCAGCAAATGTGCAAATGTGTACTACTCATTTGTATCTAAAAATTGATCTTTATGCTTGCAACGGAGCTGAAAAACATTTCTCTCAATCTCGATCAAATTTACGTTTACGTTTACACACAGTTGATTGCGATTAGTGGGCTGAGTTAGGTGGAGTGCGGGTAGGTGTTGGGTAGGTTGTCAACTCAACGCCAAATTTGCCGCCATCAACTGACGCCGTCGTCGTCGTCGTCGTCGCCGTCGTGACAAAATCATGCAAATATTTTAATTGCAATTTTTTTCGGTTACCGTCGCGTTGCTTGCATTGCATTGCATCGCATCGCATTTTACGTTACCTTAAAATTATAAGTAAAATTAACAATTTTTAATTGACTCTGAACATTAAAACAACAACATGGCGGCGAGCTGCATTCGAAATGTTTCACCAAATTTTCATAATAAATTGCCAAATATTATTTTAGTTTCAATTTAAATGAGTCTATACCATTTGCTTCCCATAATATGCAAAAAACTCAATATTTATTATTGGTTTTATAAAAATAATAAATTTACTTTAAAATAAAATTCTACTCACAAAACTAACTGATTAATATGATTTTTTTTTTTTTTTTTGTACATTTTTATTATGTATTATAAGATTAGCTCAGCTACTAGCGACACAGTTGTGGCAACCTCTTCTCCACAGGGTATTCTGCAGTCGAGCATTCTTGCCAGGCGGCAGAAGTTTTACTTGTTGTTTTTGGGTACTTGCACAAATTTGTTGCACTCGCATGTTGTTGTTGCTTGTTGTTGGGGTTTCTTTTTTTGTTTGATCGGCGGAAGCGTTGACCACATGACACTGGGATGGTTGGGTTGCAAGTTGGCCAAATGGCCTGATGGGCAAATGGAGCGTATGCGCAATATTCAGTGTTTGGTGGGCTTCGAACCAAGGTAAGGCTGGAGCGCGGAAGGATTGCATTTATGCTGTATTAGGGCGACCATATTTGACATAGACGATGACATGGCGTTGGCGATGGCGCCAAATTCTGCAGTGTCAACGGAGCGTAAAATGAAAACGAACGCGTGAAACCAGCAACAAAATTTCACTTGCCATTTTTCTTGTTGCACATTTCGCAAGGCATTGGCATTTTTATATTTATTTTTGTTTTGTTTATTTGTACAAATGCAATTATAAATATTAAGAGAGCAACAAGAAATATAAGTTTACGACTCGACAGCTTGTTTTGTTTAGCATTCGTAATTATTTCGAATCGGGGAAATTAATTTAGTGGAATGTTTAACTATGTAACTATGTATATATATATATATATATATATATGTATATATATATATATATATATGTGTGTGTGTGAGGTTCATTAAAAGTGTATTAATTGCCAAGTTACACATTGTTGTTTTATTATTGAAATGTTGCATAGCATAACGAATTGCCACTTAAACTGATGGAATGTTGGTGGCTTCAGCACATGAAATTGATTGGTTTCTGTGTAATTAAAACATTTAAATTTAATGTGACTGCTTGCTGAGGAATCGAACTTATTACTCATCCCATCAATATCTGTGGCTATATGTGTAATTGCAAATGTTGGTGGTGATATGTTTTACATATATTTGACAGTTGTTTCATTATTCAGTTATCAAGAACAATACGCATATTCTGACTCTAGTCATACACATTTGTATGTTATTTTTGTATGTTATTTATTTCTTGTTAAATTCATACACAAAAAAAATAAAAAATTAAAAAACATTTTAAATAATTTAATTAACTATGATTCCTAACCACTCTCTGCTCATTGGGACATTTGATGGTCACCTCAATGACATTAGGCAGCCAAGATCTGGTCCAGATACCCAAGTTGCACACTTTCTTCTTACCGGCACCATCTATCAGCTCCACACGGTACTTGTATAACGCACCAACAACGGGCTGAACACTTGCCGACAATATTCTCGAAATGCTTTAGGAATCAAAACGGTTCTATTTAGATGATATACAGATAAAGTAATTGTTTTTAAGCATCAACCTGTAGACGGGTCCTTCACCAGCAGCCAGTTTGGATAGGGAATTCTGCAACATATCGCGTGCCGATTCCTGTTCATATTTGGGGAGCTGGCGGGGAGCATCGTATCGGTAAGTTCCCCCTGATGAGCCGCTGACCAGGACAATAGCCGCCAAGACAAACACAACTTTAGCCACAAACATATTTCCAATGTACACGTATAAATGGCACAAATAAATAAAATGAGTAAAATCAATGCACTAAACCCATATATATAACATCGGTCGGGGCGTTATCAGCTGCCTATTCTTACCAAATCTGCCGTTGACCAGCGTTAATGTTATAATAAAAAAATATTAAATTTAATATTGAGCAGACGCGAGATAACGTTAAAATTCATCTGTTGTTGAGTTTGATTTAAAATTGAAAGGCAACGCAGTATGAAAATTATTTCTTATCAACATGGTAATTGACAAGTTCTTGGAATTCATGAAACTAAATTTAGTGGCAAGCAAATATATTATGTGATTAAGCTCATAAATGGATTAGCTAATCGAGGCAGCTGCTGCTGCTGCTTCCTGGGGAGCTGTCATGCAGAATACACACTGTAATCAGTAAATATGCCGATCTGAGAGAGACGAGATCAATTGCGGATCGCATCTAGGAACGAAAATACATGTGTATTGCATGGAGAGGCTGGGAGCAGCAGCTAACATATTAATGCAAATGTCAAATGATTTAATCTTGTCGAGAATGGGGGTTTTTTTTTTTTTTTTTTTTTTTTTTTAAATAAATATTTTACACTTTATTCCTCTTCACACGATGCGCAGCGCCATTTTTGGCGCAACTCCAGCGGACTGTCAGAATTGCACAAATCCGTATCGTTGCCTCTCCCATATAGCCAGACAGCCACCTAGTCGCCCGTCCATTCAACTGTCCCCACATTTAACGGATCTTTGGGTGGGTTACGGGTCCCGCTTTTCAATTTTGTATACCCTGAGCTTATTAAAAATGTTGAAAATGGGTATAATGGTTTTCTGCCAATGTATGTAACAGGCAGAAAGAAGCTGATATAATAAAGTATATATATGCTTGATCAGGATCAACAGCCGAGTTGATATATCTGTCTGTCTGTCTGCCTTTTCGCACGTGGATCTCAGAGAGATAAGAGCTAGGAATTGCATTTTGAAATATTTTCGTATATTCGGCGCAGATCAAAGATGCTTTATTTTATTGAAAACTACCTCTGCTACCGATTATCGATACATTTCGATTTCTGATAGCAATAAATTCCGCAATAGTAACGGTTGAATCTTCAAACATCTGTAAAACATTAACTGCATATGCATGTTATTGGTCAACTGCCCAAATTTCACAAAGATCGGTGTAAAAACACCCAAGTTATGGTCAAAAATATATTCTCATATTGATATAGTTTCTGCCAGCAGCCGTAAGCATTTTTCGTATGTATAAATTGCGAGCGAATGTGGAAGAAAGAGATGGCATTATAATCGCTGCGAGCGTAGATATGTATTTGTGTGTATTCTGCAGAACCCCGTTATCCGCAATTGCATGCATGTGTGTTAGTATGTATGTCAGCCAATTAGGGTTCAGCTGCTCTTCAGTTCCAGTGCTTGCTATAAGAAATTAGTTAGACTGCCCATACTAGGTTGCATTTTAAAGGGAAATTTGGCAATCAAATTAGAATACATTTAACAGCTCGGTTCAGGGTATATCGTAGTCGAGTGCGCTCGACTACACTTGCCTATTTTTTGTTTTTTGCATGGGTCCCATGATCTTTATGCATGAATCCATCCAGCAATAGACATCGGCAGCCGTTGCTGTCAGCTATGGACTGTATGGCACCCCCCGTTAATCTTTGCCAGATCTTTGGGCTTAACACGTGTAATCCGTTCTGCCCGTTGAGTGTGACGATGCCGATGGCGATGCCCCCAATACGGGGCATGCTGTATTTTGACTACGGCTGATGCGTAGGTGTGCATAGATGCACTTATCTACTCGGTTGCTGCCCTCTCACTTGCCACCCTCTCTCTCTTTCAGTCTTTCTCCTGCTATTTCTCTGTCTGTGTATTCCTCAACTTTTGCCCCATTTGCAAGTGGTATCCACTCGTTTTGCTCATAGCGGTGGCTACACATAATAAAAAAAAAAAAAAAAAATAATCGTTGTAGTTTTTCCAATTATAATGCTAAAGAATCGAAAGATTGTGATTATGATTAATTCGCAAGTGCAGGATGAGTAGTTTCAGTAGCCCAGCAATTAAAGCAGCCATCAAATCATCACAATCAACATCAACATCATCCTCAACATCATCAAGGTGAGGAATATCAACTGTTCAACACGATCGCTGCTCTGATTTGCCTCGTCTCTGCTCGGATCAGCAGCCGAATCGCTAAACACCGAATTTTCGTGTCTTTTGCTCGCGTAAAACATTTTCCGACTTTTCATATAAAAATCATGTAAGACTGGAAAACGGCGGCAGTTTGCGAACGGCAACCGCGAAATACGCGCCAAAGTGATTAAAAGTGAAACAAATCCAACGCGATTAAAATCAAGACTCAAATTGCGAATTGCGAATTGCGAATTGCACATTATCCATTTTCAATTGTGTGAAATCAACTTTCTCGAGTCTTTTTTTTACACAGTTTGAGTGTGTGTGTGTGGGTGTGCGTGTTTCTGTTTTTTTTATCGTTTGACTATTTGTGATTCTATATTTATATATACAATATATATTGCAAGTGCTAAGTGTTGAGAGAGAGGTCCACTCCAACTTATTAACAATGATTTGCCCGAAACGCACGTCGGAACTGCTGGATGTGCATCTGGCGCCGTTCAAGGATAAGGATCCAGCCTGGGAGGTTGGCGTTTCAAAAATAGCTGGTCGTGGCGTTATGGCCACACGCAATCTAAAGCGTGGCGAGATCATCTTCCAGGACATGCCACTGCTCATTGGCCTGGCTGCCCTCGAGGAGGACTCGCTAAATGCGTGCAGCATCTGCTTAAAAATGCTGCCCGATACGCGCTTCATGTGTCGCCAAGGATGTGGTCTGCCCATCTGCAGCTTGTGTGGGAAAAAGAAACAGCACAAGAGCGACTGCGATATGTTCAAATCGTGGGGTCCCAACGAGCCGGACGTGGCCAATTCGGTGATCATTCGACTGTTGTCCGTGGCGCGTGCCATCAATTTGACGAAAGATCAGCGGGATTTGATCTATTGTCTGCAGGCCAACTTGGATAACAATCACCGCACCGAGGTGCGCAATGCAGCCAAGTGCTTCAAGAGTTTCCCCACCGACAAAAAATTGGTGGAGATCATGAATCGCACCGTTGCTGTGCTCCGTACGAATGGATTTGACAAGACATCGGATCGCACAACGGACAACCAGGATTTCAGCTATCGCGCTCTTTATCCACTGTTTGCCGTCATGAATCACGATTGCATTCCCAATTCGTACTACACCTTCGAGGAGAAGACCAACAACATGATCGTGCGTGCCGCCGTCGATATCCTCGAGGGCGAGGAGATCACCACAACCTATACGAAACTCTTCACGGGCAACATAGCGCGACATCTGTTCCTCAAAATGAAGAAGGGCTTCACTTGCAAGTGTCCCCGTTGCTCCGATCCAACGGTAAGTGGATTTGATTTGATTTGACAGACTGAATTCTACACAAGTTATCCCATTAAATAAAAATAAAATAAAAGTTAATAATAATACAAATACAAAAAAATCACAAAAAAAATTTATATATATATATATATGCCGTTTTAATTTTAAATCAAAATGTTTAACTGCAATCCATCGATTCATTTATATTTATTTTGATATCTCAAATATTTATAATTTGTTTCAAAAGTATATTGCATCCGATTCAGATTCAGAAAATGTTTAACTGAAATCCATTGATTTACTATTTATATATTTGATTTTGATTTATCAAGCAGAAATTAGTTGATTTCAATTGCAGTTGCAATTGGATTTTGATTTGGATTTAACTGAGTGGCAAGCAATTTGTAATTTCAACACAAAATTACTTTACTCGGAAGCATCGTGCACGGACATCAATCAAAAGTGATGAGTGATGTGGCAGCTGCATAAACTATTTTCCACGTGTTCAACCAAATCCAAATATCCAAGTACCCCAACTACATAGATATAAAAACACACATTGCATTTTTGTTTGTTTTCTTTTCTCAATTTTCATCCTAATCCCACTGGCTGAAAAGGGTAAAGTATTTTTGATAAACAACCAGAGCAAAGTCCATTTATCCATTTGTTTAAATAAGACGATCTCTAACAGGACTTGAGATTTGGAAACATACTCTCGAGTATTTATAAATATGATATTTGCAAATGCAGACTTATTTTAAATATATATTTTCATTGTATGAAATGAATAACACTCAAAATCAAAAGATACATCGATGTCGAAGGTGAACATTTAAAGCTAAAGTTTTTATACGATTTGTATTTTTGAGTTCTTTTAAATGGAGAAAGTCTACGTTTACTGTGATCGCTTTGAATACAGTGTAAGACTCCGATAATGACAGACTTAAGAATAGATTGTTCAATTCTTGTTCCTATGGCTTCCAAATATTTCTATTTAGAGTTAATATTTTGTTCTGTTTTGAATTTAAACTTTTGTTTAGGCAACTTTTTTTTTTTAGCAAAATTTTATTTTGAATTTCTTGTGATAATTATCAAAGAATTAAGTGGCGTAATAAAAATGTACATTTTACACGAACATATTTAAAATTAAAGTGCGTTTTGGCCACAAGTAAGCACAGATGATGAGGATGGGGATGGGGATGATCTTGGGGTGATCTTGGCGAAGGCCAAAAAGTCGTAGTTCGATGCTTGATGCAAACAAAGAATGATCAACATTAAGGAAATCCTGTGCCCATCGACATTCATCCAAAAGCAATTAAACACACAAACAACAACAACAGCATTATTGTTGTTATTGTTGTTATCGTTGTTATTGTTATTGTTTGTGTTGGCTCGGTCATAAATTAATTCAGCTTCCAGGCGCAACAAGTGGCAAAATGCAAAACAACAACAGCAAAAAAGACAACAAACGTCAACACAACATAACACACACTTTTAATAATAGCAACAAAACAAAACAGTGTGTGTGTGCGTGTGTGTGTGTTTATTTTTAACAACGCTAGCAATTCAATTAAATCACAAAAAGCTTTTAATTCGTGTGAATATTTCGAAAATTTCGCATTCCATCGCAAGTTGTATTTTTTATATCGATCGATATATATATATCTAAGCGCCTCATCTATACATATATATCGGCATTAGTTAAAGCTCGTTTTTTTAATCTAACTGATCTCCAGCAGCAAAATATATTCACGTCAACAATCTAAGCCCCTCCCTTTTCCACTTGTTGACGCGCGTTTTATGATTTTTAATTATTTATTCGCATATTTCATAAATGTGTATCTATATATGTTTGTATTTATGGTTAAATAGCTTGTTCTTCTGGCCACGACCATAGATATAGACATATTTTCCATTTGACATTCGTTCTCTATATGCTCCCAGATACTTTGACTGACACACTTTAGTGGCCAATTTGAAAAGCAATTGAATTACTTTGAAAATGACATTAAGTGCGCAAAATTTGTAATATATAATTTCTTTGATGTTTATCATTGGCGCTATACAACATCGTTAATCCACCCAGATCTGTGCATCTGTGGGCGTATGTCGAGGTGGATGGGAGCAGTTTTGGATGGCGCCTAGACTCAAGTTTGTTTGGTTCACTGAACTTATTTGTATGGTTATATGCATATATGTCTAAGCTCAAATATCCATAATTTATATACATCTTAGAACGAAGATAATATTCACTTGCAGACCTTGCAACAAGTCGACATCTTAATTTTAACATAAATTTAACAACCCATTCATTTTTTTTGAGTGGCACTTTTGTTTGAATTTTTGTGACTATATATATATATATATATATATATATATATATATATATACATACACATATGATACTTTAAGTATCAAGTATCATTAATGAAAAGTCTATTTTGAGTGTTATATTACCTGTATGTATTACTATTAGACATGTCTCTTTGCATTCGATTAGTTTAAGATTAGATTATTTGCTTCAAGAATTTTTATTGGGCATCGGTTAAAAGAGATTCACAATTAATTTATTACTGTCGTACTTATTGCTGAGATTTATGTGTAGGAAATTAGCGCGAATATTTGTGAAAGAAGAAGAGAGACCTCGAATCTTAACAAATAGGAATTAAAGAACGATGACGTGAACAACCTGAAACAGGGGCACAATTCTGGCTAAAATGGATTTTCTCCCGCCGATCTTGTGGCGATCTGTTTTCGATAGAAACAAGCATCTTGTATGTGTCACAATATTTATGAGCTGGCCAGATATTTAGATGTTCAGTCATACAAATATAAAAATGTTATATATATGTCGTTGGTTATATTTATAGCCAAAGGAATGCTACAAATATTTATATATATATATATATTACTGTTAATACGGATCTGTGTTCTTTAATCTCAATTTGTGTAAATTTTGCAGGAGAAAGGCGCCTACATATCGGGTCTGTACTGTCGGGACACCAATTGCAGCGGCTTGGTGGTGCCGGAGATAACCGGACTGCCGCATCCAAATTGGAATTGTCTGGAGTGCAAGCAGAAGTCGACGCATGCCCAGATGATGAAGTCGCAGGACTTTGCCAGTGGGGCAATCAATGCCAAGGTCAATTCGAATTCGCTGCGCACCCTGGTGCACTATTTGAATGAGAAGAGCGACAGTTTCATACCCAACAGCAATTATGTGGTGATCGATGCTAAGCTGTCGGTGCTGACCCGTCTCGCCCAGGGACACGAGGATTGCAACGAGGATCTGGTGTCGAGCACACGCCTGCGCTACAGTCGCGACGTTATACAGGTGATGGACAAGCTGGGACTGGGCGATTCACTGTTGCGCACCCAACTGGCTCACCAGCTGCACGAGGAGGAGGAGCGTCGCGCCAAGAAACAGCTGGATCTGGTCGAGAAAGAGCGCAAGCTCGCCGAACTCGAGCAAAATGCATCCGAATCATTGGTCGAGGGTGCAGTTGGAGAGGCGACTCCGGCAGTGACTCCTGCCGCCGAACAGGCCTAAGGATGGGAGAAGTGCATATCCATGTCGTGTTTTGATCCACTCCTTCGCCCCTCCCCCACCCACACCATCACTCTCACCCATCCCGAGCAGATGTTGTTCTCTTTTTGTCTATCTTATTCTTTATTTTGCGTATCATACCAAAAAAAAAAATAAATGTATTTGTATTTATTTATTTATAATCAATTAAAATATATATGTATGTATGTACTTACGAAAATCGTTTATCGTTTTAATATCTATTTTATTTTAGATGCTGAGCAATATGCGCAAGAATTTTGACAATTTCGAAAGATTAGATATTTAGAAATGCAAAAAAATATATATAAATTTACAAAAATAAAATAAATTAATATTTTCAGATATATGGGAAAATGTAGAAAACCCCTTTTTAAAATTCTTCTCAACTTTTTTTTGCGAACATAAAATATTTAAAGTGTGGCAATTTTGAAAAAAAAATTCTCAGACGCGCATTTTCGTTGGGCTTTATCAACGATTTGTCAAAACGTTTTCTAATCCGATTGTCAGCCAATGTTTTTTTATTATTATTTGTTGATTGTTGTTATATCTTTGAATTTTGAGTTTATAATTCTTTTCTTTTCTATTTATTTTTTTTTAGTTAGTTGTTATTTTTATATTGTAGTTATTATATATTTGCCATTAAAGTTGCTCAGGCCGTTCAAATTGGCGGCCGCATCTATTTTGGGTTGTCTTTCGATGCTTGCGGCCTCTTTTTATTTATACTCTTTGTTCCACAAACTACACTGCTACGAACACTACACAGAACAACAACAGCAACAACAACAATAAAAACAACTACAACAACAGCAATGATAAATATTATTTTGTTGCGCCATTTTAATTATTATTTGTTTCAGTTGACATGACCAAATTGCTCATTAATGAAATTTGTGAAACGAATTTTACGCTTGCTACATAAAAGCCAAAATGAATACTAATTAACGTAGGAGGGAGGATGCACATATATATATATATTTATGTATATATTTATATAATATATATATGGTTAAAAATGTCTTTAAGAGAAATACATCTTATCCCCAAAACAAATATTTTAAAATCAAATTTCTCTTCCCTATTGAATGCATTACAAAAGATGGAAATAAAAAATATCCAGCGCGGATAGGGTAGAATATATATTCCTGATCAGGAGCAGATCTGGCCATGACCGTCGGTTACTCTAAAGAATTTTTATTTATTTTACAGCTGGGCCACACAGCTGTCACTTTTTTAAATATTAATGAGCAGATTATGGGTAAAATATATATGTGCAATAAGTTAATAAATAGACGAATTTAATAGTGTCGTTAGTTCTTGAAGTACCATAATATATGGCTTAATGCTAAAATGATGTGAGGAAAGATATTGGCCTTATAATTAAATTAGAATTTCGACTGGTCAAAAAACAATATGCCGTTATAAATATTTGCTGCAAACATAAACAACAACAACAAGAAAATCATATGAGGTAAACAAATTTGAGAGCTTCGTCGTCATAAATAAAACTATAATAAAAATTGCAATAAATTATGCCACATATAGCACAACGATCTACATAATATGCACGAGTTTGCATATTTTTATTCGCTCGATAGGTAGCTGAATAGGTAGGTATCTTTATTAATATGAAGATGCGAAAGTATCTGGCACTGTGAAGATATATATATATATATATATAGTTATGCATGTATCTAGCCTCGAACTTGTCGCGTTTGCTGCCTAATCACAAATAGCTTTTAGCACACAAGCAGCGAAATGACAAACTAAAGTTGCTTTTGTCTACTCAAAGAATGCGTTGATTAATTGAACACTTTGTGTTCAACAATTTTCACATTTAAAAGAATTAAATTATAATAGAAAATAAAGGTTTGTACATTAATAGTATATATATTATATATTACACTCCCATTCATATATTTCATGCTGCTGTCAAGATTAATTACACTTAAGGATTCAAGTGCCTGCCAAGTTTGAGGTGCCTTTGTTGCTGCCATCGGCTAACAGATGGCGCCAGACACAGCATAACAGAAAACAGCAGAAAACACATCAAATTGTTCTATGAAATGTGTTAAACATACAGATCAGTGCCAGAAGCTTTATTGTTGGGACACACAACATTTGCTGACTGTCAATATTAATTCTATGCAATGTGGCAGACACTTATTGCCTTTCATGCCACACGTTTGACATGTCGCCATCGGTTCGACAGCCATTTAAATGCTTGCCAAATGGAAAGTGAAAATCAACTCAACAAATATTCGCAGTATTTTCAAAAAATTGCAGTTTTCGCTTATATTTAATTTAATAACGCTGCAATTTATTATTATTATAATCAATTGAAGACTTTATAAATGAAGACTGCATTTTACTATTTCACTTACTGTCCTGGCCATGGAAAAATCTGGGGGAAAATGCCGCCGCCGTCTGATTTATGCCTTTGTAATGAACAACCAATGACCAAAAATTTGGACATTACATCGCCAGTGGGTACATCAAAGCCACCCAACCAGGCATCTGTTATACATTTTTGCATGCATCCCAACCGCTAGAATATATATATATATATATATATATATATATATATATATATATATATATATATATATATATATATATATATATATATATATATATATATCCACGGTCATATTCATCGTTAGCCCGTTATGACCATTAGTAAATTGGAATTATGATCGACGAATATTTTTGATTTATGAATCTTCGCCTCATTTAGAGCAATTTCATGCCCTCATAAAGTGTATTATAATTTTTTTCGTGACATGTGTAATGAAAACATAGTTGCACAAAGTATATATATACAACAATGCATATAGCTTCGCTATGCTTTATCTCCTAATGAGAAAAACCAAAAGGTTGGCGACGTTGCTAAGCTTTTGGGCAAAGCTATTCACAAAAAATTTGACTTTTATCAATACGCGCGATCATTTTGAAAGCAACTCGTCTAAAGTAAATAAAATAATTGATTGTAGCTAATATTGTAGAACGATGTGTATGTGTATGTGTGTGTGTGTCGGGTGTCTATGCTAGTGCGGGTAATCTAAACGGCAACGTCGACGACGCCAAAACCGAAAATCATTTGGAATTGTGCGTTTCCAGTGTGAATACCGATTTCTGGGCTTCGCTCAACAAATTGTGGAATAATTAAAACGAAACTTTAGTTTTATGTGGTGACAATCTGTGTAAAATAGTCAACATACAATATCAACAAGTTAATCAACATAGAAGGTTTGTTTTGAAAGCTTTATACATAAATATATGAACAAATAGAGAAAGAGATATATGGACAACGCCCTATTAACAAATGCAATATATATTTGCATATATATATATATATATATATATATATACATATGCATTTATATTAACTGGTTTATATTTGAATAATAATTGAAACATAAATTAGCATTTTATGATTTTATTTCTGCTGTTTGCTGCAAATTTCGCAATTAAGAACTATAAACGAAAATGAAACTGAAACTGAAACTAAAACAGGAAATTTAAATGTCAAACTGGAGAGGAAAGCAGGTAGCTCAAAACTTGAAAGTACATTAAATATTAGTTTTATTTATATTAGTTTCATAAATAAAACTATTGTTCGCTATGCACAGTTTTCTCTGCAGCTGTAATCAGTGGCACTTGACCCCCCCCAAATTTAGTTGATTAGCTTTGTTTAAAATAAGAATTTATTAATGTGTTTGTTTGTTTTTTTCCATCTTCGCGCACATGGAAAATTATGAATTAGAATTGACGATAAGACATAAGTGATTTCACTATATAGTCATAGATATCAGCATATATATTTCCAACAGTGTATTTCCATAAGTGTTTACCTCCCCTAGAAGTATCGATTAGCCGGCATTGCAGATAACATACATTCATACATATGTATAAGATAAGTAAACAAAAAATGAGAGAGCCTTACAAGCGGCTGCATATGGACTTAGATTTAAGATTTTTGCAAAAAAAAATAAAGAAATACTCGTCAGGGCAAACAATTCGGATCTAAACGTCATCTCATCGTTTCACACAAGTGTCTATGTATATGTATATATATATATATATATTTATGCACAAAGATAGAGCATTTGGTTGGCAAGCGGCACGTTCGCCACTTCAGAATTGTTAACAGAGTAATCTCTCGATTTTTAAGTTGGACATTTTGCCACGCGCGGCTGATAAGGAGCGAACTATTAAATAACAATCTTAAGTTCCCACATACACATATATATCCTTATATATATATATATATATATATATACAGTGTCTAATGAGGCCACATCACAGACCATTTTTCGATTCATTTTGCATATTGCAGCAAACAAAGTGGTTTTTAATCAGTGAAGATCAAGATGAGTCATCCAGCTATGCTTAGCAAAGATGCCCCCGATATTGAGGTAGGTAACTTGTCCAATTTAAGCCAATATAATTAACAATTATTGCAATAATTGAGTACTGAAATGTTTTCTTGATTCTTGCAGGATCTGTTGGCATTGAATCCGCGCGTGAAGACGCACTGCAGCGTTGTGCCCACAAAGCAGACCAAGGACAACAAGAAGCACTGGAAACGGAATGTGGATCACACAGCTGTGCCATGCACAACGCTATCCAATAATTTTGAGGACATTAAGCATACGACACTGTCGGAGCGTGGGGCACTCGAGGAGGCGGCCCGTTGTCTCAAATGCGCGGATGCACCATGCCAGAAGTCGTGCCCTACCCAGCTGGACATCAAGAGCTTCATCACGAGCATTGCCAATAAGAATTACTATGGCGCGGCAAAGGCAATTTTCTCCGATAATCCATTGGGTCTGACGTGCGGCATGGTCTGCCCCACCAGTGATCTGTGCGTTGGCGGCTGCAATCTGCAAGCCTCCGAGACTGGTCCCATCAACATTGGCGGTCTGCAGCAGTTCGCAACTGAGGCGTTTATGAAAATGGGCGTCCATCAGCGACGTTCGCCGTCATCGAAGCCACTGGCCCAGCCGGCCAAGAAGATTGCCCTGCTTGGCGGCGGACCCGCCTCACTGTCATGTGCCACATTTTTGGGACGCTTGGGCTACAACGATATTACCATCTACGATCGCCGCAACTATCTGGGTGGCTTGAGTTCCGCGGAAATACCGCAATACCGTCTACCCATCGATGTGGTCAACTTTGAGATTGATCTAGTCAAGGATCTGGGCGTTAACTTCGAACTGAGCCGCGCGCTCAGCACTAAGGATTTGACCATTAACGTAAGTCACAAAAGTCACCAAGATTAAATCTATTCATCTATTCTCCAGTCGAATGCTTCCAAGTAGAAGAATTGTGTAAAACTAAAGAATTCACGATTTGAACAGCTTTAATCCTGGCAATAACCAATAGAGCTTAGATCTTGTGTTTCATGCAGATTGTAGTGTAGCAAACTCTCTCTCGGTGCTAAATTTATTGTATTATATTTCATATATATATTTGCTTACAAAAAGCAACAAGCTGCGCAGCTGCCGCAACAAGTTGACCAGCTGGTGAAAGATTTTTTCGTTCAGTTCATATTAATTGCATTTCTTTTCTATTTCATCCCGCTAGATGTCGCTCTGTGTGATTCGCGCATTAAGTTTATTTCACTTTACGCTTAACTGCACGCAAATGCCTTTTTATCTATCTATTGCACTCTATTTCGCTACTCGCAGCTGTTGTCGTGCATGTGTGAATGCATTCGTGTAAATGCCTACGCATGCAGGCCGAGTAAAAGAGACATCAGATATCGAAATTGAATCCACAGCAGCAACAATAAAATGTTTATAACTTTTTTGGCTTCGCTTTGCGCTGATTGGCTTTAATCTGTTAGCAAAACATAAGCCATTTATAAGTTTTTAGTTAGCTCTATTTGAAACTCTCTCCCTCTATCTTTATCTCTCGCTTTAATTGCATTTAAAAGCTTTGCACTCAATTAACAATGCTTCAATGTGTTTGACAGGGTTTGCTGTCCAGTGGACACGATGCCATCTTTGTGGGCATCGGTCTTCCCGAACCGAAGTTGGAGCCCATGTTCAATAGCCTTAACATCCAGTCGGGCTTCTATACGTCCAAGAACTTTTTGCCAATGGTCTCGGCCGGTTCGAAGCCTGGTCTGTGTGCTTGCAAATCGGCTCAATCGCTGCCCAAGCTGTATGGCAATGTGATCGTATTGGGTGCCGGAGATACGGCCTTCGATTGTGCCACCTCGGCGCTGCGTTGTGGGGCGCGTCGGGTGTTCGTTGTGTTCCGGAAGGGCTCGTCCGGTATTCGGGCCGTGCCCGAGGAGGTCGAACTGGCGCGTGAGGAGCGCTGTGAGCTAATGCCGTACTTGAGTCCACGCAAGGTGATCGTCAAGGATGGTCAGATCACGGCCATGGAATTCTGTCGCACCGAACAGAACGATCAGGACGAATGGGTGGAGGATGAGGAGCAGATGGTGCGTCTCAAGGCAAACTTTGTCATATCGGCATTCGGGTCTGGACTGCAGGATACTGAGGTGAAAGATGCACTGACACCGCTGACATTCCGAAGTGGCTTGCCTGTGGTCGATCGCACAACGATGCAGAGCAGTGTGCCCCAGGTCTTCCTTGGCGGTGATCTGGCCGGTGTGGCTAACACCACCGTCGAGTCGGTCAACGATGGCAAAGTGGCCGCCTGGAGCATCCACTGCCAGCTGCAGGGTCTCCCACTGGACACACCCGCCGCGCTGCCTCTTTTCTACACGGACATTGACAATGTGGACATTTCTGTGGAGATGTGTGGTCTAAAATTTCAGAATCCCTTTGGGTTGGCCTCGGCACCACCCACGACAAGTGCGGCAATGATACGGCGCGCCTTCGAACAGGGCTGGAGCTTTGTGGTAACGAAAACCTTTGGTCTGGACAAGGATTTGGTGACGAACGTATCTCCGCGCATCGTTCGGGGCACCACCTCCGGCTATCGGTATGGACCGCAACAGGGCTGCTTCCTGAACATTGAGCTCATCTCGGAGAAGCGTTCCGAATACTGGCTGCGCTCCATAGGTGAACTTAAGCGTGATTTTCCCGAGAAGATCGTCATTGCAAGCATTATGTGCAGCTACAACGAGGCCGACTGGACAGAGTTGGCCAGCAAAGCGGAAGCGTCCGGAGCCGATGCTCTCGAGCTCAATCTATCCTGTCCCCATGGCATGGGTGAGAGCGGCATGGGTTTGGCCTGTGGCCAAGAGCCCAAGCTGGTCGAGAACATTTCGCGATGGGTGCGCAAGGCTGTCAAGGTGCCCTTCTTCATTAAGCTGACGCCCAACATAACGGACATTGTGTCCATTGCCCGGGCAGCGCAACTTGGCGGTGCCGATGGTGGCTCAGCAATCAATACGGTTCAGGGCCTGATGAGCCTCAAAGCGGATGCAACCGCCTGGCCGGCGATTGGCAAAGAGCAGCGCACCACATACGGCGGTGTGTCCGGCAACGCAACACGTCCGATGGCGCTGCGTGCCGTTTCGGAGATTGCCAAGAAGCTGCCCGGATTTGCCATATTGGGCATTGGTGGCATCGATTCCGGAGAGGTTGCGCTGCAATTTATACAGGCCGGTGCAACAGTGCTGCAGATCTGCTCTTCCGTACAGAATCAGGACTTCACGCTCATCGACGACTACTGCACGAGTCTGAAGACGCTCCTCTATTTGAAGGCAAATCCACCGCCGGTGAATGGCGCCTTCTGGGATGGCCAATCGCCGCCAACGCCCGTCCATCAAAAGGGTAAACCTGTCGTCCATTTGACGGGCAGTGGCAATCAAACTCTTGGATTCTTTGGCCCCTATCAAAAGCAGCGCGACATCAAATTAGCCGATATGCGCCGCAAGGAGGGCGCCTTTTGGGATGCCCAACAGGCAAGTGCAGCTCGCTCGAACGATGCTCCCATTAAGGTGGCACCCAAAGTGAGCGACGTTATCGGCGCAGCACTACCAATGATTGGTGCATACAAGAAACTCGACAACACACAACAGAAGGTGGCGCTCATCGATGATGTAAGTGTCCAACGTAGTGTCTATCGATGACCTATAATTACATATTTAATTAACTCCATACTCACACAGGATATGTGCATCAATTGTGGCAAGTGCTATATGACTTGTGCCGACTCCGGCTACCAGGCAATTGAATTTGATAAGGACACCCACTTGCCGCGCGTCAATGATGACTGTACCGGCTGCACGCTGTGCGTCTCCGTCTGTCCCATCATCGACTGCATTCGGTAAGTGTTACTGTGATCATTTCGCTTTTTGATAATTGTGATAACGAAAAAATCATTATATGTTTACAGCATGGAGCCTAAGCAAATACCGCACGTCATCAAGCGCGGACTTGAGGAGAAAAACAAAACATTTTACACGCACGCACTTAACCCATCCCAATAATACAAATATAATATCTACTCTGTACTTTTGAATGTTTATGTAGAAAAAAAGAAGCAATATCTGGTTACCACGAATAAATAAATAAGCAAGCAAAACGTAATACATCAAACCGAATGAAAGTCAAATTTTCGGCGGCGATATTTAATATTATCGGCACCTTGGGCTATGGTAGACTCAATATATTATTAAATCGATATGAGGGATATCGATGATTGCGAGCTATGCATTTTTCAACATTCTGAACTATGTTAACATGTACGTTGGCCCGAATGTAAATACAATGTTAACGGAAAACCAGTAGCAGGTTGTGAATGGCAAAACGCACAGCTGTTTATTATTGTTATTTTGGATATTCATAAACACGGGTGTACAAATTTTTGTTTAATGGCCACCGCGACAGAACTTCCATCCACATCGAATACAACGACAGGTGCCAATAATGGATTGTTGTCAGCAACCGTAGTTGCTGGTCTCAAAAACCTGGGCACAACGCTAACAGCTGCCATAAGTAAAACACTAATTGCCAATGCATTGAAATTGACACTCCATCCAGACGCAAGTATGCCGCTGTATTTGTTAATTTAATCCATCCAATTTGAACAATCAGTTGTTTTTCGTTAATAGTAATAGCGCCAGCGCCCGAGATATACGCAACAAATGCAGCCAGCGCCAAACAGAGCGAATATGCTGTCGTCACACTGTACGCAGTGGCTACAAAACATGGATGGGACAGTGGAATGCTGCGTCAACAACTGGAGTCACTTGTAATGCACGCCAGTGCTATTGACGAACTGACAAGGGTGTACGATGACAATCGCAAAGATCTTGTGCTACGACAACTGCAGCTGGGCCACAATTTCCCCCACATCACCGACGTACAGTGGCGTATTGTGTGCGATGCGAAATCATCAACGACTGATTCCAGCAGCGGTGCTCCACATTTCCACATCAATCTGGGGCATTATCGCCAGAGCAGCGGCGAACGCATCACCATTGTGGAGTTTGTGTGCAACGCCGAGGAGTTGCATTCCCTGATCAATCGGCTGAAGGACATTGAAAGACACTGTAATCAGGTGGCAAACTCTTAACACAACGCATAGTCAAAAAATAAAATCAGGAACCAAAATCATTTATTACATCTAACATATTTATATGTATATATATATATTTATACATATAAATGGGTGTAATTTAATTTCAAATGTATAACAAACTTATGCAGTTGTAAATAGTTGTTTGTGTGACAAGTCCGAACAATAATTTGGCAATAAATACAGTTGTCATCAAAGGATACGCATTTTGATTTTGTCTTTAAACTACTTTGTTTTCTGATAGCTAGCCAATGCCATTGCTATTGTGGTGCCAATATTATAATTTCATAATTGGTAACAGTTGGAAAAATTGTACTATGCAAATTAATCGTTTTGTATGTCATTGCGGCATATTGTCTTCTCTCAACTTGAACTCGGCGGGCGCCAGAAGCTCAACGAGCACGCCATAATCATTGGGCGCTGTACAAAATACTGTGCCTGAAAAGCAAACATTATCGTTTTTCTCGGCCTCGATAAGAACGCAATCATTGTAGTTTGAAAGGCACATGTTAATGCCACGAAAACGTGAGTCTTGTTTGTACAATGTGGAGCCGTCTCTTGGTAAATAATATGGACGGCCACTGAACGGATTCAAGAAATCAGCCCAGTAACCCAACGACAGCAAACGATCGCTTATTTCTCTAGCCGCCAGCACAAACTGTAAAAAATACAACAAATTAACAGTATGAACTGAATGATGTCGATTAGGGGATGATTGCTTTCTTACCTTGGCTGCTCCCTGCTCAATGTCGCCCTCATAACTGAGAGTCAGTAGCGTTATGTCATAATCCGTCTGGGCGATGGCAGGTACTGGGAAAAGCTCAAAGATTGAGTCGCGTATCAGCACTGGACACTGGCAGCACATAAACTCGAGACGTGATTTTTCGATATTTGGATCCACAAAGAAATTGACTAGATGTGATAACGGCGCCATCAGACTAATGGTGGATGTATCGCCCTGCCACGCCGGACCGGTCGCATTTGGCAAATAGAAGCGATTGTGCTTCGAGGTCAGCTCCCAGTTGAGCTCGTTCGCCAGGCTATTGGCATTGTCTGCGGAAACATTAGATGAGCCTTATTAATCGCTGCTAGCTACTAGCTAATAGCCGCTTACCATCATCACCGCTTCGCGACTTGGTCACAATTTTAAAGAGCTCGCTCGCATCGAACTTCTTAGAATATGATGCTTGGAATCCAGCACGTTGAGCATGGGACGTTTTCGAGGTGAGTAGTTGTGTTGACGTACTATTTGGCTGCAAGGGCTTCATATTTATTTGGTTGATCAGACAGCGTCCGAGTACACGAGTTAGCGTTCGCGACATTATATCAGAAGCTGTGCAAAAAGAAAACGCGCAGTTATTCGCAAATCGACCTTTATATGTGCACAAATGGCACATTAAATATACTCACTTGCAGTAGTCAAAATGTGAAGAAAAGAAAAAACCGTAAGCAAAGCTTATAATTTTACGTATAATTTTAAATTATAATTGTGTACTTCTATAATTTTGAAATTCCTTAGTCTAACGTCAAAAATTGAATTATCGTCTGTTTTTCTTTTTTCTATCACAATATTTATGTTGGCGTTGAGTTGACTGTCGATTGTCAGAGGCAATCGAGTCAAAAAAGCTGACGGCTAACGACTGGCGCCAAAGTTGCCATATAGTCAAAATAATAAAAGCACAAAATTAATATTCTTTTGTAATTTATTTAAAGATCCAATCAAAATAATATATGAATTTAGTTTATAAAAAGAGATGCGAAAATTTATTGTATGTAGAAAATTTACTAATATATGTAGATATTAGATGATAATTATAATTTCATCATTAACGTCTTCGACCTCATTAAGTATCTATATATATACATATAGCTCTGTTTGTAAATCAATCTTGAATTATGTCCCGTCTGAATAGTGAAACATAAGAGGACAACAAATATTTATATCTTAAATTTATGTAGCTGACAAATTTCTAGACACGATAAAAACATTCAAGTGCAAGGGGTGCACAATTGCCGTAAGATTTAAAGATGGGATCGTTGAGTTCCGTTTCGGGAACGCAGGCGCAGTGAAAGTTTTTCTTATCGCGATTATACAGCTTGCGTGGATAACCGGTCCAGTCGCGTAACTGACCATCGCCGCTGGTTGTTGTGCACCATACGCGAGTGCCTCTCGCCTCGGACCACTCGATGTTGCAGCCGGGATAACGGTTGCGCAACTCTTCAATTTGCGCCTTGGCCAACTGGGCCTGCTCCAGCAGGGCGAGATACTTTTGATGGTAGACGGTCGACTTGCCCATCTCGTCATAGAATCGTCCTATGACCCTGCCAACGTATTTATATTCCTTTTCGTAGAACTGCCTCCATTTGTTCAGCTCGATCAGATCATTCGGTTGCAGATTAAGCACATCGTCTGCCGTCTTCGGATCGTAGTGCTCAAATTGTCCACTCACAAATGAAACAGAAGCATCGCGACCCACAAAATAGTTGTAACTACAACCAGGTCCGTAGTGCTTCAGGCCACGGCTAACATCAAAGACGGCACCAAGCAGCGCCAGATAAATGTCGCCGCCATCCTTCTCTCCATTATACGTGGCCAGCTGTGCGGGTGTGAAGAGCACGCCGCGTGCATCTACATTAAACTGAACGGCAACACTTTCAGCTTGCTCCTCGCTGCTGACAGTGGTGTCCAAATATCGACCAGCTGTTTTTTGTATAAGCAGTACCAGCTCCTTCTGATAGAGTTTACCCACCACGGCTATTATGATTAGCATGCATGCAATTCGATATTTTAGCAGCGGTTTCACAAAACCAAACATTTTGCTGCTGAAACTAAACGTAAACGAGTTTAAGATTACAGTTTAGGCGCAGTACGCTGCTCGTTCATTATGTGAGCAAAGTCCATAATTAAATATATATACAGCAATATTTTGTTTTGTGGCCTTTTTCATTTATGGTTTGTCTATAATTTATATTAATCACAACTTAGCAATGTTTACACTTGAACATTCGAAATTTTAGTGATTTTTAGCTGCGTATCTAGCTAACACGATATAACTACAACTATAACTACTATCTAAACAGCTGATTTTCGGTGAGGAAACGCCGTTATTATTAGAAAAACAAAAATGGCGAAACAAGAAATAATGAAAATACACTGTTTTATAAGGAGCAAATCCAAACACGACAAGAGTCAACGGTAAATTTGTACAATAAACAACCAATATGGACACCTCCAAAAAATTGTGGATTCACTGCAATTCTTGTTACAATTTTTATATTGATCAACGGATCATATTTTTGCTTGCCTGCCAGCACCTGGCTTGCGAGAAATGCCTCACACCCAGCATTGGCCGAAAACCCGGCAATGCAGCCTCATTTATGTGCCCAATTTGTGGAAAAAGGGTGCGTGGGCGTGAGGTGAACAATGCGCTGCCCACAAATCTGAAGGATATGTTTCATCCGGAACCGTGGCGAGATGGTCTGTCCCATGAAATCATCGACACCTTTCAGAACGACAATCAAAAGAGATTAGAAAAGCACATTGCGAAAAAAGTTAGGAATTCTGTTCATTATTTCGGATGGATGATGGATACATTTTTATTGTACTTTTGCAGGCAAACGAAGTTGAAAAGTTGCAAAAGGACATGCAGTTGGCATACAAAATCTGTCAGAAACAATACATAGAACTGCATCGGAATCGTATGGTACGTAAACAGCTTGACTTTCGGGCGCGCCAAATTAAATATCAAACTGAAATTCAAGATATGGAGACCCAGCGCGGGTAAGACTTTTACACTTTTACATCAATAAGTTATTAAAATCCTTTAATCTTTTTTAGGCAATTCAAGAAGCAAAAGCCTTCAAGCGAATCATCGGAGCTAGCGTCAAGTAGTTATAGGTATTCAAGTTTACGGACAGAATCAATTATACCGGATATCTCAGATACAGAAACGAAAGTTTCAACAGTTCCTTCTGATATTACCGGCTTTTCCCATCCTAATAATCATTCTTTTTTTTTGTAAATTAAAAATGAATAAAATTTAAGAAGTATGATTACATTAACACATTAACGTTAACCAACACTGTTCATGTTACGTGCTTCTTCTTTGCTTGCTGCGTGCTTGGGACCGATTGCCAACAAACGACGCCATTTTGAAGCTATCGAGAGTGTGAGACTGCGTATTCCAATACATTTTGAGTGTTTTTATGTCCAAATTCAATGCAAAATTACACGCGAATGGCAAATAGCAAAGAAGTTGCGCATTAAAAACGGCGGCTTGCATTTACAATTTGAGAAAGTGAAAATAACTGTATAAGCTAAAGAATTTTGTTGCGCAGCCGAAAAAAAAAGAATACCATGAGCACCAATAGCTGCGACGGCAGCGGCAGCAAGTCGGGCGTTGTCCTCAATTGCCGCACATGCACCCGGGCATGTAAACAATACAAGTCGCTCCGAGATGTAATTGAGGTAGGCGCCGAGGGCAGCATCTCGATAGCGGACATGCTCCATTATTGCTCTGATCTATCGTTTGAGCCCCAGGAAGGTGCCTCAATGCCCCAGCACATTTGCATGCATTGCCTGGAGCAGTTGATGCAGGCATTTACTTTTAAGCGTATGGTCATCGATTCCGATGAATTGCTTCGTCTAGGCCTCGAGCAAGTCCAGAGCCCGTCTTATTCCGATGCCAATGACAAGAACCACGAGGAGATTGTAATGTTCGAGTTGCTTAACGATGAGAACGAAACTGATTCTGTGGCCAAAAAGGGTTCCGAAACACATTTCGATATGTGCCCTGAACAGGAAAAGGACATGGAACCAGAGGCCGACCAAGTTGAGTTTATTATCGAAAATTCGGATTTGGATGCATATATTGAGACAGAGGATGCACTGGATTTCCACACGACAGACATTGAGTATGTGACAATCAAAGGAGAATACGACTCGCAGGTTGAGGTCGAGGATGATATCGAGATTGAGATGGAATCGCCCGTCGACGAAACGAGCATTGATCAATTGGAAGTCCAAATGTTTGACGATAGCATGATTATCATGTCCGAAGAGGAGCACATCGATGAAGTAATTGATGAAGTCGAAGCCGACGATATACTGGACATGGGCCGTGAGGAGCATCTGGTATAGAAATTGAACAAAATATTTATATTTATAATTTCTAAATGAATCAATTAATTGTTTGTTTGTTTCCAGCTAACGGGTGAAAGCGAGGCAGGTGAGGAATCTGTGGATGAGACACTGGCCGATGGTGGATCGCTACTGGTTGTTACTGGGCCTGGCGGCGAGGTCCTGCCCCATGTGTGTAATGTGTGCAACAAGGCGTTTCGACAGCAGTGCCGTCTCAATCAGCATATGCGCTCCCATTTGGTCGAGAAACTGCACAAGTGTGAGGTTTGTGGAAAGAATCTGAAACACTTGCGCAATTACAAAGAGCACATGCTAACGCACACGAACCTTAAGCCGCATAAGTGTGTGGTGTGTGCCCGCTTCTATCGCACCACATCCAGTTTGACTGCCCATATGCGCACCCATGCCGAAGACAAGCCGTACAAGTGTGATGAGTGCGGACGCAGCTATGCAGCCTTCGATCATTTGCGACGCCACAATCTGACGCACACCGGCGAACGCCCATATGCGTGCGATCTTTGTGAAAAGGCCTACTATGACTCGTCGTCGCTGCGGCAGCACAAGATTAGCCATACAGGCGAGAAGGCGTTCACCTGCGAAATCTGCGGCGTTGGCCTTTCCCAGAAATCGGGATACAAGAAGCACATGCTGGTGCATTCTGGCGTAAAGCCGCACAAGTGCCACATATGTGGGCGTGCCTTCACCTTCACCAGCAACCTGAACGCCCATGTCCGGCTGCACTCCGGCGAGAAGCCGTTCAAGTGCGACAACTGCAGTAAGGCGTTCCCCACGAAAAAGCGCCTCAACAGCCATCAGCGTGTGCACAACAAGGAGGCGCCCGTCACGACAACCAGCAACATAATCAACCCCGACTCTAATGGTCAGTCGGAACAGTCAGCTCTGGTAGCAGCCGGCCGTCGGACAGCCGTCAATATAACCGATGGCATGGATCATCAGGTGTCCACATCCAAGGTAGTTGTGGTTATATAAACGACCTAGTTACTCTTAGTGTTTAAGTCAAAACAAAAACATCGAATTTTTTTTTTTTTTTTAAATATATATTGTTTTTTCAACATTATTACTTCACAATTTTAGAAAAGGCTGTAATTAGTTGAATTTCGACAATATATGTGTATAAAACAAAAACGTTGAAGAAAACGAAACAAAAAAAAAACAACTTTGAATTTTAATTTTTTTTTTTAAATATATATTGTTTTTTCAACATTATTACTTCACAATTTTAGAAAAGATTGTAATTAGTTGAATTTCGACAATATATGTGTTTAGAACAAAAACTTTCAAGAAATCGAAACAAAAAAAAAACAACTGAATTTAAAATTTTTTTTTTTAAATATATATTGTTTTTTCAACATTATTACTTCACAATTTTAGAAAAGGCTGTAATTAGTTGAATTTCGACAATATATGAGTATAAAACAAAAACGTTGAAGAACACAAAACAAAAAAAAAAAACTTTGAATTTAAAATTTTTTTTTTAAATATATATTGTTTTTTCAACATTATTACTTCACAATTTTAGAAAAGGCTGTAATTAGTTGAATTTCGACAATATATGTGTATACAACAAAAACTTTCAAGAAAACGAAACAAAAAAAAAACAACTTTGAATTGAAATTTTTTTTTAAATATACATTGTTTTTTTCAAAATTATTACTTCACAATTTTAGAAAAGGCTGTAATTAGTTGAATTTCGACAATATATGTGTATAAAACAAAAACTTTCAAGAAAACGAAACAAAAAAAAAACAACTTTGAATTAAAATTTTTTTTTTAAATATATATTGTTTTTTCAACTTTATTACTTCACAATTTTAGAAAAGGCTGTAATTAGTTGAATTTCGACAATATATGTGTATAAAACAAAAACGTTGAAGAAAACAAAACAAAAAAAAAAAACTTTGAATTTTAAATTTTTTTTTAAATATATATTGTTTTTTCAACATTATTACTTCACAATTTTAGAAAAGGCTGTAATTAGTTGAATTTCGACAATATATGTGTATAAAACAAAAACTTTCAAGAAAACGAAACAAAAAACAAACAACTTTGAATTAAAATTTTTTTTTTAAATATATATTGTTTTTTCAACTTTATTACTTCACAATTTTAGAAAAGGCTGTAATTAGTTGAATTTCGACAATATATGTGTTTAGAACAAAAACTTTCAAGAAATCGAAACAAAAAAAAAACAACTGAATTTAAAATTTTTTTTTTTAAATATATATTGTTTTTTCAACATTTTTACTTCACAATTTTAGAAAAGGTTGTAATTAGTTGAATTTCGACAATATATGTGTGTAAAACAAAAACTTTGAAGAAAACGAAACAAAAACAAAACAACTTTGAATTTAAAATTTTTTTTTAAAATATATATTGTTTTATTCAACATTATTACATTATTACATAATTTTCTTTTCTTTATTTTTTGAAAAAACATATTTTTATTTTACCAAATATCAACATCGATAATTTTTATTTTTTTTTAAATATATATTGTTTTTTTCAACATTACTACATCACAATTTTAGAAAAGGCTGTAATTAGTTGTGTTTCGACAATATATGTGTGTAAAACAAAAACTTTCAAGAAAACGAAACAAAAAAAAAACAAATTTGAACCATGTTAATAAAAGAAAAACATAACTTTAAGAAATTAAATTTCGGTTGTCTTTTGTTATATATATAATTTTTTTATTTAAATTCTTGTGTGCTGGGATTACAATAGCACAATATATTAAATTCGTAAAGAGGAAAATAGCTCTTAAAAATACTTTTTTTTTATATACATTAATTTCAGTAAGAAGACGTTTTAATTAGACCTTACATTTAAAATAATTTTTTTGTAGTATTTGTAGTACTTAAAAATGTTTAGGGATATTTGGTTGGTTTGCATACTAGTGTTCTCTCAGGGGGTCCAAAGCATTTTTAATGGGATTGGGCACGCTTGTGGGCAATCAGATTGCTGGAATAACGAAAATTGCGTCCGCAGGTGTCGCAATTGTATGGCTTTTCACCCGTATGGATGAGCATGTGCTTCTTATAACCGGACATTTGTGTCAGGCCTTTGCCGCAGATGTTGCAGGTGAAGGGCTTGATGCCGCTGTGACTGTACATGTGGGTGCGCAGCGATGGTGCCTGCCGATATGTCTTGCCACAGATCCGGCATTTATTGGGATTGTTGGGATCATGTAAAGTTATATGGCCATCGTAAGAGTTGCGCGTCTTAAATGATTCGCCGCAAGTTTTGCACACAAATGGCCTGTGGTCGCCGTGCAGCTGCATGTGATACTTGTACGAGTTGCTGGTGCTCAGCTGCTTGCCACAGATCTAAAAGAACAAAATTGCGTCTTTAGTAATTGATATTCAAAGATTTACACATAATTTGCTTACCGGACACAGGAAAGCGGCCTTGACGGGTTTTAGCCGCATTTTGATGCTGTTTGTGTGGCTCGGTTCGTACTCCTCATAATTCTCATCAGGTACATCCAAGTCCGCTTCGAAAACCTCAACATGCTTATCGCCGGAAAAATTCATTTCTTCTACGGTTATTTCCTCAAGCAACTGCTCCTTCTCAGCCTCCTCCGGTTCCTCATCATCCAGCGCATCAGTTTCATCCAGCATATAGACATAGTCATCGGTGTCCTCCAATGTCAAATCAACATCCACAGCGTCTGACAGCGATGTAACTGGCGATGGAGAGCGGGAAGAATTGGCAAATTGGGATGCATCGGCATTGTGCTTGCGCAGTATGCTATCTGTGCGTAACGCATTGCGCCTAAAGCCAATCAACTCGATTAGCACCACGGCACAACTGTTGCAGATGTGGCTGGGCAGGAATTGCTCCTCCTCGACTACTTGCAGACTGGTGCAGTAGCTGAGCTGCTCAGCTAGCGTCGTCAGCTCGTTCATAATGATGTGGGGCTGGAAGAGCGAGAGAGTTTGCAGCGATGGCACATTGCAAACCCGGCATATATGCTCTGTACAGTTCTCAAGCGTATCTTCCAAATTGGACATTTTTATTTATGTTTCTCTCTCAGTTCTCAGTGAGTTGTTGTTGCTGTTTTTTTGCGGCTTGCTTTATGTTTACACGCGTAATTTTGGCAGCTCTAATTGAGAGGAGTTGCCAGACTTTTTTTCTGTCAGCTGATGCGTGCCTAGTGTGACCAGCTGACAGACAAGCATAGATGCGTAGAATTTTCGTAGTCATGCCGGATAAGTTCTAAAGCGAGAGAAAATCAACATTTGTAAGTGAGAAATTGAAAGAGCAATAGTGCGGCACACTTGAAATAACACAGAGATGAGCATGGCGCCAGTGAAGGCCATTCAGTTAATTCGCTTAGGCGTCCCACGTGCGCCCGTTTCCACACTCGCCAACCGATTGCGGCGCACATTTCCATTGAATAATCAGCAGTCGCAGTCGCTGCCACTGTCAACGTCCGCCTCGATTCACATCACATGCCGGTCGCAGACTGCGGACAGCAGCTGGATTGGCAGAATCAACAGAGACTACAGCCAGACCACCAGTAATTACTCTGCCCTTTTGTGTTCACCTTTGATTACTTAACAACCACTCTCTCTTTCACTCACGCACACACGCTCGCACGCACAGAGGAACCGGCAGCTCCACAGGAGACAGCGGCGCCATTGCTGTCGAAATTGTTTCCACAGACCTCTCCGGATACAGACGGGAATGCCGAGCAGGAGCGCAAGAAACGCGAGGAGGATGAGGCCAAAGAGAATGAGCGCGCCTGGAAGCGCATGAAGCTTGGGTTAGCCATAGATTAATTTTTTTGGTTTTAAACTTATTGTTATTCGCATTTATTTTGATTTAATTTTTTTAAGCTTTGCCATTTTTGGCGGCGGCGGCATTGCCACTGTTCTATGGGGCGTTTATCAGTTTGGACAACCGGAGCAGGATGCCGAAGGTCAAACGATTGAAGATGAGTTCACACACAAGCCGCTGTTGCAGCAGTATTTGCAGCGTATGTGGAAATCGTTGCATTACTATCAGAAAATGATTCAGGAACCGTCACGGGCAAAACTATTGCCCGATCCGCTCAAGCCTCCGTATGTTCAGCCACGGTACACGCTCGTTTTAGAGATGAAGGATGTTCTCGTGCATCCAGATTGGACATATCAGACCGGTTGGCGCTTCAAGAAGCGTCCGGGTGTCGATCACTTTCTACAGGAGTGCGCCAAAGAGTTTGAAATCGTTGTCTTCACTGCCGAACAGGGTATGACTGTATTCCCCATATTGGACGCGTTAGATCCTAATGGCTATATCATGTACCGTCTGGTGCGCGATGCCACCCATTTCGTTGACGGTCATCATGTCAAAAATCTGGACAACTTAAATCGCGATCTAAGACGTGTGAGTTTGCATCCTTAAACCAATCCAACAATTTAAATACTTCCCGCAAGGGTATACAATGATATAAATTTATTGGTTTGCAGGTGATTGTAATCGACTGGGATAGCAATGCAACCAAAATGCATCCGGACAACACATTTGGCATTGCTCGCTGGCATGGCAACGATGATGATGGGCAGCTTCTCGACTTGGCCGCCTTTTTAAAGAGTGAGTTGAAGAAAAAAACAAAATTGGAATACAACATTTTATTTATTGAGCCAGCTAATCACTAATAAAAACACACAATCTGAATTGCAGTCATTGCGCAAAATGACGTTGACGATGTGCGCGAGGTTCTGCACTATTATCGCCAATTTGAGGATCCCATCAGCCAATTCAGGGATAATCAGCGCAAACTGGTCGAGCAAATGCTGGAAGCTGAACGCCTTGAGCAGGCCAAACCGAAGCCAATGGTCAAGCAATGGACGCGCAACATTTTGGGCCGCTAACTGCCACTGCTTAGTTGCACCACTCTTATCCCACACATGAGCCATTGTCATCTTATATTTATATGCAGTACTCGTCTTATGCAGTTATAAACTACTTTCACATGCACCCAAAGAAAAGCAAAACAAATGTCGGGTTCCCTATGTTATAGTCAAAAAGACATGATAACAATGAAAATTTGCAATAACGTCAACAACCAAAAAAGAAACAAAATCAACAAAATTTCCTGAGTGCTTTTCGTACAACGAAACATTGAAATTTTAATCGGTTCATGTAAGCCATATGCACGGTTTTTCTTTTACAAACAAAACCTACTGTTTTATTTATTAATTTTTCTATATCTTGGCAATGTAATTATCTAACAGATAATACAAATAAAACGAATACAAATACAAACAACAAATAAGTTTCGATTTGAAATGCACTAATTACATATTTAATATAGGCGCCTATCGATGCTTTCACATCGATAACGATAAGTGAAATCTTTTAAATGTTTGCGCGCCATTTGCTTCTATGGCGCCTTGTTGTTTTGATTTTTGTCATTAAATATTCATATGTATGTATTTGCTAACAGTTCCATGTGTGCATGTGAAGTGGAGTGGAGCATGCGCCATGAATGCTTTGTTCTCCGCTGTAAATGTCAAAGTTGAACTTTACTCTATCGGTGACAGTCAATAGATTACACAGGCACAGGCAGGACAACAGTGACAAGAGCAAACAGAGCAAATAGTAGTCGTTTTTGTTTCTTTGTTGATTTACCTGCTTCCGCAGAATCGACACAGCAATGTTTGATTTATGTCCCCTTCCATAATGCATTAACTTTGTTGCACATACTTAATCATCTAGTCATACAATCACACATACGTATATAAGTTTTGTGCATTTGCGCATTTACATGTATATACACAACATAGTATAAGTGGGATGCATCGCAGCCCAAGGCGACCTTTACGTCACGTCAGAACCAGCAGCAAGCAATCACCTCCCCCATTTTAAAAGGACGAAGTTAACGGCAACAGCGTCGAACAATGTATACATTGCCCTTTCTCTATATTTCTTTGTGTGTCTTTCTTCCTTGGGGTACAAGGACGGCGACAATAAAGTCTATACCTGAAGCAACATAGTTGTAAGCGTAAAAGAAATATGTAAATGTAAAATCTAATTTGCAAACCCCTTTTTAGCGAATTTCCGTTTGCCTATGGCTCAGACACATTAGTAAGAGTGAGAACAAATTGCCTGCGCTTAGACGCTTTCTCGCGCGCTTTTGCTACGCTGATCAAAATCTGATAGGGCGTTCTCCGAGTCTTTAGGTCACATAAAAATATAAATGTCCATATATTTTTTACCTTATTGCTTTTAAAAGTAACCTATGATAATTTAGATAAGTTTAGGTTGGAAATATCATTATATCATTCTGTTCTTTTATCGTTTGTCAGCTGTTTGTTGGAACACCCCGAATATGTTTAATCCTCTCTCGCTCACTCTCTCGTATCACAGCTTGCTGGTGCTTTTGCTGCTGCTTTTCAGCAGGTTCTGTTTCAGTTCAAAAGCGAACGCGGACGTGTGTCGGTCGTTGCAGCCGCCGCTCGCTACGCCTACGCTTTCGTTTTGTATGTTCATTTGTAATTGCAAAAACTAGCAGAAGCGCAGCAAAAGGCAACAACATTTTATACAAAATTTTCTTCTTGCGTGTGTGGATGTGTGCTTCAGGCAGCGTGTAGAAAATAAATAAAAAGTTCTCATTAAAACCGGTCAATCAAAGAACATTTTTGTTTCTCATTTTGTTATTGTATTTTTTGTATTTGTGTGTGTATTGTTATTGTTTTTAATAGTGAACAGCTGCTGGCAGCAATAGATATGTGAGTTTTAAACATATGTCTGTGCGTATTTTATTGTTTTGTTGTTGCTCATCGTCTGTGTTATTGCAACTAAATTGTTGCAAGAAAATTTACAAATGCGCAAAACAGTTAGGATAACGGCATACTCCGGACGTGTGTGTATATGTGTGAGCGCGTAAACGTAAATGCGTAAGCTCATAGTCTGGCCTGGTATTTTACTCCCTTCAGCAGCAAAAGTTTCTATCCCACCGCCCAGCAGAAGTTTTAGAAGCGAACATAACATTCACAACACAAGTATATGCTGCACTAACACAGTTGTAAAATGCGTGTGTGTTTGTGTGTATGTATGCATGTGTGCTTGTTATTGTGTGTGTGTTTGATAAGAATATTAAGCTGAATTTTGGCATTTACGCTATTGTGTCCACATCTTTCCATCTGCCCCATTTTCCGCTTCCATGCGTGACTAGGCCACACACACACACGCGCACGCACATACATATTGTGTGCGTGTGATTTGAGCTCCCAAAACGGCCTCAACTAAATTTTGATAGTCTCCCAGTTGGAACATAGAAATACATTCTCTGCTTTCCTGTCAGTGATTTAGTTTCTTTTTGTCTTCATTTTACTGTAGCCTAGGGCAAAAATATTCGCTGCGCGCGCATTGCTTATTATAATAAGTTTTGTTTTCACTGTTGCTTTACCCTACTATGTATGTGTGCGCGTATATGTATGTGTGTGTTTATATATATGTTTATGTATATATATATATACGTATATATATTTATAATTTATTAATAAACATAATGCGCGCCACAGGTGTGCTGTGCACTGAGAGCGAGTACCAGCGACCCCAGCGAGCAACACTCTTTCATTCGTAATTCGCAATTTGCGCGTCTCATCTTCTGTCTGTCTGTTCTGTATGGCTACTCAGCGGGTCAAAATTCAGCTTACCCCTAACTCGCTGACACCTTTATTTGCCTTGCCCTTACTTTTGTTACTATGGTTTCTCTCTTATAGGCACACAGACATTCGGTGAAACCAACCAAGTGCAACTACCAAAAAAAAAAAAAACGATCACCTGTGAAGCTGCCTTTTGATTACTTAATAGCTAGTTTTAGCTTGCCCAAAAGCTGAATAAAGCTATAAAATCATTGACCAATTGTCATTTTTATCTATTAATTTTTGTTATCCATTTTAAATTTGGCCTCTCGTTTTGTGGCAACACTAATCACCACAACAATACAGCGTCTCTCTTCTGCGCTTGCTTATACACACTCACGTGCATTCTCAGAATTGGCTTGTTGTTTTTACCGTCGTCGTCTCTATCTCTTCGTCGCTTTGTTGTTTCCGGGGCTTTCACGTTCAATTATTATTGCTTGAATGGTCGAGAGCCGCAGAGCACCATTTATTTTACCGTTTGCTCTTTTGGGTTTTCTCATATCATTTTTAAAATTTTTCTTGTGTCCAATTGCTGTGGCAATTTATTCATCAAGTAGAAAAGCGTACAAGCTAACGAGAGAAGCAAAAGCCATCGGTTTTCTTTGGTTTTCTTCTTTTTTTTTTGTATTTTTTTGTGTGTCCTGCTTCTTGTTTTCCTGCATATTGCAAGCATTTATCTTGTTGATTTTTTATTGTTGTCACACACATTTGATACTTTTGCACATGACAGCGTCCGTCGCCCTCCCCCTGTCGTAGAGCAATCCCTTGACAGAAGCTTGATCATCGTCATAAGGCAAACGCAAACTGTAAAATGACAGACGACAGACTATAAACACGGCCAGCATTCAAGTTACGTGCAAAGTGCACAAATTACTGTCTACATACATATAAAAGTAAACAAATACACATACATACGGAGATATTTAGTTACGTGTGTGTGTGTAAATATTTATTTATTCATTTGGGTTTTGTTTATAGCGAGCATAAACATATATATATATATAAATATATATATTTGAGATGACACAGGCAGCTAGAAGATAAATTATACCAATTTGGACACTAGTAAAAATATAAAATATAGTTTATTTTATCGCATTTATTTACTCTTTTATTTTACTTCAAGTTCAGCGGATAAGCTCAAATTTGATAAGTCCAAATTATAATTTATTTGATTACATTTTAGTTGAGTTGACATTTAAAAATTTCTAATTAATTTAAATTCTAAATTATAATTAACTGCTTGCTCAGATCTGATAATCATTTGATTTTCTTACATATATATATATATATATATATATATACTTGTGTGTGCTTATGTTAATATGTATGCACACATAGTACATATGTAAATATCTATTTTTTCCTACCACGCTTTATTTCTTTCTGTGCCTCTTGATACCATATCGCCCCCATAATTATTGATTACTGGCCTTTGTGCGCTGCTTGCAACAGTATCGTTATTAAGTGGGCATCGCACATATCCAACGTATATACATTTATTGGCCACAGAGGGCGGGCGAGTGAGAGAGGGGCTTGTGAGACTTGTGCCTTGCCGTAGACAGCGTTGTCAATAATAAAATGTCATTAATTAAGTTGCAATTGCCTCAGTCAGCTGCAAAGTGATTGCTGCCAGCAAGGCAAGGGTACGTCCATTAGCTGGATGGATGGATATCCAGTCATAGTTCAAAATACAAGTGCACAAATTTACATACATCTAAATTCACCTACGCAGACAAAAAGTGCCAATGAGCAAAATATAAAGAACACAAAGGAAAAAAATGTCTTACAAGCGCCATAAACAATGAATCACAGATTAAAGATTAGATTAATGTGACATTTGTTGTGAAGCGAGGAAGGGTTGAAGTTGTTGCTGCCTTGTGTGTGCGCCTGGCTGTGTGTGTTTTTGTGTGTTTTTAAATGTTATATCCACATAGACTCATAATTGACTCGCACACGTCTGCTTCAAACTGAAACCCCATTTGAAGGTCAATCAAATAAATACATAAAATAATATACACACATACCTACATACATACATGATAAAGAAGTGCAATACTTAAGCTCTTTTTCGATTGTTTCCCCTGTCATAAATATGTTCTTCGAATGTATTTACAAACACGTATATAAATAATTAACTTAATATGTACTTAACATGAATACAAATGCTCTTATTGCGATTCTCGTTTGTTCCTTTTCCAGTTTTACATATTTTGCGTTTTGCATATGCTTTGCAGTTATTATTCGCAAATGGTTAAATTACGGCCTTGGCCAAATCAAGAGCATCAAGAGCCAAACCGACCTAAAAACTATGTATACATGCATCTATGTATATGTGTGCATGTGTATCTGTTTTTGTGAGCGTGTTTGGGTATGTATGTATGCAATAAAAGTGATTAGTGGTTAGCCTCATTGTTGTAATCCGACAGAGCTTAAGCTTTCAAGTTCATGTAATCGTTTCAGCTGACATTTCAGGTATTTCATCGCAATAATTGCTTTCTTTTATTATACATACATACACACGTTCACATACATACAAATGTTCATCTTTATTGTGTCTGATTTCAATTGAAAATATCGTTCAATATTATTATATTGATAAGCTCGCTTGTCGCTTGTCAGAGTGACGGATCGATTGCATTGGTGGGAAGAGGAAGCGAAGGGCGAATAATGACAACAAGTACAACAACAAATTAACTACGGTTCCCCTCTCCCTCTTCATCTTCCTCTCACTCTCTGTATCTGTCTCTTTCTGTTTTTAGGTCAAGCGAGGAAATAGCAAAGTGGCACTGAGTGCGGAAAGGGGCTGCAAGGGAAGATGTGTGTGTGGGGAGGGAGGGGTCTGTTCTCTGTTCTCAATTCCCATTGTCGGTGGGGTAGTCAACAGTAAATCCAATTAGCAAAGCCGTTCAAGGTAACAGCAAAAATTATGCACGATAAACCAAAATTATTTTCGAGTGTTTTTTACGTTTACGTTTTTGGTTTTGTTTTTGTTTGGTTGCCGTTTTTGTTTGTGTTACCATTTGAGAAGTTTGAGCTGCGTCGACCTTATCGGATATATTCATTCCTGTTCGCAATTTAATTCCAGTTAGTTGTCTCTGTACCACGATAATCACCATAATAATATAAGTGTATGCAATGAAATTCTCTCTATTGCTCTCTGTATTTAAAAGACAAAAATTTGAATATACATTTTTAAAATCTATTGTGTTAAATATCTACTATTATTCACCAAATTCCAATTCTTTGTTCAATTTCGCAACCATAGAAAGATTTTGTTTTTGTGTAAATAAGATTTCTGATTTAAAAAGAACATAAATATTTCCAATAGTTCAAACTGGCGGTGGGAGGCATTTCCCATCCCAAGTACATATGTATGTATATTTTTAATCAGTGTAAAGAGTCGAGTCGATTTAGCATTTCGTGTTTATCGTACCGATAGCGAATATTGACATTTCCGATAAAAGATATTGCCTTTCAGAATATATCTTATTAAAATTGTATTCAGATTGGATAAGAAACATATTTTTATATTGACCGAAATAGACGATCCGCTTGGTATTTCAACTAGAGCATTCTTGTCGCTTCTCGGTGAAATATTTTGCTGAGTGTAACTCTGCTCCTTGTGGCACTAAGTAGCTGTCCAATTGACAGCTTGACTGCCCGCCTGACACTTTAAATGTTGCCAGCAGTTCTGTGCTGCTCGTTGATGTAATCCGAGTCTCCCCTGGGGCTGCCAATCAATAAGCGAAACGATAATTAACATTTTAGAGCTGCAGCTCCATAAAGCACATATTACACACACACACACACATATATATATATATATATATATATATATATACGTATATATATATACATACAGATGCACGGAAGCCATAGCAACAAACAACTAACTAGGGCTGAGGCAACCATCGAAGCAACATCGAACCCAAGCAACCCCCAGCCAAAATTGTAATCCAACCTTGCCACACTTGCAGGTCATAGACGCCACCTCAGCCATGCGCATCACAAGCAGCAAGCGGCAGCAACAGCAACAGCAACAGCAACAGCCACAACAATAACAATAACAATAACAACAGCAGCAACAACATCAAGAACAACAGCAACAGCCACAACAATAAAACAAGCAACAACAATAACAATCATTTGCCACTAACAACATCCGATGATTGCCTAAAGCCTATGAAATAAACCATAGCAATAGAGAGATAGCTAAAGAGAGCGAAAGAGAGAACGAGAGAAAGAGAGGGGCAAGCGAGCAAGAGAAAGTAAACCCGCCGTAAAATACACCAAAGAAGACGTTGACCAAATAACTAAATAGTTAGAAAACAGTCGAACAAAAAAAAAAAACAAAAATGTTGATCAAAGAGTATCGCATTCCACTGCCCCTCACCGTCGAGGAGTACCGGATTGCCCAGCTGTATATGATAGCGGTAAGTGACGATTATCGAGCCCCCATCCCAGTAACCCAGAAAATCGTGCAGTGCTTCCACTAATATATTTGATATAAATTCAAATTGAATCAAATTGGCAATTTCTTAGAATTGTATTTTATCATTTTAAATAAATATTAGGGATATATACGAACTGATCGATATAGAAAACTTATCAAAATCAGCAGGCACAAATCCTCAACGCAGTTATTCATAATGAATTCTAAGGGATTTCAATTCTAATTGGATGATTTAACCCTAATAAAGAGAATATTAGACTCGTCCTTTCAATATGTAGTCGACCGATTGTTCCGATTGCTGAAAACCATCGGATTGGTCACATTGCAGTTTCATTAAGATGGGTTTTAAATTGAGAAACGCTTGCGTAGACAGACCGATTAGGAGTATATGAGTACCAGGCTCAATAAGGTTATCAATAATGTGTCCATTATTATTGGTTGCATGAACTGCTTGTTGTGCCGCACAGAAAAAGAGCCGCGAGGAAAGCCATGGCGAAGGCAGCGGCGTTGAGATCATCATCAATGAACCATATAAGGATGGACCCGGTGGCAATGGCCAGTACACAAAGAAGATCTATCACGTGGGTAGTCACTTGCCGGGCTGGATCAAGAGTAAGCATTTAATTTATATATATATATATCATATAGAATTTGTAAAAATAGCAGCGCCTTAATTTACAGGTTTACTGCCCAAGAGTGCACTGACCGTCGAGGAGGAGGCATGGAATGCGTATCCCTACACGCGGACACGCTACACCTGCCCCTTTGTGGAGAAGTTCTCGCTGGACATCGAGACCTATTATTATCCAGACAATGGGTATCAGGACAATGTGTTTCAGCTATCGGGCAGTGATCTTCGCAATCGCGTTGTGGGTAAGTCGATCGAATCTAATCTAATCTTATCTAATCTGTTGACTTGAAGTTCATAAATAATGTATTTGCGTCACAGATGTGATTGATATTGTCAAGGATCAGCTGTGGGGTGGCGATTATGTAAAAGACGAGGATCCGAAGCAATTCATATCGGATAAGACAGGTCGCGGCCCACTCGGCGATGATTGGCTGGAGGAGTATTGGCGCGAGGTGAAGGGCAGGAAGCAGCCAACGGCACGCAACATGTCTCTGATGACCGCCTACAAGATTTGTCGCGTCGAATTTCGCTATTGGGGCATGCAAACGAAGCTGGAGAAGTTCATCCATGATGTTGCCCTGCGCAAGACAATGCTGCGCGCTCATCGCCAGGCGTGGGCGTGGCAGGATGAATGGCATGGCCTAACCATCGAGGATATACGCGAGCTCGAGCGTCAAACGCAGCTGGCGCTAGCCAAGAAAATGGGCAGCGGCGAGGAGTGTAGTGATGGTAAAAACTTACCAAAGTCTGATCCATACACAATATATATATATATATATATAAATATAATTTGGCATTGCAGATAGCGTCTCGGAACCGTATGTGAGCAGTGCAACTGTGGCGCCAATTTCGAATCTAAGCGAGCGCAAGAAATCAGCGCCAGCTGTGCCACCAATTGTCACCCAGCAGCCACCTAGTGCCGAGGCCAGTTCGGATGAGGCGGACGACGACGACGAGGACGATGATGATGAGAATGGCGATAATGTCGCTGGCAATGTGGAGCTTGCCGCCCAAGGTGCCACCAATCAGCGCTCACGTTCCCAAAGCATTCAAATGGCCAACAAGAACAAATTCGGCTCAAAGGGTGCCCTTCACTCGCCGGTGGGTTCAGCACACAGTTTTGATCTGCAGGTGAGCGTGCTGGTTGCTGCAACTGCAACTGCAACTGCAACTGCAACTGCTGATGCCACAGTCTGCTGTCTACTGTCTACTTGCTACTGGCTACTGTCTTTTGTCTTCTGTCTATTGTCTTCTGTCTTCTGCCATTTGTCTATTGTCCCTCTTCTGGCATTTTCTCAGTCCTTGTGCTTTGTTCGTTTTGCTGTCCATTGTCTTTCAGTTGGTTTCTACTTTCAATTCGATGGTGTTTTATTCCTATTTTAATTGTCAACTTAATCGGATTAATTATCAACGAATATTGCACATTTAATCAATCCAAGTTTCTATTAACAATATCTGGATGAGGCATACAAATTAAGTTCAACAGAAACGTATCTAAAAGTTCTTTTTGTTTGCAAGTGATTAAATAAATTAATAATTTGACTAATGCCAATAAAAAGATATAGCTGCATTAATTTTCGTATCAAATTGGTTTATTTTATTAGTTTTCACTATTTGTATTTGTTTCTTTTTTTTGTTGATAATTTTGCGAAATTCTTTCGATGTTTCATTTCATTTATGCGGATGCAAATATTATTTTTTTTGGTGTCCTTTAAAAAATGTAAAAAATAATCTTTTTGATTTGCTCTTGTCATACACAAAATCAAATCGAACAACAAATTAACTCATCCAACACTGAAACCGAAACCGCTCCGATACCGTAACCGAAACCAATCCGATCTTGAGCAGAATAAAAAGCCAGCGCCACGCAGACATGTAAGTTCCCGTTCCCGTTCCCGTTCCCGATCCAGTTCCTGGTTCCAAATCCACTCCAGCTTCTCCCACATAGACGTAGAGCGCTTGTAGCAGACCCCAAACAACTTTTGTAGATTCGTTTCGATTCATATTGCAAAGAGAATGATGGCGTTTATTTTGATGTGTGTGTGTGCTTTTGTTGCAGGTGGCCAACTGGCGCATGGAACGACTCGAGGTCGACTCCAAATCCAACTCAGACGAGGAGTTCTTCGATTGTCTGGGTGAGTGCCATCCATATGCTTTAGGTAATCTAAACTAATTGCTGTCACTTACAGACACAAATGAGACGAACTCGCTGGCAAAGTGGAGCTCGCTGGAGTTGTTGGGCGAGGGCGATGATAGCCCGCCGCCACATGGCGGTAGCTCATCTGGCAGCGGTGGTGTTGGCGGCTCTGCTGGTGGTCGGCATAAGCCCGAGGATAGCATATTCAATCAGGACTTTCTGATGCGAGTCGCCTCGGAGCGTGGCAATAAGCGACAATTGCGATCCTCGGCCAGCATTGATCGCAGTCACGACTCATCGCCACCGGGCTCGCCGAGCACACCATCTTGCCCCACCACCATACTGATCCTGGTGGTGCATGCGGGCAGCGTGCTGGATGCGGCCAGTGAGCTAACCGCCAAGAAATCGGATGTCACAACATTTCGGGGCTCTTTCGAGGCGGTTATGCGTCAGCATTATCCCAGTCTCCTTTCACACATGACCATCAAAATGGTGCCGTGTCCATCGATCTGTACGGATGCACTGGGCATACTCTCCAGCCTCAGTCCGTATTCATTTGACGCATCGCCGTCGGCGGCGGATATACCGAATATAGCGGATGTGCCCATTGGCGCCATACCGTTGCTGGCGGTGGCTTCTCCCGAATTTCAGGAGACGGTCAACAAGACGGTCGCCGCTGCCAACATTGTTTATCATGAGTTCCTTAAATCGGAGGAGGGTCACGGCTTCTCCGGCCAAATTGTTATGCTGGGCGACTCAATGGGATCGCTGCTCGCCTACGAGGCGCTCTGTCGCTCCAATGGCAGCCAGTCAAATGCCGCCAATCCATCCCAGGCGGCCGGTCACGGCCCAATCAGCGCCGGTGGCGATAACATTGCGCGCATATCACGCATGGACGATGATGAGCGTTTCATTGACTCCGATCTGGATGCAAAGCGTTTGCTTGTGGCGCCATCGCCACGGCGTCGTCGCTCCAGCTCCTCGAGCGATTCGCGCGCAACCCGATTAGACTTTGAGGTCAGCGATTTCTTTATGTTCGGCTCACCACTGTCTGTCGTCCTGGCGGCACGTAAATTGCACGATGCCAAGGCGGCACTGGCACGCCCCAATTGCCATCAGGTGTACAATCTGTTCCATCCAACCGATCCGATTGCCTCCCGCCTGGAACCGTTGCTAAGCGCACGATTCTCCATACTCTCACCGGTGAATGTGCCGCGCTATGCCAAATATCCGCTGGGCAATGGACAACCGTTGCATTTATGTAAGATCATCGTCATCCATGGATGACAGTCACACATTATCTAACTCTCGCTTTCTTTTAGTGGAAGTTATCCAGTCGCATCCGCAGCATTTTAATGATGGCAACAATCTGCTTGCCGGCCGTCGCCTATCCGATGCATCCATGCAGAGCACCATCTCTGGTCTCATTGAGAATGTCTCCTTAAGTACTATACACTCACGTAAGCATTGATTGATTGATTGATTGATTAATTGAATGGCTCATTTACTTTGCGTGGTGTTTGCAGTTCAGAACAAATGGTGGGGCACAAAGCGCTTGGACTATGCGCTCTATTGCCCGGAGGGTCTGAGCAATTTTCCGGCACATGCGTTGCCGCATCTGTTTCATGCCAGCTACTGGGAGAGTCCCGATGTGATTGCCTTCATATTGCGACAGATTGGCAAATTTGAGGGCATACCGTTTGTGGGGTCGCACGATGACAAGGACAACGCCTCGTTCCATCCGGGGCAGCCGCGCGAGAAGTGGATCAAGAAGCGCACCTCCGTCAAGCTGAAGAATGTGGCCGCCAATCATCGGGCCAACGATGTTATCGTCCAGGAGGGGCGGGAACAGCGTTTGAATGCCCGTTTCATGTATGGACCGCTCGACATGATCACGCTGCACGGCGAGAAGGTCGATGTGCACATTATGAAGGATCCGCCCGCGGGCGAATGGACATTCCTTACCACCGAAATGACCGACAAGAATGGACGCATCTCATATAGCATACCCGATCAGGTCTCACTCGGCTATGGCATCTATCCGGTCAAGATGGTGGTCCGCGGCGATCATACCTCCGTTGATTGTTATATGGCTGTTGTGCCGCCGCTAACCGAATGCGTTGTATTCAGCATCGATGGCTCATTCACGGCATCCATGTCGGTGACCGGCAGGGATCCAAAGGTGCGCGCCGGTGCCGTCGATGTCTGTCGCCATTGGCAGGAGCTTGGCTATCTGCTCATCTATATTACCGGGCGTCCGGATATGCAGCAGCAGCGCGTCGTCTCTTGGCTTAGCCAGCACAATTTTCCGCATGGCCTAATCTCGTTCGCCGATGGACTATCCACCGATCCGTTGGGCCACAAGACCGCCTATCTCAATAATCTCGTGCAGAATCACGGAATCTCAATTACCGCCGCTTACGGCAGCAGCAAGGATATTAGCGTCTACACCAACATGGGCATGCGATCCGAACAGATCTTTATTGTTGGCAAGGTGCGCACTTGAAACATATATTTATATATATATTTATACATATTTATTCAAAATATGTTTACAATTTCCAACAGGTTGGCAAGAAATTGCAATCGAATGCAACGGTGCTCAGCGAGGGCTATGCCGCCCACTTGGCTGGTCTTCAAGTGGTCGGCGGCTCCCGTCCGGCCAAGGGTAATGCACGTATGGTCATTCCACGTGGCTGCTTCAATCTGCCCGGACAGTCGGTAAATCCGCGTCGCCGAAGGTAGGTGGTCCCAGACTCCTCAACTACTCAAATTATGAGTGGTGTGGCATGTGGCGAGACACTCCTTCACAGTCGTCTGACCTGGCTGTGGGCTGTGTGTGCGTTTAAATTGTACAGATATATGTATAAGGATATATATGTGTTTGTATTAGTGCTAGTGTTAATAGGCTAATAATTGTTTAGTGTGTATTGTAAAGATTTGTGTTTCTATGTTTGTTTGCTTATGTCTTATTTTAAGTTTGTTAACTAGTCTGTATAACATAAATAAGTTAATTTTTTTTTTAATTTTGTTTGGCATTAATTGCACGCTATATATATATATATATATATATATAAATACCTATTTGTGTATCTGTATCTGCCGTCTTTAACCCACACCTTTGTGTCCTGTGTGTCCTCCGATAACAGCGTAACCCGTTTGTGCCCCATGTGAAAGAACGTTTGTAATCGGCTAATTGTGATTTTGGGCTAAAACCTTTGCTCTCTCTGTCTACCTATTTGCCTTATATTTACTTGCAATCAATTCACAACCCACTACAATCTCTGCCACTGGCCAACTCCTTCCACCTTCTATCGATTAGCAATGCATTTGAGGCGCAATCGCCGCTTCCTGCCACGCCCAACAGCGCCAGTCTGGGCCAACTGAACGAGGGCCTTAAGTTAGAGCATGAGATTGCCGGCATGGATGTGTCGCCGGGATATGGTGAAATGCGCATCGTTCCGCTCCTACGTCCAGCCACGCCTACCTCCCTCCTCAAGCAGCAGACACAAAATGTTGCCTAGTCAGTTGCCATTTCTATTCATTTATTTATGTAATATTCTTAAGTTGTCGAAACGCCTTTATTATGTATTATAAATAAATGTATATATACATATATATATTGTATGCTAAGTTTGCATTATTATTTGTATTTGTATGCATTATGTATTATTTTTAGTTTGTATCAATTATTGTTATTGTAATTACTTCGATCAAAAACTACGACAAGGGATCAAATCACAACAATCACACATTATACGAGTAAATGCATATAAATATGTATTTATGCATATAATGTTAGTATGTAGCACAATTACACACACACCCACATACATATATATATATATATAGAATAAAACGCTTTGAAATGTGAACACATGTATATATATATATATATATAGAGAGTTATTATAGACGTACAAACATGCAATATGATTTATGATGTTACCCGATATTGAATTGTATCTTTTCTTTGTTTGTTCTTTGATTTGAATAACCGACGCTTTAAACTGCTTTCTGCCACACGTCACGTCACGTCACGTCACGACTCACCCCTCTTCGATTTTAACCGTGCTGATACAATTCACTCTAATCACACACACGCACACACACACACACACACACACATACATATTCACATATAGGCTGCATGAACAAGCAACGAATGAAGTTTAAAAACCTTAGTTATTTCAAAAATGAACCAAAAATGCGCAAGAAATTGGTGTTTGTTGTTCAAAGTTGATTGATATTGTTTTTAGTTGAGTTTCATTTGTTTAATTTAAGCTTTTAATGCATTTTATTGATTCGGTGTTGTGCAGCAAAACGAAAATCCAAAAACCCAAAAACAAAAAAGAGTAAAAGCTTTAAATTAGATCAACTGAAATCTGTCTCAACTTTAACTCTTATCTCTTTTTCCCACAACTAATCAACAAAAACACAAACTCGAACTTTATGCTAATCAAAAACAAATCACACATTAAATATACACACACACACACACACACGTACACATACACATACACATACACACAACATCAACAACCTGTGACAACGCATCGAATGGTCAGCAATGAGACGGGCCTCTCATCGCCCATACGCAGCGGCTATTTGAAGCGCAAAACCTACCTGAGCCATCACTAAATAACAACGACAAGTGCAGGACGAACGAGAGAGCAAGAGAGAGCGAAAAAAACATGGCCGAATATAATAAAAAAAAAAAATAGAGAGCAACCAGTTATGCAGTAGTTTAGAGCACGCTGATTGGAACAGATCGATGACGAAAGGCAACCAGCAAACCTCTCACAAATACATAGCAATCAACTAGATGTGTGTATCTGTATTTATAGGTATAATACTTGTACACACACATATATAATACCACAACCACTACTACTACTACCACATAAACCATGCGCTTCGAGCCTGTTTAGATGAGAGTCAACAAATACCTAAACATCTAATCCTACTCTCTGATTGGATCAGCATTAGTTGCAGTTTAACAACAACAAAATGTCAGCATTGATGCCCCCATAAACTGCATCTGTGTATAATGCATCAACCTATAATATTATGCGCGATATATAGCAAACTATATGGTGTATATACAAAATTATAAACAAAAACAAAAAAGAAATCGATACACATATATATATATATATATTATAATAATAATAAAACAATTGTACAACATTTAACAAAAGTCAAATGTGTCACGCGGTGAGTAGACTACAAATTGCAGTTAGTTGCAATTTTTATTTTATTTTATATACACACATAATTTAAATATTTTCAAAATTATTATTTTTGAGAACAATACAAAACAAAAAACATTTTACACAGATTTTCAAATGACTTAAAACGCCTTATTAAATTTGATTAATTGAAATGAATTTTCAATATATTTCTCAGGTACCTGGAAAGAAAGACTGTTTCCTCCTGTTGTTTGATGGTTTTTCAAACCACATAAAGAAAAATACAAATCACAAACGAAATTTGAAAGCAGAGAATGTACATATACACACATATATATATATATATATATATATATATATAAATATATGTGTATTTATGTGTACTAAATTGTGTAACAAAATTACAGTACTCTATACAAATATTATATATGCATATAAATATACTATATGAAACCGTTTAACATATGCAAGCGAACAAAGTTCAATATTGTGGTAAACTGAAGGACAAAGAACAACAACTGGAGATAAGTACAACAACAAAAACAACAACAAAAACAACAACAACAACAATAACAAAAACAAGGACAACAACAACAACACATGAAGATATGTCAAATGACTATTACTAAAGATCTCAAAACAAACTACTTACATAATAAATACTAGGTAAATTGTTGGGCGTTAAATGCATTGCAAAATCAAAATTAAAATCAAATGCAAGTCAGCATTCAAAGCATTTACCGAATCCAAGCCAAATGTATATTAACTAATAAAGAGTTAAGCAACAACAAAGAAAACTGTTTTCACAGTAGTAAGACCCTAATAATTGTCTCTCTCTGTGTATGTGTATGTGTGTGTGTGTGTGTATGTGCTTGCAAAGTTAAAAACTTATTCCAAAAAAAAAGAAGAAAAAGCAATGTAAAAAGAAAACAATCTGATTCTTATTCTGATCCTGAAGGAAGCCCCTAAGAAAATTCTCTGTAATTGTGATAAATGATTAAAGATGCAAAAACTTATTCAAAATCTATTCAAAGTTGTTGGCAAAAAAAACAACATTTTTTTATGTAAAAAAAACGTACATTTAAATTAGAAATGTATAAGCAATGGAAACTATATTAATAAAAGGCAGAGTTATATAGTTATATCTCATGTTGATCAGCCAAAATCATATGCAAAATATTGGTAACTAGCTTTTGAATGTAACAAATAAAAATGGCATTGTGTTCGATTCCAAGTTCAATAACAGTATTTAATCCATATGCGAACTATGTATCCATAAACCAGATGCAAAACTGCGCTCATTTGTGATAAACAATAATTGAGTTCATAGTATATAAAGATGATGATAAGTTAATCCTAAACTCAATGCGACCTGATTATTATGCAAAGATAAAAACCATATGCAAACATACATATGTACATATTTATGTATATATGTATGTATATACTATATACATACATATACACACACGTTTAATGCTGTCCACACAACAAGTTAACTAAAATTAAAATATAGAAAAATGAAAAATTAAAATTGAAAAAAAAAAACAAATCACAAAATACAAAAAGAAAAGGAACACAAAATGGACCCAAGAATACCGATAAGTTTGAAATTCAAGTATTTAGCTGAGATATGAGAGATATGTATTTACTTCCCAACAATGCAAACTGAAGAGTTGAAAGTTATTTATTCATATGTGCATGCATATGTGCATGCATATGCGCATACCTACGTAATATACATATATATCTATTAAAATCTAGCAAAATTCAAAAACAAAAAATATATAATTAAACCAAAATATGAAAGCCGATGTTCTAAAATATCTAAAGAATACGTTCCTTCAATTCGAACAAATATCCGATGAATGAATCTACATTGATATTAATTAATGGTGTCGAAGGAAATTTCCCAAATGTTTCGCATTCGACAGTTGTTCAGGAAAATGGCTTTAAAATATATAAAAAAAAAATAATAATAATAACATAATAGATAAGCTATGTTATGTATGTGTAGTTGTGTGTATTTGTATGTGTGCAATGTTTCCCTTGTAGAGTTCTTTCCATCTATCTTCTATAATTCCATAGCTTTCTTCCATTCTATATATTACGCGCTTTCTGAAACTGAATGCATTTCATCTCTTTAACAACAAAATATGTAAGTATTTACATATAAATCAATTCAAGCTTCAAAACCGGTTCTATTTATACTCTAGAAAGATGAGCAAGCTAGAATTAAACCAAACGAAACCAAAAAGATAATTGAATTTGAATTGTATTGATATTTTGACCCACCATTTAGCTGATAAGCAAGCCCCGCCCTCCCCGCTGACAATGTTATACATAATATACATACACACATGGGTACCTAGTTATGTTTGTGTGTGTGTGTGTGTAAAATGTAAATGTGAACAAAACAACCCAACCCAGAACAAGAATAGCGAAAAACAAATAACAAAGCAAATCTAATAAGAAACGAAAACAAAAACAAATACAACAATCAAAATAACAAAGCGTTCATTATAATACTTGTATATACATGTATGTATGTGTGTATATATGTGCTTATATGCAATAATTATTCGATATACATACATACGCATATGTAAATGCATAAGTGTTATATTTTATTTATAGGGTGCAAAAGTCCAACGTTAGCGATTAAATTAAATATTATATACTATATATAGCTATACACAGACAGAAAAAAAAATCAAATATACAATATGTATTTATTGAAACCAAATTCTACAAAAAAATTAAATGCAAAATGCAGCGATCCAGATGCAATCTATTTACAATACCAAAAAAAGAACAACCTAAACAAAACTCAAATTTTCATTAAAAATGTTAGTAAATTGCAAGATTTATGTGCTGTAGAAAAAAATGCGTATATGTTGGTGTTTTTTCAACAAAAAAATATATTACACAAAAATGTCAAGTAAATAAAAACTAAGAGAAACAATAAGTGAAGAACAAGTTGAGAAGGATCTGCAAAAATGTCAAGTAAATAGAAACTAAGAGAAACAACAACTGAAGAACAAGTTGAGAGGGCTCCGCAAATTTGGAAAGCATTCCAGAATGCAGTTCAAATATTTTTCGATCTACATTATGTTACCTGTTTGTTAAACGCCCAAATCCTGCAAGAGACAAGGCGATTAGCAGTTTAAAGAAAATAACGTGCAAAAAAAAAAAGGAGTTCATGGAAAAATTATAAAATAAATATAAGAAAATGTTCTATTTGATGTTACAAATGAGAAAAATAAATATTTAAAAAATACTATATATATATATATATATATATATAAATATAAATATATAATAAAAGCTTTGTGTTTATATATATATATATATATATATATAACTTTTATATATAGCTTTTATTTATGAAACACATTAAAATGTGTTGCGCATATTCAGAAATGCTCAATTTAATTCTGCTTCGTTGGAATTGGGATGATAAAAAAAACCAATCTCAACGACCCCGCGGGTCACTGTTTTCCAATTATGTCCCACATCTGTAAGAGTGATTAATGTGACACTATGTGTTCATTTTCAGAGAATTAGAGATCAGTATGCCAGGAGCGTACTGATAAGGCTTATTTTGATATTTACTTGTATAGTTGAATACACCAGCTTAAATTCCATTAGTAATTAATTAAATGCCTGTTGTTATTGGTAGTTATCATTTAATTTTGTTTGATTTATTTAGTTCCTAACAAAGTTTGGTTGTCATTACTTGTTAACATATATAGCGGAAATCATTAATTAAAACGTACATACGACGAGAAACGAAATTAAAAGCAGAGCTAGTTAAAAGAATGAAGGGAACACTTTGATAGCTCAAAATTTGGGCAAACCCGCAGAAATTTGGCTTTCGATGCCGCAATGATCCTCGCCGCGCAATATGCGGAAGTAACCATGATCTCCCCAGTCGGTGTTCCACGAGTTGGCAATGAGCCAATAGGGCACCTTGTTCTGTCCCCAGACACCCCAGCCGACGATGCGTATGGCATGACCGCCCAACTGTTTGCCATGGACATGCTGATAGACGCCCGACTTGTACAATATTAAATCCTCATAGACAGTAAAGGCACCCTCAACCGGTCCATTGGTCATGATCTCACGCTGAATGCTGACCGGATTGCGATTGATAGAGTATGCGCTGGCTCCGTAATGCTTGTCCTTTTCATATCCTACGGAGTATTTGTTCTGGCATTTGTGCTGGCAGCGAGGCGTGCTGCCCTGATGGCAGGCTGGACGTGGGCCAATTACATGATGCTCGCAGGGTTCAACCTCATATGGTCGGCAACCCTGCCACATAATAATACAAAAACTCATAGTTAGCGAACATTACTTGGCTCAATGCTTAGAGAGAGTATTGCTTACCTCTGTGGAGTTGTAGGAGCCGCCGCTAACAATGCCCCTGGTCTTCCAATAGTTCCAGGCGGCGCCAGGAAAACCACCATTGCATCCAAAACCGCAGGTATGGCAACAGGTTACCAGATCATCAGCGGAGAAGTGGAAGTGAACAGTGGCATTCGAGTGAATGCAGACCTGTAAAACACAAACAATAGAAGCCATTCATAACCAATTCGCAAACCAAACAAAGAGTACACACACACATAAATGCATACATGTATACACAGTCAAAGGCCAGCGTTGCAACGCAATTTGTAGGCAAATCGATAACACAAAGAGATAAGCGATGGAGCCGCGTCATGTGGTATGTTGTTTTTGTTTTCTTTCTTTAGTAGGTGCATTGACTTACACGGTCCGACATGGCCTCAACGGCGCCAAATGCCCAGCAGGAGCCGCAGGAGCCCTGATCACGAATTTCATGAATTGTTGGACAATTTGCCCATTGTTTCCTCGAATCAAATTCCTCGGGCAATTCATCCTGGTCAGCGCCCAGCAGTTCATTCTTCTCAGGTAGCGTGAACTTGTGTGAATCAGGATGAACACCCATCAGGGCACGTATATGATGCTCCGACACGGCTGCATCGAAGTTGCGTCCAGGCTACAATTAACAATAATAGCAGAAATACATTTAAATATATAAATAAATATATGTGTGTGATTGTCATGGTCAGCATATTGACTTACCGTCCAAGTTGTGGCCTTGTTTCTCACCACCTCAATGAATTCATCGCTGAGCATATGCGGCTCTGTGGCATTAGAAATGGCCACAAATGCCAGGAGCGACGCAGTCGCTATCAAGAATTTCATTTTTCTTTCTTTTTGAGCTGCACACTTTTGTCAAAATGGTGCCCACAAAGCGGCTTTGTAAATATATATGCGTCTGTGTTTGTATTTGTAATCAGTCGGATGTTTTGAGCTGATGCGGTTTATTTTTTGCCCGACTGACAGTCGTTAGCAGCGAATGCGAACTGTTCGAGCGTTCGGTCAAGCACGATTTATTTGCGTGTTGTTCTTTCCAATGTTTTTGATAAGTGGCCATTGTATTTGTTATACCGATGACATTTGAGCATTTCTTATCGATATATCCATGCGGAATAATCGCTGTGTACGATACTCTAGCTATACTGCTCATATTGATGTTAAATGTTACAGTTTTCTAACAAAAACTTATGTTTAAATATTTATTTAAGACATTCTTTTTGTAATATATAAATTAAAAGTACATATTAATGTAATGCAAGCTTATATTCACAATCGTTTATTAAAATTATTTAATTAAGACATTCAGATTTAACCTGTTTCGATGAACTTAAATGTATATGCAGATAAACAGATTTGTTTAAGTGGTATTATCAGTTTACAATTTATTTTGTAGATTTCGTTTAAAAAGAATTGGGATATTTATATATAATGAGCTTAGGTACTAAAAGACTTCATACTCAGATTTCCCCGAATACGATAACTATGTGTATATCTATTTATCTATTTACAGGACTTTTACTACTTAGTATTATCACAAAGGCACATATGTATATTCGTTATGATTAAACAAAGGGATTCCAATTGCTGCCGTCCTCGGGCAGCAGGTTATTCGTTATCAGCAATATCACATCGATGATCCACCAGACACCCACGCCGCCCATTGTCAACAGTTTGCCCACAGCGGTGCCCGTCTGACCGAGGCAGAAGCGATCCATTCCGAGGAAGCCCAGCAGCATGCTGTAGATCAATGTGGTCACAAAGTAGTGGTCCGTGTAGCGTACACAGGGCACACCATCCCGAAAGAAGGTTCTTGCGCCGTAGCAATCGATGTCCGTGTAGACCGTGCACTGGACTCTTGTGTGCTCCACATCCGCGTAGAGGGAGCCACCGAAATGCAAACAGCCATAGCCTTTTTCCTTCCATGCCGTCTCGTTATTCCTATGATCGATGGGCTCCTTGCACTCTAGAAAATCACGAGGCAAAAACGAGCAGAGCACATTCGGCCCAAGGGGATTGAAATTGGACGAAGCTTGTGAATTGGGGCCCGCCTGTGACTGGGATTGCGATTGTACGGGCACAACGGATTGCACAGCTGTGCCGGAGACCACAGTTTGGGGCTGCTCCTTGTCGCTGCGTGCCTGTATGGCTTGCGTGACGGGATTAACGATTAGAAACGATAAAACCACACTGTACACAACCAGTTTTCGCTGCATTGTTTAGTTTTTGCGATCTACTGCTACTTTTTACAATGGCACTATAGATGCGTGACTGATGCACAAAAAATCATCGGATTTTACGCTCGATAGTACATCGTTATACCGATATCTATATATTGTCTAGCATTTTTATTAACCGATAAACCTACATAAAAAGCAATCACATGAATAATATTTAGAGCATCGCAATTCAAACAAATAATAATTAAACACATTGTGCATTCAGGGGCTTAAGAAATAAACTGATTGATTCTATGTTTACTGTCGTTAATTAAACATAAGTGATTTTTGCAATTGAATATAATTTTTAACTTACATTTTTCATTGTCCGCTATTTAATATTGAAATTCGAATTCTTCGGACTGGAAATGTTTACAGTTGCGCAGTGAATTTCAGATTTTTTGGTTCGGATCATCATCAAGTGTGAATCTAGTGTAATGGATATATTTGAAAATATGTGCCGCACTTGCGGCAACGATTGCTTGGATGCTATAAACATATTCGAGGGCACCGTTTTGGTTCTGGAAAAGCAAGTACCGATATCGAAAATTATATTAAAATGTTTTCCAGCGTGTGCTTCGCTGCCGCCATTGAGCAGTGATGACGACTTCCCCAAGCAAATATGCCGGGTCTGCATCAAGAAACTGACAATGATCTACGAATTCAATACGAAATGGCTGGCGGCCAACAACGAGTTTAACGTGGCTCTCAAATTTGAACAGCGTCGGAATCGCTCCCGCTCACAAACGCAGCTTAAGCCGCCCCAGATGCCAATGAAAGCCGAGCCGGCTTATGCGGCCGGAGATGTTCCTGAAACTTATCAAATTGTGGCCAATGAGCGTACGTTTTTTTATGGACATTATTTTACTGCAACTCATATATATATATATACATATATTTTTTTTTATAGATAATGACGTTGAGGATGTAAACTGTGAAACGAAGGTTAATTATCGGTGTGCCTTTTGCCCCGAAGGCTATTCCACGCTGGCTGCCTACATGTTGCATCACAAAGCCATTCACCGGAATTGTCAATTCACTTGCTAGCATCTGCATAAACTGAACTAAACTCATAGACAATTCATTTCGTTTTGTTGTACTTAGCTATTTATATTGCGAATGACAAAAAAAAAAAATGGGCATAAAAATCGCAGTTGCACAGCATTTTCATTTAATCATCTTCGTCGGTGCGGACTTTCTTGGCACGCGGATCGTCGTGACGGAAGACAACGTAGCCCGTCTTGTAGAGGCGATTGTCACCATCCTTGGCATAGTAGTTGGCCAGGCCGATTCCAGCCATAACAAGACCAGCGATGGCCAAAGCGGAGCCGCCAACAATGTCGGGTATCTCGTTCCAGGCGCGCTTTAGCAGGGACGTTGTACCACGGGCAGCGGGTGCGGACATTGTGAGCGTCTTCTGCAAATAATAGTTTGTTGAATTATCCAAACATTGGTTGTTAATTTCGTTATACTTATTAAAAATACGCGTTTCAGTTACACAACAAGAGCAAACCAGATGTTTAGAGATGCGAGATTGTTGACTACAACATTTAACGATTATATCGATATGCGATATATTGTTGGAAAATAGCTGAAATAGCTAACCTGATTTAAATTGGCGTACAATAACAACAGTCATGTGTAATTGACTAAACATTTTTGAAAAATAATAGGATTATATTTTGAAATTAATTAAAAACTTCAAAATTATATCGATTGTCCGGTAACAAGTTGCACTGGTTGCGCCTCATCGGTTAACAGTGTGCTGGCGACTTAACAGAATTTACTCGCCACTGAAAGACCCATAAAAGAACCGAGGGCCAGCATTGCCCACCTCTAATTCAGTTTATAGGCTTTGAAGACTTCACGTAGCGACAAAACCAATATGACAGCTACACCAGGACGTGTCCTGCACTACGTACTCAAGATTGGCGATCGCGCTAGGAATGCGTTTTTCTTTCGCACCATTCTGGGCATGCAGGTGAGATGAAGGTCTAAATCCCGGCTAAATGTAACACGTACATTAACTTGTCTATAATGCATATGTATATGTAAATATATATATAGGTATATAATGTATGTACTGATAATTACTCTGACCAAATAATCACGACTGTATCTTTTATCTAAAGAACAATGTGATTTGGCAGCGCGACTGTGATCGTTTACAAAACTAATTTGGAAAAGCAACAAATGGCAACAATGCCAAACCGGTTCAGATTGATAGTTTCTATACCCTTGCATATGATGAACCATCTCCGATCCGTAAAAGTATATATTAATATATACTTTATATCAGCAGTTGAGTCGCTGAGTTGATATAGCCATGTCCGTCTGTCCTCCGTTGAAACTTGTTTATTTTTTTTCTCGTTTTAATTTGTTTTAATTTTTTAAAGGTTTTGCGCCATGAGGAATTTAAAGAAGGCTGCGATGCTGAATGTAATGGGTAAGTGCGGATCAAGTCTTAAGATATATTTATATTTAATATATAACATTATACATTTCCCGTGCAGACCATATGACAATCGCTGGAGCAAAACTATGGTGGGATATGGGCCTGAGAAGTCGCATTTCGTAATTGAGCTGACCTACAACTATGGCGTTAAGAGCTACGAGATGGGTAACTGCGTTAAGCACCCAATTGCGACAAACTGAAAAGTTGTGCTAATCATATATGTTTTTGCAGGCAATGATTTTGGTGGCATTACCATACATTCCACGGATATATTGGAACGTGCTGCTAAACATTCGTATCCTGTTAGCAAGCAATGCGAGAGCAACGTACTCGTATCGCCTGATGGCTATAAGTTCTATATTGTGGAAGTTGCGCCCACTTTTACGTATCCAGATCCCGTTAAGCATGTGGAGCTGCATGTCACTGATTTAGTTGCCTCGCGCCATTACTGGATTGACCTGCTTGGCATGAAGCTGGTCGACGAGAGCGAAGAGTCCATTTGGCTCACCTATGGCGCAAAACAAGCAAAGCTGCGTCTCACGCATCTGACTGATCCGTTGGATCGAGCCAAGGCATACGGACGCATTGCATTCGCGGTGCCCGCATCAACTCAAAAGCCATTGTTTGAGGCTGTGCAGAAAGCTGGGGGCACCATTTTGAAGCCGCTGATTACGCTGGATACGCCCGGCAAGGCATCCGTTACGGTGATCATTTTAGCCGACCCTGATGGGCATGAGATATGCTTTGTGGATGAGGAAGGTTTCTCCGAGCTGTCGCAGGTCGAACCGGACGGCAATGCTCGGCTTGACAAGTACATTTCCAAGGATCCCTATCAATATAAGGAGCAGACATAATATATGCTATCACTTTCCCTACTACTTAAACAATTAAGTAATAGAATCTTTGCGTTTTTTTTTTATCTTTTGAAATATGTATAAAAATTTGTTACGGTTGAGGGTATGTGGAATATATATATATGGAATATATTTTACAAATTAAAATATACAAATTGTAGCTGATGCACCAAACATGGGTTGTAAAGTATCTGATCTCAATTAAAAGAAATTGTTTGTTGATCAAAGCACTTAAGTACTTGTCATGAAATGTATTTTTCTATAAAATACTAAAACGATTTTAGTTTTGTTTGAAACATTAACTCTTTTTTCGGTTCTCTATTTCAGTTTGTTTTACGTGATTTTCCTGTCGCAATGCTATATTTTGATAGGTCCATTAATTTTAACGACAATAATTTAATAATTTGCGGCGCTGTGCATGCAGATTTAGTTCAAGCGGAAAATGGCACAGCCGCAAGGGGCACTCGAGGATGGCACCAGGTGTGCCTTGGCTAATCTGCAAATAACCGATTCCTTATATGACCTGAATAGGTTCGAGGACAACAAATTTAAGTTAAACACAAAATGCAACTTTGAAAGTGTTGTCGTTAAGTCGGTCGAGAGAATTTCTCCATTGGATGCGGCTAGACTACAAGTCGAAAATCTTTTATCAAAACTGTCTACATGGTGCCTGAATCGATATTGCCTTCCTCAAAGCACTGCGTCTGAATCCCATAGTCTGCTTAAAAATTTAGAATAATGAATTAAATGTTGTCTACGAGCGTGTCCAGAAGTCCACTCGAATGCTCCACGCACGCCGACCTATGTACAATGCGGTCTATCTGCGCGGCAGCAAACCAGAGGTCTTGGAAGACTTCCATCAGGCAAACATTTATCGCATTCAGCATCAGACGCGATCGCAACATGCTATCCATCCTGAGGAATATTCGAGAATTGCACACTGTGGTGAGTTGCCAACGAGTAGTCACTAAATTGGTCCCGGGACACAGGCAAATAGCAGGGAACGAAGCGGCGGGTGAGCAGGCTAGAATGGGTGGAGAGTGGAAAGTTATCTTTATGAACGAGGTCCATAATCACTTGTGCCCACTTACAGGGTGTCCCCATACAATAATGATGCCAGGTGCCGTCTGCTTGGTGTTCAGTTGTTGAAGCCCGCCGAGCCCCCGCTCTGAGGATAGCGGTATTGTCTACGAAGTGGCAAAATAGTTCAGGTAAATTTCAACTAGCCCATTTCCAATAGCTATATACCATTAAATTCATTATAGATGCTCCACGCCGATCAGCGAGGCGATCGGCCATAAGCGACCTGGCGGAGCATTGCATTTCGCTCGGCTGCCGATGGAGCGAAGTTACCTTTTGCATGAGCTGGCCGACATCCATTTGTCGCATACTTATCTAGTGCAGTGCCAACAATCAGATCTGGGAGTTTTTAGCCACGATGCTGGGGGTAAAAGTGCATGCGATACTTGGTAAGTATGAGCGCCTGGCGAAAGTGCTCAATGATGCCTGCCATCTGGCCATGGATCTCAAGTCCACCAATCTGTGCACGTTCATCGAACTCTGTCGCATGTCCAACACAGACTCCATAATGCTGCATAAAATATCCATGCTGATGGTTAACAAACGGCGTCAGAGATTATCACCGAAAACGCCAAATGCGCCAAATGTAGTAGGCCTAGTGGAGCGAGTGTTTGCACGACTGTTGGAGTTAGCGGGACTTCCCCGCACTCCCGCACTTCCACGCTTTTCGAAGTCAATCACTGCCCGAGTCCAGTATTATTATTATTTTCTAAAATAACAAAAAAACGTGTAGAATAAACAAATCATATCTGATAAAACAATCAAAGCAATTTATTAATGGCTTAAAACTAAAATAAACCAAACTCTAAATATTTAAATATATTAAATATATATTCGTTTCTCTGTTGGGTCATTGGGCTAACAAATTTGGGCGAACCATTAAGCTAAAGGCCAAAACATCACTGAAAACAAAAGCAACTTTTACCAATTAGTGTTTGGATACCCTCAACCCATTCAAGGTGGGTGAACAGGGTATGATGATTTTGTGGAAAAGTATGTAACAGGCTGAAGGAAGCATTTACGGATCCATTCATTAATATGATTAACAGGAGATTATAAGTGCTCATAACAATGATAGAAGCACTTCCACGCATGCTTACATTTTAATGACCAAAACTGAATTTGAAAATTTGTCAATAATACTAGAATTTAGTGCGAACTCACTCGACTACGGCATTCTTGGTGGTTGTTGTTGCACGTATGGAGAGCTAAGTAGACTAAACTTTTTACCATATGCAAATTCCTGGTAAACTCGGCCCCCGCCTCCCCGCACACCCAAAAACATTTTAGCTTATCGCATTTGGCGCAAAATGGCAACTTGATAAGCTCGCCGGCGCTCAAATAGTATTTGCTGTTTTTAATTTAAGTAATTACTTAAATTACACAATTCCAAAGGGTTTCCGTGCTCGTAATTCAAAAGCTGGTGATAACAATGAAGAACGATTTCTCCTTTACTCACTCCGAAGATTACGTACCCTGGCAAGAGCCATTTCCAATAGTTGCCTGATGTTGAAAATGTTTATCCAAAGCTGGAATATTCATAATACTGGAATAATAATAATATGGGTAAATTTGATTACGAAAAATTGTTAAAAAAAAATTTCAAGAAAGAAATTTCCTTTAGATCGACTCTTCCTATGGAACGATACAATATACAGAAGTCCGAATTAGATGCTTTTGTGGGTAATTTTGAGTTTTGTTTTCAGCTAACCTGTGAAGAAAAGAAATTTGACCTAAGCAAATCTCATACTTCGACCGATTCTTCCTATGGCAGCTGTGGAATATAGTTATCCGATTTCAATCATTATTGGAGGAGCATAGTAATAGGCAATTATAGTGCACACATCATGCGATAGATTGACCAGAGTAAGTTAAGTGATAACGGAGACATGGTTATATAGACTCGGCTAGTGATACTAAGCAGGAACATATATATACTCTAAGGGGTGCATTACAAACGTTTCATCAAAATCGACTTAGCTCGAAATGTGTAGGCGGCAAAAGCAACAGCAATTTAGTAATTTACCTGTAATTAATTTTTTTTTTTTGTGCGGCAGCAAGCAGAGCAAAACTAGAAAGAGCAAAAAACAGTAAAAAATGAAATGTTGTTTTCAATTTCAGGAACAAGCGAGTGAGTTTTCAAATAAGTTGAAAATAATGTAAAATGCAACCATTAGGTGTGCATTTGTTTTATTTGAGCATTATAATTATTTTATTTGCCAATTACGAATCGCTTGTTGGCCACAGATTATTTAAATGCAATTAAATTGGCTCGAGTAACATGTGAATACAATTTGAATTGATGAACATGGTTATAGGAAATCCGATAATTTGCAATATATCCCGCCCATTGTTTAAAGTGTCAATTTGTTGCTGCTGTTGTTGTTGTTGTTGTTGTTGTTGTGGCAATGAAGCACGTACAACAATTTTGTTCAATGTGCCATATTAAAAACGATTGTATGCAGTTTATTTTATGTACAACTTTTGTCACTTTTTAATATTTATTAGTATGCCAAATGCAATGCACTTGACTCCATTCAATTTGATACGACTCTTCCACTTCCAACTCCCCCTCCTCATCGCCCACCATCTGCCACCCTGTTTTCAAGTGGCAGCTAAATGGGGACTTGTTTTTCATCGATGAATTGTCGCATGTTTGCTGGCCCCAAACGACCCAAAATGGTCAAAAACGACAACCAACTGACGAACGCTTCATTTGTCGCATACAACGCGGCCGCAAATATGCAAAAGACCAAAATGCGTCAATAAATGCAGAATGCTACACTTGCAACAAGAGGCAGCGACGAATGAAAAATGTGCTGAAAAAATTTTATTGTGTCAATGCTGGCCGAAACACAGACAGAGACCGACAGAGACAGAGAGAGAGAGATATAAAATGTTTCTAACTAGAGAGCAAATCGGAGTGAAAGAGAAGGAAATATTGATAGCGAAAGAGAGAGAGAGAGAGAGAGATGAGTTAGCAATGTCCCTTTGGTCAAAAACAAATGCAAATTGTGTTTTACTCTCTCTACAAGTACTTACACACATATGCACACACACACACATACACACACACACACATACACACATACATACACACATACACACATACATACATATACTTAAACGTCTATGTATATATGTATATCTGAATGTGCAGTTAGCTCATTATGCCAGACTTGTCATTAAAAATTAAAAGAGAAGACCAAATACACTGTAAAAATACACACACACACACACACACTGAGCGAAAATGTAAAATAACAGTAGTTTAGTATTTATCCTTTACTATTTTCTTATATTTGAATCCATTTGGGTTTTGTTCTATGCTTATTTTAAAATTTTGTGTCGCTAATTGAAGGAATCTATAATTTAAAGAACATTTCAGTTTTCTTTATAGGATCAAAGGAGTTTTTTTTTTTTTTTGAATTTCCTTAAGCTTTATTTTGGAAATAGCTCTATTTATTGACTGCAAAAATATAATTTAATATTCTTAATTTAAAAAAAATCATCCAATCAATGTTAAAAATAGGAATTCTTTGCTAAATTTGTAAGAATTAGGAACGTTGTTGCCAAGTTGCACGTCAGTGCAGTTCGCTAGAAGCAGTTAAGAACTAGGCAGGAGCCAATCACGGACCCAGTCCACTCCAGTCCAGTCCAGTCCAGTGCAGTTCAGTCCGGTTGAGAATGTCTTCGTTTCGTGCCTTGCTCTTCAAACTGCTGCCAAGAATTGTGGCAAACGACAACAAGAACAGTGGGGCAACAATGAGGCATGCCACCTGCCAGTTATGTGCACAAAGCGCCAACCTTATTGGCCAAAATTGAGGTCAACACAAGAAGGTCGTCCCGGCTCGACTCGGTTCGCAAGTCGATTCAAGTCAACGTTGCCAATGGTAACTGTGACGCTCTGACGATGACGCTCTGACGATGACGTTCTGACGATGACGTTCTGACGGTGACGGTGATGGTCACGATAACAGCACAGCACAAATAATTGGCCATGGCAACCAAAGAACCAAATTGCATTGAACGTTAAGTTCCCATTTGAGTGCAGTGCGCAACAGACCCAAAAGCAGTTGCCAGACCCAAAAAAAGAACTTGCAATTGATAGCACATTCATACATACATAATATACATACATAAATATATAACACAAAATCTAAATAATTTATTACCTTTCCACACAGCCTGCGGCTGACTTGGCTGCTGTGAATTTTGCATACATATTTTGATCGGCACTTTCGACTTTCTTTGACTGAATCACAATTAAAAGTTGAAAAGATTTTGAGCACACATTGTCTGTCAGTAAAATATATGTACTTTTAAAGAAAATAGAGCTATAAATAAACTCTCTTCAATTGAGTTTTAATACATGGTTTAAACCTTTTGTATTTTAGCATGTTCCAAATGTTTTCGTAACTGGTTCTTACGCAAATTTGAATAGGGTTTTCGATTCTGCAATTCTTGTTTCGGTTTAACACCATAGATTTTGCATTATTCTGCATTAGTTTGCATCATCCATTGGGGTTTTAATCTCCTGGCACCAGACTTTCGCTGAACTCCACTTTCCCCCTATATTTTTCTCTCTTTTTATATCATTGTTTTCACTATTTTCATAGTATATGTGATTCGAATGTGTGTGTGTGTGCGTGTATGTTTTATGTTGGCTGTTGTGATTTTTGGAGAGAGAGGTGGATAGAGTCAACTACTAATTTACGACTGATTGCCTAGTTGCTGGAAAGGCTCTCCAAAGGCTGCAGCAATTGTCGACCATCCGCTAAATGAAAGCGGGTCCTTCAAAAGCCTTAACGAAATAGCAAAAACACACACTTTGCTAGACTATTTGATACCCTTTAACATTTAACAAGTACATAACCGATGTGAGAATATTCAAATTAATATTCACTTTAATAGCTGCCATCCCAGATTTCTATATTTGCGACTCATTTGACAATTTCAGAGACATCAATCAATTTGCATATTGATAACAAATTCAGTGCACTTGACTGGGATATTAACTTAACTTAGCTGCTAAATATGATAAATCGATTTAAAAAATTATATTTTACACGAGTGAAATATATTGATCAGCATGAATGAAATCATATATATATATTGTGTCGTGTTCATTAAACCCGTTTCCCAAGTTGAAGGGATTCAGGGTGTACAAAAAATATATATTGCAACTAAACTAAACTAAACTCAAATGAATGCGAAAAATGTTCAACACAAATGCAAAGCACATACATATGTATATGTATATGTATATGTATGTATTTAGATATGAGGGATGGGCGGATGGGCGTGGCATTTAGTGTTCATTTAGTGCTCCCAATAGGCGCATGCAATGCAATAGGCAATGGACCCCACCAAGGTGCCATTAGCTAAAATAAACAATAATCTAGAAAGGAGCAGCTGGCTTGAGCGATGTGGATGGATGCAGCAAAACAAATAAAATTAAATTATTATGTAGAATGCAAATAAAACTCGAGTACTTAGCATGCAAATCGAATAACAAATCGACAACAGACACCATATACAAATACACTAACACACACACACACTAACACACATATAAATACAGTCAGACAGAGACATAGGCCAAGTTAGGAGCAGCCATAAAACGTTATGAGTAATCACAGACGCATAGCTAACAATAACAACAACAATAATGTGCAGATACATTTACGCAGTGCCGAAGTTAATATACACTTTTTACTAAAAAACCAAATTATCTATTCCAAATTGAATAGTCATTCGATAACGATAAATGTTATGAATTGATTTCCTTTTTGTTTCAGCAGTTTGGTTTCGTTGTGGAACTAAGTCGATGAATAATATTGTTCCTAAGAAATGTTTCGGTTCTGAATTTAAATTTGTAAAGTTTTAACTTTAATGAATATATTTAAATTATGTTAGTATGTATATTTTACTAATCACATCTAAATCGCTTAAACTGCTCTAATTCAAGTGTATTTTTTTTCACAGTTTAATCACTGTTTAATTTTGTATTTAATTATATTTTTTTATTAACATGAATGCTAATTGACTCATTGATTTTATATTTAATTAATTGTTAATCAAATTTTAATGTCAACATTTAATATTCAATTAAATATATATTACATATGTAATAAATATATATAACAAATTGTTAAGCAAACGATTCTGATTCGACTTCAATGCAATAATCATAGTGACTAAGGACAGACATACAGATTCCAAGAAACAATGCATATGCCTTAAATAAAAAGGGTATCACACTAAGAACAACAACAGTCCAAATAAACACATAAATAAATCAAACATGGTACTACGACAAATCTCGGTTGGCCAGCACATTAAAATATGGCCAATAACAACCGAATATCCATGAAATGGTGATGATGATGATGATGATGATCACTATGTTTGCTGACCATGGGTAAATGCTTAGTAATAGGAGACGCAGAAAAAAAAATACATATATATATATATATAAAGATATAAGGAGGTGGAAGGACCAAAAAAATCAAAACCGAATTCGACTAGCACATTTTTGTAATCAACATAAAATCCAATCATCCGTCATGGACAACAGCCAACAGCCGTTCAGCAAGCGTAAAAGGGGGCTGTAAAAGGGGAGAATTTGGGGGGTGGGCGTGGGTGCCAGGGTGGCTGAGTGATAAAGGGACATTGTGGGCAAGCAAAGGACTATGCTTTTTCCCAAAACTTTCGCCTGTTGGGCCGTGGTTGCGAGTATTGTGAGTAAAGTAAGTTTTTGCGTTGCCCCCCCCCCCCAAAAAAAAAAAAGAGGCAAGAAAAAAAATGCGAAAAACGAAAATTTTGATTTATGAGTCGGGAGTTGCAGAACCAAAATATGCGCTGCTCATTTATAACGCGCTTAAATCTAATACGCTCAGTTCCCATGCGAGAGAAGTCGGACGCAAAGTGCGGGGAGTTGAATTACACACTGTCTGAATGTCGCTCCTCTTTCTCTCCTCCTTCCCGTTCTTCGTCTTTCTGTGGGTGTGGGTGTGGGTCCTGCGGGTCTGCTCCTGCTCCTGCTCCTGCTCCTCGCTGGCTTGTCTTGTTGGAGCTGTCGCGTCCGTATCCGCCAACCGCCAAACGTGCGTAAAGCGACGCGTGTCCGCTTTATGATTAATATGCGCTACAATACAAAATACACGATAAATAAGCAGGACAAGCAGCAGCAGCAGCAGCAGCAGCAGCACCAGCACAAGAAGCAGTAGCAGCAGCCAGCACTGGTGCTGGAGTCGGAGTAGGCCAAACTGACTTGCCCGAATGCCAGATGAAAGATGAAGACAAGGCACAGACGCCGTCTCCTTTGATGTCAAGTATCGCGCGCATAAATAGGCAATGATTTTTTTAACTCCACACAATCCCATTGTGCCCGGGGTGTGAGGCATGCAGCATGAAATTTGGCAGCACCTTCAAGTGTCTCATTTTATGCACAATTATCATTAAAAAACATTAAGCTTATTTGTTATCAAATCAATTTAAATCTTTTGCTGTGAAATCTTTGAAGAGGTTTTTAAAGTACTTTCTAGTTAATTTTCGTATATTGGAACTATGCATTTTCTAAGGATCAGTAATTGTTCCTTTTTTTACGTGAACGCCAGCCTTTTCAGCTTAATTTCACGGTGCCAAGCACAGAATTGAAATTCTGCGTTCAATTAGCGCCCCATTGGGACATGTGGACCCGCAGGTACCAAATGGAAGTCACTTCTGTTTGGTCGTGAACTTCCTCTCTTGATCTTGAGCGCCGGCTATCTTAAACGACTTGCGATCTTTGGGATCTCGGCACCCTGTTGAGTACGCAACCACACGTCAAGCCGAAACTTTACCCGCATATAGGTATTAAACCACAGCCACCACGTGACTCCCCGAAGGGCCTCACCAACAACCAGGACGGAATAAAATTCCGTGGGCTCCTGGTTCCCGTGGCACCGCTTTATAGCCGCCGGTCAGGCTTTCGCACCAATGCACCTTTGCACTTTCTTTTTTAACTCCAAACAGTTAAGGGAAGACGGCCCTTGGATTGTGGAGAAAAATAAGGATGATCTCACGGATCCAACCACCACTACATCAAAAGCTTATTTCCCACCCTTTACTCTACCTACCCCCGTGGAACGAATTAATTACATGACCATTAATCCGAGGGGATGGGGGGTAGGCCCTTTCTAAGGATCAATTGGTGAGCGTGGGGAGGGGGGGTGGTGGTAGTACATGAGGCAAGGCTTAAAGATATTCAAATTATCAAGCAACTATCCCAGCTGACCTCCTCAGCGTTCTCTTAACGTTCTCTAAAGTATAAACGCTCACTTTATCCACTGGTTTACTTTGTGTGTGTGTGTGTGTGTGTGTGTGTGTGTGTGTGTGTGTATGTGTGTGCGTCTTTTTGTGCTGCTTTTGTGCTGGCATTGTATGACAATGGTGACCCAGCTTCAGCTTCAGGTCCACAGCACACAAGGAATGATAACGGCAAACAAACAAATTAGCACAACTGCCGCAACGGCATTTGTGGCTCTTCAAGATGTATCTGTGTGGTGTGTGTGTGTGTGTGTGTGTGTGACCAAAACTAACACCAATTGCTCACCTTTTAGCTTGGATTCCGACTGTGCGCCGACGGGTAGCTGGTGCCGGAGGAGAAGCCGGAGTGTCGGAAACTGAGCCTGGTCCAAGGGTTTGGGGTCTTTGGTTTGCTTTCTGTGTTTGCTTTCTGTGCGGAGTCGCTTTCAGCTCTGGGCATAATTTTATCGCCTACATGTCATATTCTATTGTAGCATTTGCTGTCATTGTAATGAAACACAGCGCCATACATTTGTTAAAGGCCAAACGAGCGCACAAATGAAGGTGCGAACTGACCCCAGGAACCCCATTGGACCCTCACTTCAATTGTTGTAAATATTACTGCGTGCTTTCTCTTTTCCTTTGTGTGTGTGTTTCTGTGTGTGTGTGTGTGTGTGTGTGTGTGTGTGTGTGTATGTGTGGGTGTGTCGGTGTTCTCTGTGTGTGTGTACTTTGTTAGTCATTTTGCTGCCTTCGTATTGTGTATTGTGTGTTGCGGTCAGCTTGCTCTATCGCTATCCCTATCTCAATCTCTGTCTCACTCTCTCTCTATCTCTCTCTCTATCTCCCTCTAACACTCAGTTGGCTTCTTTCACTTTGCATTCACATGCAATTCCTGTGCCTGTTTTTGCACCTACTGTTCTATATATTTCATCCAAACAAATATATATTAACACAATACGAATAATACACTTGGAGAATTTGCACAAGTGCCGATTAAATTGTTTTCATTCATTTTCAAACTATAAGCAAAGATTTTTAATATAAAAACTTAGAAAAATGTTTAAAGAAAAACTTTAAAATAGAACAATCCATTTAATAACAGACTGAAGTATTTCTATTCAAATATTAGAAAAAAAAACTAATAAAGTTAAAATTGAGAAGAGGCTCAATTTATTTTTAAATATTTTTTAATATTTTCTTGGTGTATTTGTGCATATCTAAAAATAATAAGAAAGTCAGTAAGAATAAAAGATAAATAAAAAAGTATTTGGTTAATTTAGATTTTATATGTGTTTGAAAAAAAAAAACATATTTTATAATTTTAGATTGTTGTGCATATTATTTTCTGAGTGTCAAACAACGCTTTCACTTGCAGGGCACGTAGCACACACACACACACACACACATACACACACATGTGTGTGTATATACAAATATTTGTATGTGGTAAATACATAGATACATATATTCTGGTTAGTACTCGTTTCAGTGGCCCCACTGTGCGCACCGTGTGGCAGCAAAAGTGCAAATGTCATTCGATGCCTGCCGCATTTAAAGTATTACGGAATTAACATTTCGTTGTGCCGCTTTTTGCATATGGGCGACGAACTCTGTCAGTCAGTCCCCAGCCCAACCATACCCCCGACCATCTTCCATCTCGCTACCAATGCCTCAGCCCATGCCCCTGTCCCTGCCACATCCTTACTCCTTGTGTGTGTGTGTGTGTGTGCAAAAATTGCGCTTCCTTTTGTGCCGTCGCTTCACATTTTTCATTAGTTTAGTGGGTTTGTGGCACATGACAGTCACAGTCAGGCAGTGCACGGGTCTCAAACACATACACACACACACACACAAACACACACACACACAATTACCCAGACGTTTTCTTGTGCTTTTGGTCGCTCTGTCTTTTTAGTCCCTAGATGTCGTGGCCCCATGCCCTCAACTATTACATCTACTGCAACTTTCTAGGCTCTTCCAGCCAGATGTTACCAATTTCATTTCGCTGCCAGCGAGCTGCAATTGCATTGCATGCAATTACACTCACACACACACACACACATACACACCAACATACAATTTTTGTAAATTAATTTAAATAGTTTCTCAAGATCAATAATTTAGCTGAGTCTTTGACACAAGCTTCAGTTGAATGCATTTGTCTCAATCGTGTCGAAAATGTTAAATTTTTCATTTTACTTTTTTCTTTTTGATCTTTTCAAAAATTGCCTAAGTATATTTTGACTTGTTTAAAATTTAAGACACTCGAATAATTCAAATTGTATAAGTTACTTGAATATTTATCTTGTGTCTGAATTCGATAAGAGTAAATTACAGATTACGGTAAGTTAAATATAAAGTTTTAAAATATCTTCGGTTTCGTGTTATGCTTCTATAGCTTTCTGTAATTGATTCCATATCGGTTGGTTTCAGTTTTCGGCTTTCGACTTGACACACTGTTTTATTTACATTTTTTTAAAGTACATCTAATTTTTTGTAGTTTTCTCACAGTTTTATTTGTTTAATGGCAGAGTAGTTGCATATCTACTTTGCTTTGTAGAGTATAGTTTTTCATGTTTTAAATTGTCTGCATATTATGCCTCACACACACACACATACAAACCCCAAACACACACACACACACAGATGTAGCTCGGCATTGTAATAACTGCTTTGTTGTCGCTGTTGTTGTTGTTGTTGTTTTTGTATTATTTCACTCTTTGACTTTAAGTATCTTATCCTTGCTGCAGACACATTTCGTAAATGATTTAGATTTTATACACTCGCTTCTAGGAGCGAAAGGACGTAAGAAAATTAGAGCCTCGAACCCATTAGTGGAAACTGCCTTCATTCAAACTCACTTTGAACACTTTGGCAGCTCGCAAGAGAGCCGTGTTTATTATTCATGCATATAGAAAATTTTACTAGACTTTTTGTGCGATATGTATATAAATTTTAAACATTTCATATAAGCAATACTTGTGCAAATACATTGTTTAAATTGTTTGTTAAAATAAAAGTCAAACAAAAATGCAATCAGGCACAGAATAAAATTACTTTTGAACAGGTCGAATTAATTGAATTATTATTTAATCAGCAATCCCTCCTTCCTCCTTGAGTAACAACAACTCGAAAATAAACATCCAAGAACGGGTGAAAAGGACAAAAAAAAAATAGATTACTGGGCATTGAGAGCATCTTACCACATTACTTACATTCCCCCAAGGGCGTTACCAAAATTTAGGACCAACTTAGATTGCGAATTTCATAAGTTTTGTTTATGCACTCATTTTAGTTTCACTCTCCCACTTAGAAAGTAAACGGAATTCGAGAAGGATCCTGCATATGCATAATGCTGCTACAGTCGACAACCTAATCTAATCTTATCAGCAACGAATCTGGTTAATTCTTGGGATTTTGTTTAATTACAAAATGTTTTATTTTTCCCCATATGAGTGGAATTCAATCTATGCTCTTTCCATTCAGCAGATGTAATTTCACAAAAAGGTAAGACAAACTTGTAATCACAAATCAGAATGTGGCCAAAACTTAACTACAGTGTCTGTCAAAAGTTTTTGGCTACATCTCGCAGCCATCCAATCGGTCAACTTTACATAAACAATTGCTTAACTAAACACTCAACTCACTCAACTCGCACACTAACTTCAGACATGACTCTGGTCAGCTGCCAGGAGAACATCACACACACTCACACACCTAACACACCTAACACACACAAACTCATATTTAGACACTCACATTCAGACGTGAATACATATGTTTGTGTGAATGGCAAAACCCTTGGCCAATCTTAATGTGTCGACTGTCGAGGGGGACTGTGGCGAGCTGGGTTTTATTTGTTGTCGTTCTTATTGATTCATAAATATTTCATAGTATTTCTAACACATACAGCACAAGAAGTAGAAGCAAAAAAAAAAAAAAAAAAAAAAAGAAAAATAAAGAAGAGAAAAAGAAAACAAAAATAAGCCGAACCACTTTCAATGAATATATCAAAACTATAAAAATACCGTAAAGTGTTTTTCAAACATGGGCAATGCTCACCTTAAGCAGCACACCAGCTCCTCGGTTGTCTCTCTTCCTCTCTTGCTCTCTCTCTCGCTCTCTCCCTCTGTCCGCCGCTTGCTGGATGAGAGTGTGTGTTTGTTTGTGTTTTTGTACATGTCCGCTCTCGTTTTTTGCCTGTCCCGCTTCGCAGCCGTAATGTATCAACAGTTAAAGATTTTTTTCTTTGGTATTTTGCACCGTTTTCGTTTCTGCTGCTTGCACTTCGCTTTGAATTTTCATTTTTATTTATTTGCGCATATTTGATTTGCTTGCAGACCAGAAAAGTAGAAGAACGAGTCCTGTCCTCTGTCCTCTATCCCATGTCCGTGTCCCGTGTCCCCTGCCCTGTGTCCTCTTATCCCAATGCAGCTGCTATCCATGAGCCGTTAGTCCACAAAGCTTATGGCTTTTTATATGCCTTGTTTAGCTTGCGTCCGTTGAACATATTGAAGCAGGCGCCAGGGCACGGTGCGCCTACATCTGTTGTCCGCACCCTTCTTCACCCTTCTTCTTCCCACACCTAAGCTCTGCACCCTGCACTGCCAATGTCTGTTTACTGTTGCTACCAATAAAAAATCATACAGACACACACACATCCACACACACACACACACACACTCACACGTGGAGTGGAGCGTCTACATTTAGATAAGCATCCCGATGGAGAGGCGTCCACCTTCGCTCTGCCTATGCACAACTTACTCCGAGTTATAAAGCATATCTTTATACTTTTGGCCTGCCATCGATATATTTGTAGTGCCTCCCATTCTCATCTATTGGCATGTCCTTACATGTGTCTGTATCTGTGTCTGTCTGTGTGTGTGTGTGTGTGTGTGTGTTTGTACTGCGCTGATTTAAATATTCTTTGGCAAACTGGGGGTTATGCTAAATATTTATGCATGACTGCCTTTCTGTGACATCAAATAAATCACTTCTATGTTTAGTTTTTGGTGTAAGTTTCAAGTTTCCATCGTTTAGTTTTAGTTACTCAGACCAAAAAAAATTCGTTGCTTCCTCGCGCTTCTCGATTTCTTTATTGTTCTTTTAGTTGATTTTGTGGGCATTTTAAACAACTTTTCCGACATTTATTTCAATTGAGATTATAAAGTTTCACCCGAGTTGAAATTTGAAATGCAAATAAAAACCGGAAGAGCTTTAAATTATTTACTATTTCAAATTTCATAAATCAAAATGACTGCAAAGAAACATATAGCATACTTCTTTGGGCGTACAACAAATTAACTCATAAAAAATAAATGAAATGATATTAAGAAACTCTGAAAGGTAATTGACTGGTTCTCAAAAGTTCAAAATATTTATACACAAATTAAATTTATCTTTGAACGAATGAAATAACTTTTCAACTCGTTTTAGTTTATTTTCAGAGCATATTGGGATACAATCAGATAAAAAATTAATTATTCCATTAATTCCATGTGTTTAAATTACAAATAATTCAAATAAATGTGTAATAGTTAATTTCATTTTATTATATCCGACGTGGTGCTGTTTACCTGCATGAATGGGTTGCTTAAAGTTTTCATAAAACACGTATGGAGTTCCCATAATGGATATTAAGATGCGATAGTGTTTCCACCATATATCACAAATGAGAGTATTTACAAGTTTAGTCTTCAGTCTCTGTGCAATTAATATGTATGAATTTAATAAAACAACTTGCAATCTTGCAAAAAATTCCAATTGTCCGATAACTCATAGAATCTCTTTAATCTCACAGCGTGTAGCAGCTAAGCATAAAAATAGATTGTACCTGTGCTTTGTAAAAACCTTTGTAGACATATTGCATTATGAAGTTGAAGCATTAATTATATTATTAACAGATTCAATCTTGACTTAAAATGCCCGCCAGCTGTAAACATAACACAGCCGGCTAATGCAACTTAACAGCAACAGAGGCAGCGACGCCGGCAGCGAGCCGCTAAAGAGAGCAGCAGCAGCAGCAGCAGCGGCAGCGGCAGCAGCAGTGACAAGAGCAGAGGCGAGAGTTGCGCTGCATACATTTTGTCGCAGCCGGTAAAAAAGCTTGAGAGAGCGGTTGCATTTGGCATTTGGCTCTCCCAATTTGCTATGCTCTCTGCGCTCTGCTGCTATTTCTGTTGTTGTTTTTTTGTTTTTGCACAAATTTTCCGGATGCTTTTGCATTTCTCTGCAGGACTGCTTGATGCTGTCGCAGTCGCTGCACAGTTTTGTTTTCCGGTCGCAGCATATGTATGTTGCAGTTACCTCTGCTGCTGCTCCTGCTGCTGATGATGCACGTTGAAAATGTTGTAACTTTGCAGCTTATCCTGGAAATTACGTAAGCAACAGCAGCAGCAGCAGCAGCAGCGGCCGCCAGGACGACGACGACTACTGCAATGCTGTCGCAATGAATAAGGCGGCAAATCAAAACAAAACTAAATGAAAAATATATCGACGACAGGGCGCAGCAGGCGCAAGAAGAAGAACCAAAGCAAGAACAAGAACAAGATGCACAAGAAGGTGCAATGAAGCGGCACAAACAGCAAAATTAGAAGTTACCATTCAGAGCTGCTCGTGCCCAGAACAGCGTGACACGAGGCAAGCAATGACTGAAACTCATACGAATAAAAGTTATATATACATTTATTTTATATGTTGTTCATTTAGTCGAAAGCGTGTATAAAAAAAATTAATACAATATAATAAATTATATTTATTATACACTATAATATATAATATTCGTGCTCGTGCCGATGCACATTGTTTAGTTTGAATGAGCGCAGCTCTAGCGAAGACAGGCGGCAAAGTCGGCGCACCTTTGGCTAATGTCACGACGCAGCCAGTTAAAAGTTCACCTTACCCGCTCCCCTGAGTGCTTCGTTTGTCAGTTTGTCAGTCTGTCAGTCTGTCCGTCTGCCTCTGACGTCCCCTGAGTATGCTTTCGTCTGTGGGTGTGTGTAAAGTTTTTGGCAATGGCCACATGATTCATGTATGTGTGTGTGTGTGTGTGTGTGTGTTACATATTAACGCGCACAACCTGGCGGCGGCTGTTGGCCGTATTCCGAGAGCAAGTTAAAAGGATAATGACACTGGTCCGGGAATTTACCGCTAGCAGCCAGGCCATATCAATGGAACATGTGCTTCTCTTTGCCTGTGTGTGTGTCTGATTGTGTGTGTGTGTGTGTGATTGTGTTTGTGTTTGTGTATGCTTTTGTGTTAGTTGGCAATGTACGCGTGTCGTGATCGTAATTCTCGATAAACCGGAATGCAAGCAATTAATGTTGATGTGCAACTTTCTTTCTATGCCACCCAACTTCAACATTTACGAAAAACTACTTATCTTAAATGTATTCTTTGCATAGTTAATATCGCGTTTCAACAATTTAGGTATTGTTTATATATATTTGTAAAGAAGTGCCTTGGCTCCGATACTGTTTCTAAGACAGGAATCTCAAAAATTACTTCGGTAAGCAGCGATAATCTTAAGCTACTCACAACTGATTAAAAGTACGCTTAAATCGCATATTTTTTTGTTATTATTTTCAGAGGATGAACAAAAAAAAACACAGCATGAATTTGCACTATTTTAACAAAGTTTCGTTTCAACATTTTGTTGAATGCATGTTCAGGATGCAATGTTGCAAATTTCATTATTTTTGTTGCAAGACTTTGTATCTGCTTCCGGCTCTCTTTTCTGTGTACGTGTGTGTGTGTGTGTTTATGTTCACGCTGTGTTTGTGAGGTTTGTTACTTTTTGTTTATTTAATTAATTGGAATATCGTGATTTTCTGTATAGCTGCATCTGGCGTTATCATGAGAAATCATTGCTAAAGTTTGATTGTCTTTTGCTAGTTGTTTCGTAATGTTTTTAACTGTGCTTAGCTTGCTACCTTCTGGTCTCTGGTCTCTGTTATCTTTGTTAATTGTGGGCTCAATTGTGATTTTGAAGTGCTCGGCAAGTTTCGCACCTACAAAACATTTTGCCTTTACAACAAACCGTCGACTTAATTAGTTTGTTATATAGGAACAGGAATAGGGCCAGGAACAGGGACAGGGACAGGGACAGGGACAGGGACACGGTTCCAGACAGCAACTGCGACTGCGACTGCGACTGTGGCTCGGCTTCTGTTCTTTGTCCTGGCCCCAATGTGGGATGTTCTGCCTGTTTCTCTATCTCCACTGCCTCCGCCTCTGCCTCTGCTCTCTTTGCTGTTATTCTCTTGTTGGTTGCTTGGTGTTCTGGTGACGATGCCGGCGACGGTGTTGGTGATGGCTACGGAAGTGGTTTCACAATGAAACTTAATGAGTATAAGCGGAAATTTAATCAGCAGTATAAATAATGAAATGACAGCTAAATGAGTCGACTCGCATCGTGTCGACTTGCCTTGCCTTGCCTCGCCTCGACTAGCAAATAGATGTCGAAATAGATATATATATATATAAATATATATATATATAGATAGATAGTATCCACTCCATTAGCCGGCAATGAATCAAAACTCATTTGCCGCCCTTCTTGTTTGCGAACTGTTTTTAGTTGTTGGTCAATCAGTGCTGCCAATGAAAGAATGTCGCCGTCACAAAATTAAACTTCAGACACTAAAAAAGCTGTTGCGCTATGAAAAAAAAACTAGACACGCGTTGTAAACATTTTAATTAAGTAGAAACAAATGAATGCTCGAATTCGAAACATAAATATCTGACCAGCAAATTTCACCAAAAGATTCTAACTATATCGGAAAGTATCGAATGAATGTTCGACTCTCAAAACGTTTCTCAAGCATTGCTCAGACTGCCATTTATTCCAAATATATATGCAAAAAATATTATGTTTTTTCTGTTCTAATATCCATTGTACTGTTGTAAATGATCTGTCAGGGATTCGAATAACTATATCAGAATGTAGAGGGAAGAGCCACAGGAAAGGCGTAAAATGCATAAAGGGGAAACAGAAAAACTGGTTTACATAAATAACAATTTGTATTTAAATTCAATTAACAAAACAAAGATATATTGAAAAATATTTATAAATACAGATTTGCTGTTGGATTGCCTCTAAATCTATATCAATCTATAAGTGAATTTAATGAATGTGCATCGAATGTGATTACCCTGTTATTACTTAACTTAATTCTTAATATTCAAATAATATATTATAAATATTTTTATTTTTATTTATGTAGTAGAACATCTGTGAGATGTTGGGAAGGTAGTCTGGAATGGTGCTCTAAGAGTGGTTCTCTGAACTGTATAGATAGAAAAATCTTTTCAATTGGACTGGTCAAAATGCCAAGTTCAACAATTTAATTTCATTATGAATTTTGCATATGTACACACATACATATTTACATATTTATGCAATCAGAATGTTCATCATGCTGAAGTGGTTTCTTAAGTTGCAACACATATGAGGCATTTGTGGCATATCTCAGCTAAGAAAACAAGGCTGAAATTCTTAAATTGTATCCATTTTGAGCACTCTCCAAGGGTATGTCGAATCTAAGTCTGAACCTGATATTGTGTAGATATATATATATATATATATATTCCTGATCGGCATCCCTGGCCAACTCAATGTTGCCATGTCCAATGAAAACTAGTCTGACAATTTCGATGTGAGTAGATGAACTTTAGTCAGCAAGGATATATAATATTCGGTGTGCCCAAGTTAGTTGTTCTTTCTTGTTTTAATATAATGTCAACTTAATATTGTTGCTATTCCAAAAAAAAAAAAAACGCAAACAAAGAATAACAAAAAAAGTTTCAGTGTCGAATAAAACAACAGTCAAATTCAAATAAAGTCTCGACGAATTTGTAGAAGGCTTGTTGTTAGTGAGTTTGTCTGTGGTTGTTGTAATGTGTATGTGTGTGTGTGTGTGTGTGTGTGTGTGTGTGTGTGTGGCTGGGAGGGAGAGAGAAGGCGTTTTTGATTGTGTTGTGCTGCGAAGCATGCAATTTGAATTGAACTTTTCGCAAGCAAATAAACTTTCACACACACTCAAAGACTGCGACTCACAGTTACAAATTTAATTTTCCAATTCATAAACAATTTTTGTAATAAAATGAAACAAGTATCAGTAATAATAGTAAAAATAATAAAAAATAAGCTTACCACAACATAAACCCGCATTTGGCTTTGGCTTCAAGTATTTTCACTTCTCTTTTTTCTTCTCTATTTTTTTATTTTATTTTGTTTTCTTGGCTGCAACGCCCCATTTCAAGTTACAAGTTCTTGTCTAAGTCGCAGTTTTGGCCAGCTTCCCATATCCATTGCCATTTTTGGTATGCGTTTACAATGTTGGGCGTGTTTTTGTCGCCTTCGCTCTTCAACGCGCTCAGATTTGCTTGTCTGCAATTGTTTTTTCCTCCGTTTTTATGTGTCTTTGCTCGCGCATAACAAATTTCCTTTTCATAAGTCAGAACATTCGCTTCTAAAAATACTTATTTCCCCTCTACACTCTCCCCTCTCCCAAACACCCAGCCACACTCTATCACTCAGTCAGAGTTTACGACTGGGCTAAGCGGCACAAATCGCATAAGCTGGTTTTATCACACCCAAAATTGCCTCAGAGCAGAAGCTGCTAAGCCTCCAAGAAGATAAATAGGCCACATCGTAGAAGTAATCGAATGTTGTCTGATTTGTATATTTTGTAAATTGCACATTATGGTTTTGCACTTGAAATACGCATTCAATAAAGTTGTTAATTGTGCGGAATCTAAAGGGTTATGGATTTAGTTTATGATACAAATACGAGTCGACTACGAGACAGGAGCACAGATTAAACCGATTTGTATCGATATTCGGGAAATATGCGAGTTATCGCTAAAGTGTAATAAACCCGTTCTGCTCCTTTAGTCTCTTCTGAGTCGGAGAGTTTATATAGAGAGAAAGGCATTGTTAAATCGACTCGGTTGTTAATGCTTATCTATTATATTTTATTTAGCGGAACTTAACTAAATCACTTTTCTGCAATTTAAGCAGAAGTAAGATCGGCAGACACAATTAAATAAATTTTAAATCAGTATTGACCCAGGACTTTTTTTTTAAATGATTACACAAAATAAACACTTTTCTTTTTCAAACTAAAATTAATCAAAATAAAATATATTTTTAAAACTAAGAATTTCTTATCTTAAGTGTTTGTAGTAATTAAAAATTAGTATTTTTTTTTTGTTAAATATTTATTGAAACTTTAAATAAAATTAAATTAATTCAACATTCAAGACGAATTAGGTCTTAATTTTTTTGCCTTTTATATTAGATTAGATTCTATGCGTCGACAGTATTTTCACTAGATTTATATTTATATATATGACGAATTTTACATTTAGGCAAGATGGAGAATGATTGAGTTTGAGTTTGAATGCATGAAGTGTTTTAAATGCAATGACAACTGACCACAAGGTTGAATGTGAAACGGAAACATGAGCAGATATTGGAAATGAGAATCGGGAATTAGTTCAGTGAAGAGGATATAAACACTGGCGCCTAAGTGCTCCAATAATCACTTCAATCACGTTTGCATAATTGTTCAATTATGAAGCAATTACGTGAATCGGAAACCTTTGGGCTCCTTATTGTTGTTGTTGTTGTTGTTTTTGGTCCTGCTCCTGCCGATGCTGTTGTTATTGTTGCTAGTGGTGGAATCGGGTCGTCCATTTGCCGGGCCTGTTATCAGTAATATGCCAAACCGAAAAACATTGCCAGGCGACCGCGAAGCCAACAAAAATTAGCAGACATTGGAAATTGCCAACGGGTCTCGCATCCCTCTTCTGCCTGCGCCCTGCTTCCCTCCCAATGCTCAAACTATCGCTGTGTTTATCCCTAGTGCTATTTTGAATGTGTGTGTGTGTGTGTGTGTGTGTGTGCTGATGTGTCATATTAATTAAGCGTTTGATTACCAGGCCCTGGCGCGCGGCATCCCAAAATTTTGGTTCAATATAGTATTTTGCCTGTGTACGAGTATATTTCGGGATAATTGGTAAATTCGCTGCTCCTTGCTGTAGTTGTTGTTGTTGTTGTTGTTGTTATTGTTGTCTGATGTTGCACAATGTCAAAGGCACAGGAGATATGAGTTTGGAAAATTAACTGCAATTTTTATGGGTGGCAGAGCAACGCCAAATGAAAGCACTACTTGTAAATGTTGCAGAAACGATTGCACCCAAACAATTTACTTCAATGCACAGCAATTCAATTAGCTTTATTTGCATTCATGCCTTGGTAAAGAAGTGCAATTAAATTAAATACTTTAAATTCAGGTTGTGACTATTAACGTGCCATGGAATCTGTTACCAAAGCGGGGCGAGGAGACAAAAATGGGACAGGGGAAAACACACTCAACTCAGAAACGAAGACACAACAGATGTAAAAAAGGCTATATATCTGTTTTTTTTTTTGTTTTTGTAATAGGAAGGTATGCTTAAGGCACATCTAAATTAATATAAGCCAAAAGAAGTTGCAGTATTTTAGGCAAACATTTTTTAAACTTAGAAGATATAGAAAACCCCAAACCCGACAACTTTATCAAAGGAGCTATAATAGATGAACAAAATCAGCTGATTGTTATATTCCCGTTTTAGTTATGCAATAGAAATGGTATATGTCGAACAGATAATTGCTTACTCATAACTGCGATGATTAGAGAACTCAATTAGATTATTATTTCTTTCCGCCGATGGATCATGTCATGTTCACATAACACATTTGTGCATATGTGCCATCGATTGATAATCTAAATTGCAAATTGAATTCACATGAATTCACATATGTATCATTAGGCTCAAATTGCTGCCACCTGCCCCACCTGGGGTAGTTATCAAAATGAGGCATGCCGCATAAATTAAATGAATGACCAATCGACCGACTAACTGACTGACCTGTTCGCTAATAGAGTTGCCTCACTAGCTGTCTAACTGACCAGATGACCAGATGACCAGATGACCAGCTGACCAACTGACTGATTGACAGATTGACCAATTCACTGACTTACTGACTGACTGACTGACTGACTGAGCAGTCGCTTCTTAATGAGTGCTCATCATCAATTAACGTTGACAAATGCAAAAATAGAGATTTATGGCAGATGGGACAGCGGGGCAGTTGGGGAGGGTATAGGGACTGTTTATGTGTGTGTATGTGTGTGTGTGCGTGTGGGTGTGGGTGTTTCATATGCGCATAGTTCCCTCATTCGATAGACGGCTAATTGGCAGCCAGCTGAAAGTCAAACAAAAGCCAAAAGAAATACCAATAAAGCCGACGATTAGAGCTGAATGCGAAACCCAAAAACAAGGACGACGATATCCTAACGATGTTAAAAGCTGCATTAAGTATCAATCATACAATGTGCCAGCGTGTATGTGCGTGTGTGTGTGTTCAAATAAAGGCAACAGCAAAACGACAACAAAAGGAAACAAGGGCAGCCGAAATTGAAGAAGTTCACAGACACGTGTATCTGCTGTTCGCGAGTGTGTGTGTGTGTGTTTATGTGCGTATGTGTGTCCATGTGTGTGTGTGTGTGTGTGTGTGTGTGCGTTTTGGGTGCGTGTTGTGTGCGTGTTGTGTGATTATCGGTCGCTTGTTACACGTCTAATCTGTTAAATCCTGTTTACCAAGATTACAAATCAATTGTGGCCAGCCAAAAAAAAAAAAAAGAAGCAAGCACAAAAAAAAAAAATCTGTTGTTGGCCGGGCATAGATGGCGGGATGTTGGTAACATTTTCACAAAGTTTGCAACACGTACAGCAATAAACAAACTAATAGAGCCATATTAAAATACTACAAATGTGCATCAAATATACTCACCCTTCCCTGGAGTTGAATACAAATATGTTTGGAAGACCACAAATAAAGAAATAAATAAATAAATAAAATACACTTATATTTATTTTTCGATATTAGTTTTATTTTTGGTTTTTTTTTGTTGGAGAATTTTATTTCAAATTAAATTGGTTGGCTATTATTAGTATTAATGTATTTCAAGTATTCTATAAATAGCTGATTTTTCAGAAGGGTTTCACTTTTTACTTTTGCGAATTTATCTGATCAATTAAAAATTCTTATTTTCTATTTATAAATATAATTTTTAACGGTGTGCTTAACACACACAAAATTATCCAATTAAGTACCACATAAAAATATATTTTAACATAGTAAAAAAAATACGTCGGTTGGAAAAACTTTTTAATGAGATGTTTATAAAAATGCATGGCAAAAAAATCCTATTAAGTTTATTAAGGTGTTTAAAAAGCAAGTGGGGTTTAGCACATTATATGACACTGATTAAAATCATGAAAATTCAGCAAATATTAATACATATATTTAAATATACATATCAATACATATGTATGCATATGTATATAGTGGGAACAATCAGATAAGCAATAATGGCAAAAATGCTAGCCTATTGTTTGCTACATTTAGCCATACAATTTTTATTAGCACCAACATATATTTATATACATCTATATATAATCACCCAAACATGTCTATAAGGTATGGACAGTAAACTACCCCATGAAAATAAATATGCACAAAAGTATAAATATAAATGTTTGTTAGCTAAATAAGACCCAATCCTGCCGAAGATGAAATACTCTGCTAGATATGCGAGTTTAATATACTGGCTAAAAACTCAATTGAATTTATGCTGAGACCTGGCTATTAGAATAATTTAATTTAATAAAAAGAGGCGAAAAAATATGAATTTATAAAATAGGTCCAAACAAATACTTAGATATGGCTGATCGGAAAGAAATGCTCGAAGCATTTGATGAGAACATTGGGAAACCCTAGAAAAGGGCATTTAAATGAAGGTTTCGTATATTTCTTATAGAGAATTGTCTTACAAGGAAAATTTCGGGGGGTTACTGTGGAATCAATGGCAATATTGTTTAAGGGTAGTAAAATAGTGGGTGTTTTGTACGAAGGGGGCAAAGGGGGGGTGATGGCTTTGGTGCTGGGTTTGTCGAGGTTGAGGCTGCCATTGGAGACAATAATTGATGTTATCAAAATATTGTATGTGGTATAATTTATCAATAAACACCAATCGGGTGGAAATAATTTGATTATGCTTGATATGCTTGCGAGCCATATTTGTTGTGTAAACAGTGGAAAGTTGCAGCACACATACACACACACACACACACACACATGCATATGCCCTGTTGCGACTGTGACTCACTTATGCAAACGATAAGCGACATAGAATCTGAGGTCAAATGAAAAATAAATTCATTGATTTTGTGTGCATAATTGAAATGTGTGCATTTAATGACCCCTGTCCGCCCCCTGTCCGCCCCCTGTCCGCCCCCGTCCGCCCCCTGTCGCCCCCGTCCGACCCGTCCACCACCTGTCCGCCCCCGTCCACCCCCGTCCGCCCCCTGTCCACCCCCTGTCCGCCCCCGTCCGCCCCCTGTCCGCCCCCTGTCCGCCCCCCACCCCTATTAATTAGCTTTTAATTCACCAAATTTGATTTAAATGCTACAGCTGATAATCCTATCTGCATATCAAACAGATTAATTGGCTGAAATATAATTTTTTTTTGTATTGAAACTTAAAATAATGTTTCGCAATTGCCAATTATTTAATAAATTGACCTGCGATAAACTTAATTAATTATTTAATCACAATGATATAATTATCTTTTTAGATTGAATGAAATATTATTTTTAAATAGTCAAGTGTTTTCAGAAGTGCCACAATAATGGCAGATAAACATGTTCATCTGAAAGAATAATATCGATGACAACTTTAAACTAGATTTGGCAATTGGAAATCATTTATGGCTTCAATCTGATGGCCAATATAATCTTAACTGGTTTTCCAATATTATTCTTTTCAAATATAAATAAAACAAAATCTTTTGTTTATTTTATATACACAACACCGAAGTTGAGCCCTTTCGCCGATTTCATTCTCCTTCCTTTTCTTTGCTTTCATTCAAGTTAGTTTTCGCTGCTCATTTTGCTTATACATATATAAGTAAATATATATGTATATAGAAAACGGTGGCAGATGAGAGGTGTGCCGAAACAGTAGGGTCTGTGTATTGAGGAGGGGAGCCTTTGGGCGAGGGGAGGCAGGGTAGGTGGGTATAGCATGTTGGTGAGATACACGTGACTAACGCTTTATTACCATTTCTCTTCATTAATTTAATTTTTTCGTCTGCAGTAAACTGATTTCGTATGCAATTTTATTGTACTTTTGTACTCGTGCCTGGTGCGCATTGTTGTGTCGTTATGCCACCCTGCCCCTCCCCACCCTGCCCCTCCCGCCGCTCCACAAACGACAACCTCATCGCTGCTTTCGGTGGTGCTTCTCGGTGTCTGTTAATTCAACGCAAGGAAAGCAGGCCCCATTTTTTTTATTGCCGCGCCAAATTCAAGTTTGCCTGCCTCGCCAGTTGTCGTAGTTGTTATTGTTCATGTTATAGAGCCACGTATACCCTAGCAATAAAATAACTAAAGCAATATGCCACATCTATGAACGTGCAACAAATATTTGTGTATCAAACCAATTTTGTGCGAATTTTTAATAGAGATAATTTCAAAACAATTATGGATTGTGCATCAATTAAAGCATATATAAATAATACAATTATATAATAAAGAAAAAATATACATAAACATAAGTGTTACAATTGGTCAAAAAACATATATGCATTTGTAATTATATTATATATATGCTTAATAAATATATATGTAATATTTATATACGAAATATATATAGATTTTGAAAATTTCTCTTGCACTTCGAATTTATAATAGTTATGTGCGATTAAATTGTTAAATGGCAGGTGAGATTTGTGTAGAGTATTCATAAGTTGATATTTTAAGCTTAACTTTTATTGTTTTTGTGTTTTGTTGTTGTTGTTGTTGCTACTGCTGCTTTTGCTGTTGCTGTTGCTGCTTTGCTTTGTTTCTGGTGGCCAATAGCCCAATTTCTGCGTTTGTTGTTTGCCATTTGCCATTTGCTGTTGTTGCTGTTTCTGCACTTTCGTTTTTGGCTTTGCTGATTTGTGTATGTGTGAGCCTTTCTTTGTGTTTGTGTTTGTGTGTGTGTTTGTGTTTTCTTTTTTTTTTGTTTTCTTGCCCTGCCTTTTGAATGGTTTTCTGTGTTGGAAAATTGTTTGCATTATTTATGGCATATTTTCGAAGATTTATAATGAAGTCGCCGGCTGCTCTTTGTCCTGCTTTATTTCCTAGCTCCATCTGCATTCAACTCAATAATATATTAATGAGCACGCGTGCCTCCTGCATATTGCCATTGGGTTAATGTTTAATATACTTTTACGAATATTTATTTATTTTTGATTTGCTTTTTTCTTGTCCAAAAGTTTCGAGCAGTCGCGATTTTTTTTGTTTACTTTTGTTTTGGTTGCCCCTTTTTTTTTTTTTTTTTTTTTTGCCATTCTACATTTTACGAGCAATTAGGTGAAAGATGGCGAAAGTACTTCGGCAACAGTTTTGTGCCCAAAAGCGGCACAAAAAGCTCGGTGGCAAGCAAAAAGCAAACTGCACAAAGTTAAAAAACCACGTCCACCTCGCCTCACGTCCTGGACCACGTCAACAGCATAAATATTTTAATATGCTCCAAGTAAGTTGGTATGCTTGTGTGTGTTTGTGTGTGTGCGAGTGTGAATTTGTGCTGCACGTCACTAAAAAGGCATCAAAGTTTTAACCACACACTTTCTCGCCGCTGACTATCCCCACAGCAGAGCATGCCACACCACCATAGCGCCTATGCCGCCCACGCAACGCGCAAACTGTAAAATGCAAAAAGTTAATTAATAAAACATCAAAAAGTTCAACGTTTTGTGTTACAGCAAACTTTATATAAACTCCACGTATTTTACTACACTTTTAAACGACAGCTTCAATTCTACTTTTGCCTCTGGCTCTGCCCTTCCCTTTGCCTTTGCCTTTGCCACTGACTCAGCTTTTTTCTCTGTTGCTGGCAGGGCCAACCGTTGATTTTATACTTCTTCAACAACTGTGTCTAAATATCGCAGCAGCGACAACAACAACAACAACAACAACAACCTGCAACAACATTCAAATAGTTTATTTAACATTAAAATTATTCGATTCACTTGCTCCACTCAGTTATGTAAATGAAAAATCTCAATTCAGTGCTGGAGTATCGGAAAAAATATAAAAAGCATGATTGAAGCATGCAACATGAAATTGAACATGTTCAACATTTCGCTATGATTATTGACAGAAAATTAAGTGCATAATTTTCAGATTTATGTCAAATTAAAGGAAACGAAAAGTTTTCGCTTGAGCATTAAATGCACATAAAATAATAGTAATATAATAATGTTGATGAATTCCATTACTTTAATAAATATGCAAGTCCCTTGTTGAATATCTTGTTTATCCACAAACATATATCAACTCAAACAGAACTTTGACTGTAATCAGCAGCAACTCAAAACTTCTGAATAAAGGACCAGGTTTATTTGCGGTTCAACAAAGCAACGTCAAAATCTTTGGTCAAGCGAAAAGTTTTTGGCCGCTTTGCCCAGTACTTTGCTGAGGGTTGGCCAGGAAAGTGGGTGGCAGATGGCAACTGGACGAGTGGACGAGTGGACAAGCGGAGAAGTGGGCGAGTGGATCTGGTGGATGGGGTTGGTCGGTGCTTGGCTTTATTGGAAGCACGGCTGTTCATTTAATTGGTGCTGGCTGTGATTTGTGGGTTCGTATCGATAACATGGATATCCGAAAACCGGACGAGCACCAGATACTAGAATAAAAACTACATATTATTTGCATAGTCGAGTCGATTCGAGTCATTAAAGTGAACTTGTTTGCATTTTGCAGCTGAGTTTGTTTTGTGTGTGTGTGTGTGTGTGTCTCAGTGTGTGTGTGTGTGTGTGTGTGTGTGGTCAGCCTATGTATGCATTTGACTTTGACCGCAGCATCCACAAATGCTATCTGCCAAATACAAAAACCGGATCCAGGCAGCGGCATTGTGGTTAAGTCGGCTGTATTCGAGCAGGCAGATCAGTAGTGCAATTGCCATACAGACAGACAAACAGACAGACAGACATACAGACAAACAGACAAACAGACAGAGGGACAGACAGAAGTTGAGACAAGCCTTGACAATCCTGCTACACTTGTTTAAATGTTCATATCTGTGAGCAAAATTGTTTGAGTGCTTTTATCTAGTTCTATTCTAAGTATTATTAAACTCTGATAAAGAGCATATATAATATATATATATATTTGAATCTATTTAGATCTATTAGATAGTGGGAAATATCGAAAAACCTCATGCAAATTACAATTTTTTAAATGGTTGTTAATATTAACTTCATTGTCAAAATCACAAATGAATCGATTAGATATGGATTATGTCAGTTTTAAATGGATTTTTTTACTGTAAATCTATTGATTGCATTTTAATTTCCAAATACAATTTGCACTTAAAATTTATGAAAAATGATAATTTTGATATGCAAATAAATCGTTGCATTTCAGCTTGTCTACTTTGTTAGTTGGTTAAATTAAAAATATAATTTCATTGAACTATTTTTGGTCCTGCCAACACTTTCATCTAATTATTATCCTTTTTTTTTTTTTTTTTTTTAGTTAGTTGTCTCAATTTATAATAGAGAAAAATTTCGCTTAATCACTTTCTAAGCGTTTGCTCTGCGAGCTCTTTGGGGAAATGTACACGGAATCGGACGAGGCTCAACGGGGCAACTGTTCCATATTTGACAAATGAAAGAGGCGCGAATGGGAATCAGAATGGGAATCAGAATGGGAATCAGAATGGGAATCAGATTGGGAATGGGAATCAGATTGGGAATGAGGATGGGGATGGGAATGGTAATGGTAATGCTGTTTGATTTTGCTAATTTAAAGCTAACATCATAAATATTGATGGGTGTCTGGGGGGTATGGTAATGGAAGCGCGGGGGTTGGGCTAACGCCAGCGATGCCAGATCGCCGTTTGAGAAGCAAAAGCAAAAGTATGGCATGCCCCCTGTGGCCTTAAGCTGGGTTCACTGACTACCAACTGGTTTCCGTATCGGGTGTGTGCGGGTGTGTGCGGGTGTGCAGGTGTGTCAGGGTGTGTGGCAATGGTAGGCAGTCGGGTGTTGGCGACTGCTGTTGTTTTAATAAGCATGGTTAAACGTCTTCCTGCTGGCAAACATTTGCCATGCGCTTAGTTAACAGCTTGCCACAGGTAACTCTGACACGCTTGAGTGCCCCCAAAACCCCATCCCTTCCTCGCACACACACACACACTCACGCACACACACACACAGCACGCAAACTAACCAGTTGATGCGCGAACAGATGCTGGAACTGTGTGTGTGTGTGTGTGTGTGTGTGTGCGTGTGAGTGGTACGTGTGGGCGTAGGAGAGGTCTGCGGGAGTCCCATTGCGAGTCACGAGGCCCATCAACAGCATGCGTGCAGCATCCCATGCCAATGGTTCTGGCTACCAACAGCACACCCAACATCATACCCACCCCCCCTCCCGGCACACACACAACGCTTACATTTTGGAGAACTGTTACACAGATAAAACGACAACAAATATGAAAAAAGAAGAAAAAAAATATAAGCACTAAACTATGAAGATGAACCAAAACGGCGTGATACGGCAATCCGGTGATCTAGCGATACGGCGGAATGCGTTGCGTCCGAATTTGTATCTGTCTCATAGCCGCTTCCAGTTGCCCAGTTCCTGTGCGTGCCTGCCCGGCTGTTACCGTTATGCGCTCGGATGATTGATGCGGCCGGCGCCAGAGCACAGTGCGCGGTGGCATCAGTTGCCGGTGTTACAACGGACAGAAGGGGCACACCTTCGGCTTGTGAATACCCTGCTTTCAAACTATGCCACAAGTTGCATATACACCCAACTGACGCCACATGTAGCACTTACCATATGCAGTTCAACATTTTTGCTCAAACTTACAAATATTAATTGAGTTGGAAAAAAAACGATTTTTCTTCGATTTGGTTTAAGTTATACAATTTCAACATTTTTTTTTTCTTTAAAATAAATACGGAAATAGCATCTTAAGTAGATAAAAGATAAATAAAGATAGAAAATCTGATTACAATCCAGAAGCGGAACTCCAACTGATTTTTTTTTTGGGTTTCATTGGGCTAATTGTCTCATTTTAAGCCTTGGAATTCTGTTGACAAAGTAAATAAAAATATTCTGAAATCTATATATATAATTTATAAATATAAATATTATTATATTGTATGTAGTTTTTCGTGCTTTCTATTCATGTACAGTCGAAAATTATATTTTAAAGTTTTACACTTAACACGGATAGTTGATATAATAAAAAATGGATGAAAACAATTTGTTTATCGATATAAAAATGTATGAAAACGCTGCTTAATATGAAATATATTATGGCGTTTTGCAGAGTTTAGTTGTGTGGCGCTTGGAATAGGGTATTTCATATTCGAGTCAACAAAGTCCCTTTCTGATTAGCGTATACGTAGAGGTACCAAGTTGGTTGTTACATAAGCGCTTATAATTTATATACTCGTATTTTATTTTAGTTACTTGGCCGTCCACTGACAAGTTCACAAATTGATATAAATTACAACAAATAGAATTTATTCAATTATCTAACAGCTCAAATAAATATATATAATATAACTGTATATATATATGTATAACTGTAACTGTTTCGTTAAATAGTTTGGAAGACTTTAAGTGGAATGTTTTTAGGGTTGTCCTTCTTCTGAGAAGGCTGCTTTGTGTCTCATGCAAATAAGATTTGTTATCCCATAATAATGTGGATAAATAAAGCTTGTGACACATGTACGTGCGATAGTTGCTGGCCATGAACCTACTGTCCAAATGCCTAATGAAATATATTGGGGATTATGTTACATAAGGCATAAAGCCTTCAAATGTGGCCCATCAATTTGGTGTACAAGTGCCGGATGACGTCTACATATCTTAACAGCTCCAATTAGGGGTTTGTTTGCTTTTTATTTTCTATTTGAAGTAGTGGTAAATGGACGAGACAGGATTACCGGACAGAAGAGGACTACGGACTTGAAAATGTCTAAGGTATTTCGAATTGAATAAGCGGCTCGTTTCAATTACAGGTTTGAATTGCTTTGTTTTTTTGTAGCTGCATACCTTTAAATTTGTCTAGATATATGAGGCAACATTATGTGGCACGCCCCAAATGTGAGGCTCAAACCGAAAAATCGAAAAACATGAACCCTAACACGAACCTAGGGCTACCGGTGGGCTTACGTGCTGGGCTGCCACTTCATTTGTTGGATGCGAGGCTGGGGGAGGGGGGGCTCCTTTGGCACTGGACAAAAACGAGAAATTCATTTTTCATCTTCTTCGCTTGGTGGCATGGCTGGCGGGCAGGCGGTCGGTCGGGCGGTCGGTCGGTCGGTTGGTTGGTTGGTTGGTCGCACGTTAAGACTTTTACTTGTTAACGGGGTCATAAATCATGCGTAAATTTATCGAACGGAAAACAGAAAACAGATTTCCAAGCAGCCAACCAGCCACCAACAACAATGACTACAAAACGAAACCAGATGCAGCAGCAGCGACAGTATTTTTATTTTGCTGTTCTTAGTCTTCTTCTCCTGTTTCTTCTGCTTCTTCTTCTTAATCTTCTCCATTTTATACCCTCCGAATTTGAATATTAAAAAATTGTGTATGGCTGTCCGAATTTCTGAGTGTAAATATATAAATAGAGCGTATACAAATACATAAATAAATTAAAAAATTATAAAATACAAAAATTTTACTAAATTAAAGAAAAATCCTAAAACTAAAATTCGAATTGAAACAAACTAAAATTGAGGTCTCTTCTGGCAAGTTTTTCGATAAAATCAAATCAATCAAGGGTATTTTGCATTCGATGCTCGATTTCTTGTAACTGTGGAGTTAACCCTTCCACTTCTGATTGTGTGTGTGTGTTGGTGTGCTAATAATCGATTTGCTGGCTTTTTTTTTAATAACCTTGGGCTGCTGAGATTTGCGCCCTTCGGTCGCTGGCCACTTTGCCTTCAGCCGTAGTCTAATATGACGTATTTCTTTCTCTACTTTTGTAATTTTTGAAGGTTGTTCTTGTTTTTTTGATGAGAAAGAAGCGCAAAGCTGATTTGATAGCGATTTCCCATCAATCCTTTTGACCCCCAGGTCGGCGACAAAGCCCCAAAACGAAACCAAATCAAACCAGATCAGATCAGACCAGACCAGACCAGACCAAAGCACTTCACGTGGTTTGTACTCGGCGCAGCTTTCAGCTTTGTTTGTTATTTATTTATTTTTTTTTTTGTTATGTATTATTTTTGTTATTTTGTATGCATTTTGCTGTGATGGGTTTTCAATGAAAATCACCTCACATCGATATGCTGCTCTGATGCCATGAAACTTGAAAGGCCCCTCGACAAACTAGGATGTCTAACCAATTGATCTACATATATATAAGGTATATACCCCCTTTTGAATCTACGCACCTGGTCTGAAACGCATACAGCTGCCCAATATTTACAGACGGATTTGCAACAAAGGTATTAAATGGATCCTTATGCCCATCGCGCCAGCAGTTTCCAGAGTTAGATGAATGCCCAAAGCCGGTTGGCCAATTGGTGAAACCATGCCACATATTAAATTTAAGATGCGACAGCAAAATATTTACTGTTTTCATATGTCAATTGAGCCTCGATTTGTTTCATCTGCAGCCCGTTTTTAATTGTCTGGCAGAATCCGAGGGAAACAACTATGAGTATATATATTAAATACCCAGGTTGACCAGAAGAAACTTTAATGGTTGTCTGCTATTTGGAATACTCTCTTAATCCAATAGATAATATAATAAATGGCCAAAGAGCATTTTTGGTTCGTTTTGTGATCCTATCAGTTTAATAGCTTTACCACTTCTCAGTTAAAGTACAAATATTTGAAACATTTGCGTTCTGGCAAATGCATTGGTTAAGTCCATGGCAAACAATACCAACAGATTCCTGTGCCCATCCTAGGGAACGGAGTAGGTTGCATAATTTCTGCTTGAAAAATCAATATGAAAAAAAAAACAAAATACAAAGCAACTTTCTATTTATTGCAGAATTTACGCAACCTGCTTTTAAGAAATCATTTTCCATCCAAAAAAGATACATTTTTGCAGGAATTCCAGGCAGAGGAATCTGTGAGAATTGTTTTCAATTGACTCAACAAATGGATTTACAAAGCAACTTTCTGTTTATTGGGTTGCATAATTTGGGAATATTCTTTGTGTTGTATTTTTGTGCAGGGTATTCAGTAGTCGCAATGTTTGACTGTTATTTTAAATTTGTATGCACGCAAAATGTTCTAATTGAGCTGCAGTATTGTCTGAATTTAGTTTACGACTATTGTGTGTGTTTGTGTGTGTGTGTGTGTGTGTGTTGAAATTTAAAAGGTTTCAGGTCAATAGATAGAGTTGTGGGCTGACAGAGTGCTAAGATGGCTAACAATGGCAAGTCAAGTGGAGGTAAAAATACATTTTTGATTGAAGATAGCAATAAGCCGCAATTTCCACTCCATTCAAATCATCTGTTGATACGTTGATGAAGTTGAGCATGTAGCGGACACTGGGGCACATAAGTACACCTATACACACACACACACACAAGCACCACAAAGGGAAATAGATACAATAACAAGTACGAAGAGTACAACACATAAGCCGCTGGACATTCGTTGATTGCCACATCCTGTCTAGCGTGAATTGCAACCAATTAGATGACCTGCATGTCAGCACCAGCAATGTGTGCCTCATCTCCTCATCTCATATATGAATATGTATTCATGTAAATATAGTCTGTCTGCCACAACACTACATATTCCATCTAGCTTAAAATGTCATAGCAAATAGTATTTTTTTCGCATCGCTTGCTTTACATCTCGCTGACCGGGACTTGTACGCACATTTGCGGTGTGTGTGTGTGAGTGTGTGTATGTGTGTGTGTGTGTGCTGTCCTGTCCTGTCCTGTCCTGTCACACATGCAACTGACCTGACCCCATGCGTTATAATCATCAACAGAATCCCCACAATTATCGCCTTTTTGCACTCGAACCAACCATCAACGCAGAGTTGACCAGCTGCTCGTCGACCAGCCAACCCAACCAGGTACTTTTGGTTATTTTAGTATTTCAGTATTTTGGCATTTTGGCATTTTGGCCAACGCCAGGCATTATCAGTTAATGAAAGAAAACAGCATAACACTCACTGTAGCATTATCAGCATATGTTGAATACAGTTTTAATGTTGCCACAAACTGTGCACAAATCTCGCAGCTTACATAAATTTTATGAAAATTTAAGAAATGAAAATTAAAAAAAATGTGTTGTGGATTTTTTGGCTGACAGATAAGTTGCTTACAAAATGTGATAATAATTCCAATATTTTTTTGATCGATTTGTATTTTTATAATCCTATATATACTATTAAGCTAATATAATGTTAAAAAAGGGGAATCGACTTGGCTAAAAACTGTTTCAAACAAAAATGAGAAATTCATAAACATATCTGGATTACTCTATAAACATATATATATTTAAAATAAATATATAAACAGCTAACTTATATGTTTGGGCGATATGGAAATCAATTAAAAATTAGATATATATAATAAATATAGAGATTATAATAATAAGAGAAAATTTCGCGATAAACAAAATTTAAGATTCTTGTCTTCTGGTTTAGAGATGGGATTCAGACAGAAGCCATTTGATGTCGTCTGCTGCCATTATTCAGTCGTTTGTCAAAGATGTCCAACAATTTGTTGGCCGCCTTAAGTTGTCAACCAGTTGTCGCCATTAGATGTGCCGGCCAGGAATATCACCGGTTGTGGATGCAAAGCAAATGCATTCCTGGTGCAGTGGCGCATTGGGATGCCACTGGGGCAACTAACACTTACAACACAACTTATGCAGAATTTGGCAGCATTATTGTAAAGCAAATATCAAAGAAGTTTGGCAACTTTCTGTGGCTTCAACGATCTGAAATTATCGATGATGAAATTAACAGCAAAGTATAAGTAATTTGATCGATTCCAGCAAAGATGAATATATATATCTGTATGTATGTGTATAGATATATATTTAAATATATATTAAGTTACAAGCAGATCGTTCCAATGATGGATATACGTACACAAATTTGATGCAGTTTGAAAATGCATTGCTCAATGCGATAACCATACCCGAATACCCAAATGACTTGGGTATAAATAACGTGAATATGGAAAGTGTGTAAATACGTCAACAATTTTGTGCAAAGAAAAATTTCAATTTCCCTTAAGCGGAAGCGTGCTGTCAGCCTCGCATTTTGCGCCACAAATCATCAACTCTATCGACCCCTCTCCACTTGGTGACTCTTGCCGGGTTTGCGTGGTGAGTGTGCAGATAGATTACAACAACTGCAGCGATGCTCAAACAGCAACAACAAGAAGTACAGTAACAGTAACAGCAGCTACACACATCATCCATCCGTCCATCTAACAATAAGCGTCCAGCCAGCTAGCCAGGCATCCATCCATTCCATCCATCCATCCATCCATCTAGTCAGTCATCAGTCAGACACTTTTTTGCACCACAGTGAGGAGGCACTCGAACATTGTGGTTGGTTTGGGCTGGATGTTTTGATGGAGCGAACTGGAGGCAACTGGACACTGGGATGAGTAGGCTAAACGCTGCATGTTGAGATAAATTTATAGCGGTGTGCAAACAGTTGCCGCATAAAATTGTATGCAACATTGTTTGTAGGTGGCAACTTAGCCAGGGATAAGCAAAGTGAGACGAGCAAGTTGGACATCAAAATGCCCACTCAAATTGAATTAACTTGCACATTGCCAACTGATATGTGCACACATACACACATACATACATACACACATACATACATACACACATACATATATACATGCACATATACATATTTGCAATTAGTGATTATAATGATGTTGGGTTGGAATCAATGCAGTGCACTCCTTGAGAGGCGGCTTCCTCAAAGGGAATATTAAAAATATGCATTTAATTTAAAGCCCATTAAAAAAAAAAAAAAAAATAATAAAATGGGGAAATACATATTTTTACAGAACGTATTATCATTATTATCATGTTTATCATGCTTAACAAAATCAATGTAAAAATTTGGAAATATTCAAAATGTGATTAACACATTTAAAAATCGAAAACGAAAGACCAAAAATTGAGCAATCCTTTAATCGGCAGTTATGTTTTTACATATGTGGATTCGATTTGTTACACAGTTGGTGAGAAAACGATAAGACTCCTGGTCAATGGTATAAAAAAGGGAGGGAAAACGATTATTGTCCGAGTGGAGCAGCAAAATGTTTCAGGCAGAAAGTTTGTCTAAGCTGCTAAAAACTTTTCAAGCACCGACACACGGACGAGAAAGAGAGGGATTGGCAGGGGATGCGGGCTGGTGGGGGGGGTGCGGTGATTTTAGCAGGTTAGTTGTTGGGCCAGAGAGCTGCGCAGGCCACAGGCGGCTACACGTTAAATCGGTTTTGCGTGCGGTCGCGCAATCAAGTGGTAAACCAAAAACCAAAACTCTGTCAACAGCAGACGGACACCAACGCACACACACAAACACACACACACACTAGCAGGCAGAGAGGAAAACGCAACCAGTTACTACCTACCAGTTACCAGTTACCAGATACCAGTTACCAGCTACCACTGTCCATTGAGCAGTAACTAGCATCCCTGTCCAGTAGAATGCTGCGGCTTCAGCTACAGCTCGAGGCTGCTAGGCTGGATGGGCATTGGAGCGTGCTGATGGCTCTCAGTGATTGTTTGGCTGCCTCGTCATTACGACAGCTACACAGCCACGATGATGACGTGGAAACAGCCTAAACAGATAAACTGCATTTTTGCACACACACACACACACACACACGCAATACGGATGTGACATTCAGTTAACACAAGAATTCAATCAGCCTGATTTCACTCAATGCATTATTTAAATTTAAATCAGAAAATTGATAAAACTTTATATTATATTGATATTTTTTACTAGCAAAATCAAAAGAATTATATAATTATTCTAAAAATCAGATACTACATGTAATTTAAAAATTAATGAAATACAAGCAAGTTAAATTTGATATCTGAATTTTTAAAATAATATTTGATATTGCACATGCATATTAAAAGTCAAATTGATTGTTATTGTCAATCTATGCGCTGAATTCTATACATTTAAATAAATAAATAAATATTTATATATATCTATATATATATATATATGCACATATATATTTGTTTGCGTATTCAGTTGGGTTATCTGGCTTGAAATACGTTTCAAAATCGACGTGTATCTGAAATGGGGAAAGTTGATGACCTACATTGAGAGATATGGATATAAAACGGGAGCAGTGACTCGCATCGGTTACCAACGCCATCGAAAAGCGCCGAACTGAGCCGAACCAAGCCAACCGAGCCTTAGTCAGTCATAGCGAACCGATTCGAATCGAACTGGTTCTGCTCCGCCCTGCACTCCTTGGAATCCGGCTGCATCTCCAACTCCGCCTACCGCAGTGCAACTTTTTTAATACGCAACACGAGTGACCCGCTTGCGGACAATTGGAATTGTAACTTTTGATTAAATTCGTTGCAATGGCAACAGGAAATCGGGAAGCGCGTTTACGCCCACAGCCTCGTCAGCGTCCACAACCTCATCCTTATCCTTATCCCAGTCATCGTCATCGTCATCGTCATCGTCAAGGCAAGGCAAGGCAAGGCACGGCAAGGATCAACTTTTTGCGCTGCTTTTTCAATTGCATTTGATTACCTTCTGGCGTGGGCCATGCAGCGACGCATCTCAGTCGCAGCCGCAGCCGCAGTCGCTTGTTGCTATCTATCTGTCTATCTGTCTGGTATCAACGACATCCACAGCAACAGCAACAACAACAACAACAACAAGAGTACACACTCTCGCCAGCATTTCAATAAAGTTCGAACAAGGGGCACGTAGACTTTGTCCCAGTGCCGCCAACTCCCACTATTTCCGCCACAGCAACTGCTTGTTTGGTTGCCACTTGTAAAATCAATTTGAAAACTATTTGAGCCGAGTCGAAGTACAATTTCCATTGACGTTTGATCATTTTGTTTATATTACGAAATGCTTTAAATGCTTAAATATTTACGAGCATATTTATCAACAACATAGAACAAAAATAATAAAAAAAATATGTATTAAAAAAATATCTGTGTAAACAATTTATTTGTTGGCCAAATATATGCAATAACAGCATCGAAATTGAAACCTTACATTTGCTCTAACTGAAATAAAACAATAACAGCAACTGCAAATATTTTCAATATATGAATGTAAAAATATATCTAAAACAAATACCAGCACACAAATATTTCAAACAATAAGAAATAATAAATATATGTATAATTAAATTATATGCATATACATTTTTACTCGACTCGAATAATTGAAAATAAAATAAAAGGTTTTTGATATCTTTGTCATCTTTGCACACAAATAGCATCACAATATTAATTTGATACTGAACAAAATGTGCATTATTTTAAAAATTGTCTATTTTTGCGAGTATATATGCAAAAAATATTTGTTTGAATGCAAAAGGGAAATATAATAACTTGGGGTTTATAGATTAAAACAGAGTTACGACAAACAAATTAATACAACAAATCGGGAGATGCAAGACAAGTTGCGGTAAATATGTAACTGTAATTAAATCCAACAGGAAAATACCTTTTGGTTCATTTTAAAGGATTTCTGTAGCGAAATATCACAAATTAATTAAATATAATTGTGGCTGAAAATGACAAATATTTTGAATTAAATTGCCACTCAATTAAAATGCAAATTTTAATTATAATCATAATTATATGCATAATCGGAATTCGATTGTTCACTATTTAAATAATTGTGAAGATAAATTAGAATTAAATTGGTTTTAAAAATTTAATTTGTTTATCGTGACTAAAATAAATATTTATATTTTGATATTTTTTTTTAACACTTAAAACAATATTAGAAATCTTTTACTATTATCTTCTTTGCCCCCCTTTTTCCCCATCGGCTGTGGATGTTGCCGCATCGAATTGGAGCGCAATCTGCTGTTGCTGCCCCATTTGTGGTGCCCAGCGGCATCTTCATTCAGTCTTCACATCCTTCAGCTCCTTGGTTGTTAGCTAAGGATCGGGAATTACCCCATTCTGGAGGTCTCCGAGTGAGTCGCGATTTGAAGGCACTGTCAGCTTTTTCCACATGGACTTGGTTTAATTTCTATTGTGCTTTCTCGTCCATAATCGGTTTAATGTTTGTTGCTAACATTTTGATAGTTTTGCTTTATTTTGAACACAAATAAATATATTATTTTCCCTGGATTTTAAACGCAAATATAAATAAAGATTTTTGATAATTTGCCTTTGAATTTGGTTTGAGTCTGGCGAACTCTGGCTTGAATATCTAGGTAAGGTTCTGGATAATCAGCATCCCTACTGGCTTCAACATATTGTTCCAGTTGTCCTCTAAGTGTTGTTGTAAGTATGTCATATACATATTTGTAGCTCTTCAGAGCATGTTGGCGACAGTTGACTGTTGACTGCCTCGTAATGTAATCATTGAAATGTACAAATTATAAATTATCCATAATGGAGCTTTGCTGCTTGCACTTGTCCAGCTCGACAATATATGTATAATCAGCATATATATATATATATATATATTATAATATTTCTCAATATTAATTCAAAATGTGCCGACTGCACATATGTTGTGTGTGTGTGTGTGCCTCACCCATATTGTACACATTATCCAAGCCAGTTCATCCAGTAGATTCAAACAATCTCCTCCGATGTTTGTTTAAAAAGAATTTCTTGCACAAATTGAAAAGGTACATTTTTGACAAAATTTTTACAATGCTTTTCCACCTGTTATTGACTGGCAATTGACTGGTATTCAGATGTCGTATATGTCGGATTGCAACGTTCTCACTTCTTTATATATATATATATATATATACATAATTCTCTTTGTCAGTCTGTGTGTTGTGTGGCTGACAGCATTGTTGCCTCACTGTTGCCACTGTTGCGTTTTATACTAAATTGTTGCATGGCAATGAGTGGCTGCCATGAAAGGAATTCGGACTGAAGTTGCCGCGTCTCTGGGACAATGAAGCTTGCTGTGGATGTGAAGGAAAGAAGTAGATTTCGGAAGTTGGGGTAAAGCCAGTAAAATTGAGATGACACGTATTTATGCATATGTCGTTCCGCATTCTCCCATACGTGTGAGTATGTGTATGTATGTGTGTGTGTGTGTGTGCACAGTCAATTCACAAATTGAACGTACGAAGTCGCATTAGCCCCTGAATATCCGGAGTGTGGCACAATTTGGCCTCACTCTCATATTGTGCAACATCTTCGCTTGTTGCAACAGTGGGCTCCGTGCCACAATCTGGCCCCGATTGCGACATAGACCAAAGATCCCCGGCTGTTGGCTTATTTGGCCGAACACGTACATAGACGCTGGCATTGGCCAATTTGGTCATACCCTGCCCCTACACTGCCACTTCCCTCGTCCAACCTACACATTTATATGCCGCATCATCGCAACGTGCCACAGCAAAACTCTTCTGGACTATTGATTTGAATTTTTCGCCTAATTGCAAAAAGGCGAGCGCAAAGTACGCCATCTAAAGTGAAACAGTAATATTGTGAAACATTATTGGCATTGGAGGCATTGGCGGCATTGAGGGCATTGGCAGGTGGCGGCCACCAAGTCACGACTGACTGTCCTTAACATATATCGCTGTCTTCCATTTCCCATATCCTGCTCCAGCTGCCACCAACCCCAGTCGACCCAAAACGCCATACAATTTCAGCATTCTTGCAATTAAGTTAAATAAAATTCTTTATTTTATTCTATTCAAATAAAAATATACAAATTACTTGCAATTTTGTATTATTTTTTATTTGCTTATATTATATTAGATTATTTAACGCTTCTCTTTTAATTGCTAAATTAAATATTAGCTAATATGATAAATTTAAAAATTCCATTTTTTCTTGCCTGGAGTACTTTCAGAGCTTTAACTTTGACTGCTGATGGGCTTAAAAAGGTGTCTCATTTGGAGTCAGAGTTTTGAATTCACATTTTGTTTGTATTGTTTTATTTTTCATATATTTATTTATTCTTCTTCTTTTTCTTTTTTTTTTTTTTTGCAAAGCTTTTGGACATGATTTAAGCATGCTTACCTCTAAGTGTGTGTGTGTGTGTGTATGTATGTGTGTGTGTTGTGCAAGAACTAAAAATGACTGGCTTGGCTTGGACGGCAGCACTTTGAAGTCAACATCAATCATGGCAGTAACGAGGACAAGACGCAGACGTTGATGTTGATGTTGCTGCTGCTGCTGCTGGGCTGGACTCGAAATGTGCACATGTGGCCTTTTCTTTGGCAGCACCACTCTCTCTCTCTCTCTCTCTCTCTCTCACTCACTCTCTCTCTCTCTCTGTCTGGCAACTCGAATTGTAATGACACAACAATTTAAAGTTTGTCGCGGATGTTGCAAAACTCAGTGCTAATGGCGTCAGCGTCGACTCATCATGGCCGCTGTGTCTGTCTTTTTGTCCGGCTGTATGCCAATGTGTCCCCGTGTCCCCGTGTCACCGTGTCCCCGTGTCCTGTGCTCTATGTGCCCGTGTCCTTTGTCCTCGTGTCCTGTGTGTGTTGTTGATGACGGCGATTATTTGCGCCATGAACACATGAAAGCAGCTGCAGAAGCCAAAGGTGCGCTCCACTTGCTGTCGTTCCTTCCGACGCAGAGACTCCACCTCTCCACATTTGTCTGCACCACTCACACATCTCCCCCTTTCTCCATCCCTTTGCTCAATAGTCAGATCCTGATGACTGTACAGCAATTCAAACTTTAAGCTGTCGGTGTTGATGTCGAGAAGTGGATCTGTGAACGGTGATACAGATACCAGCTTTATGATACAAACCCAGCCAGGCAAATATGAATTGCTTGCTCTCTCTCTCTCTCTCTCTCACTCTCTCTCTCTTTCTGTCACTCTCGATCCCCCCCATTAATATAAATGAATTATTCTAGAGGCTCTGTCTGCTTGATAGATTATATTTTGGATACGCCTTATCGATGCTGCTGACGCAGATGGCAACGAGCAGGATGTCGTCGACGTTGACGATGACGATGACGTTGCAGCTTGCCACAAAACTTGCCCAAAAATATATGGCCATATACACACACTCACACATAAAATGTGCACAATTGTTGCATAGGTATTCAAGATGCTTTTATGTGCTTCCTCAACACTTTGTGAATTGTTTTTTAGATTGAATTTAATATCCTTTACTAAGAAAATAATTCCAAACAATTGCAACTGAAATAGATCTCACTAGATTCTCTACTAAAATAATATATATATATATATAAAATAATAATTTATAAGTTAAAGTTAGAAAATACTTTTTCAATTTGAGTTTTAATGACAAACTAAACTCTTGTGTTTTGTTTTAGTATAATTCAATGGATTATTTTCGTAATGCCATGCAATTAAAGCATAATCGCTTTTATATATACAGTTGGCCAAGGCAACAAGGACTATTTAATCAGTTACTCAGCCCAGTTAACGCTTGGGGCGCAACTGACTTGCCACTCAACTGGCAACTGGCAGCTAATCACATAATGAGCTAATCAATACAATTAATTCTCCTCAGAGCTATGCAAAGGAGGCAACACAACAGAGCAGAACTGAGAACAACTTCGAGGCATTTAACGCACCAATAATTCCTAACGCCACGCCCACTTTTGGCTTTGGGATGGCCATCGCCTTACTTTTCTAAGTAGTTGCGTTGCCACCGAAAGTTCAGAATAATAAGAGAGTACTGCTGTGCGTGTGTATGTGTGTGTGTGTGAGTGTGTATATGGCGTGTGGCAGACTTGCATGGCAGGAGGTCTAACAATTATTTGTGACCCCAAAAGGGGAACAATGCAACAGCAACAGCAACTGCAACTGCAACTGGTGTAATGCTGTAAATGTTGAGTGGAGTGGCATGTAGCAGGCATGAGAATGATGCGCCCGCCTGGTGCGTACACCAGGACACCGAATGACTGATGGTTGGTTAATTGTCTGGCCAATGCCTTTGTGTTTACACTGTGCATAGTTGGACGCTGGATGGATACGAGTCGGATGTGGCGGCTGCGGCTGACGCCTGAAACATTTCACTTACTGCAACGCAAAGATATGCAACTGCACCATCAACAAGAGCAACAACAGCGAAAGCAACAACAGCAACAACAGCAACAACAGCAGCAGCAGCAGCAATTGTAACTACACTTTAAAAAGAAAAAACCAAAAAAACTTATGTGCCAGAATAAAATATACGACAATAATTTTTGATTTATTTAGAGTTTTATTCCATTTTTAAGATTTTTGTTTGCTGTTTTTATTTTTTTTTTTAATTAAATGAAATTAAAAATTTTAATTGTAAAATCTAAATAAAGTATTGCAAAATTAAAAATTGATATTCCAGCTTTTTATTATTTTTTTTTTATTATTTGAAAGCAAAAATACTAGTTTTAGTTTCTAAATAAAGTATTGCAAAATTAAAAATTGATATTCTAAATTTTTATTATTTTTTTTTTATTATTTGTTCATATAACGAATCGGAATATCGAATTGATATTGAATACAATTAAATGATTAAACGGTTTGACGCACTGAGTTAAAGCTGGTTGCCTCTGTTGCCGCCGGTTGACAAATGCAACTTGTTTTCTCGGTGTTCACCAGCGGCATGCAGCTGTTGCAAAGACAATGCACATGTGATTCGAGTACGTGCGATTCATGTCAGCGGCCACTGGCAACTGCAACTGCAACTTCGGCGATTTTACTCGCCTCGCACACACCCTACAAACCCCCCCCCCCCCACCACTGTCACGACTGTAGTTGAAGGGTGTGCTTTGTATCCTGCAGTGTGTGTGGAATGCCAAAATTAATGTATCAGCGCTTCTGTTTGGCTTCCATGTTGCAGTTAAACCAATTAAGCTGCTTGGCTTGTTATAATAATAAAATCAATTATTAAATTAGTGCAACAAAAAATGCGTTACGCTTCAAGCCAAATTAAAGATTGTGTAATTACAAAATTTATCGATCCATAGCTATTCAATGTCGAATGTTTCATAGCATATGGATTTTGAAAGTAAATTGATTGTATTGTTCTGCTTTCATATGCTGCATGCCTCGCTGCGTTCGCATGCGGCGTGATTGCAAGCAAAATTCTAAAACTAAAAAAAAACAAACAAAAAAAAGTAGAAAAAAACAGTAGATATTTTCAACATACTCCAAACGAAAAGTCGAGAGGAGGGAGGATGTAATAGTCTTTAGTATTTGCCCTGTGTGTTCCATTTGTGTGTTTGGATTTTGCCGTTCTTTTGTGTTGTTAGTGTTGTCACTGATGTTGTTGTGGTTGCTGCTGTTTGCTGTTGCTATTGCTGTTGGTGTTGGTGTTGCTGCTGCTGTTTTGGGCTTGGGTCTGGGCCTTTTCTTGTGCTTTATGCTTGCCGGGGAGTTTTGGGAAAACAAATGGCAAGAAAACACCGCATGGCGATGATTGTGACGACGATGTTTTCATTGTTCTATGAGGCTCGTTCTTTAGCTTTTTTTCTCATTTTTTCTCATATTTTTATTTTTATTTTTTTTTTGGACAAGCCTTACTACTGACGACGACGACGACGACGACTACATGCCCCAATATCATGTTACGCACCGCCTCCCACCAGTCGCCAGTAACCAGTCAACAGCCAACCCCCCCTCTCTGCCACCTACGGCTACTTCTCTATTGCTGTGTAGTTTCATCCAATGCGCAGCTGCTGGTTACAATATTTTTCAGACTGCTGGCTGCTGCTGCTTTTCTTTCCTCTGCAATTTCGATGCTGGTCTTAAAAGAAGAAAAAGATCAGGAACAGTTGGAGACGTGTGGCGATGACGAGAACGAGAACGATGACGATGATGATGTGGACGAGAGCGGGGACTATGATTGTAGCAGCAGCAGCAGCGGTTGCAACCAGCAACCAGCAACCAGCAACTAGCAACAATAATAACCACAGCAGCAATAACTTTCCAAGCACTTCCGACTGTTGCAATAGAAATCTGCATTTTTAATTTTATATGTGCATGTTTCTATGCTTGATTTGCTTTCTTTTCTTAAGCTTATTTTGGTGATGGCTATTTTGAGCCTGATTGAAGCTATTCTTCAAAACTTTGTTTGCATACTGAATAAAAAATGTTGACTCATCTCTAGCAGGAATGACTGTTCCAATAGAAATCTGCATAATAAATTTAATGTGTTTGTGTGTGTGTGTGTGTGTTTTTGTGTGTTTCTGTCTTGAGCTCAACGAGCTTTGTTTAACTGCTGAGTAATTTGGAAAAACTTCGTCAGTTACTAAATCTTGACTAAATCTTGACTCATCCCTAGTACAAATTAGAAATGAGCAATGCAGTGCTGCACCGGCCTAAATATGCACACACACACACACACACACACACATGTGTGTGGCACACATGTATGTGTGTGTCTGCATGCGAAGTGGCAGTTGCTTGGAGCGTTTGATGTTTTTGTTTCTCCATCTGTCAGACACAACAGGCCAGCAGAGCTCAGATGTGTCCAGCAGTTTGCTTTGCTTTCGAAGCCGTAGATGTCTAATCTGGTGCATGCAACCCACGGAGGATTCAAATTTTTGCCCAGTTCAACTCAATGGGGTTGAGGTGTGCTGCTCCAAAACATGTGCATCTTGTTTAGCCAGCCTTAAAGCTCCTCCTGATGATGCCCATCAAACAACAGGTCCTGTGCCCACATGAAATTCGACACTTGAATACAAATCGAATCGAATTGAGTAGAAATTGGTCTCCTTAAATTGCTCAAATTGATTCAAATTTAACTTGTGTGATTTAATGAAAGTTTCCAGTTGTTAATTAAGAGAGTTTTAATGTTTAACTAGAAGGTTTTATTTGATAAAAATTCACATGTAATACAATATATAATAATATGTATGGAAATCAGCGGAAATTCAGAAATTCGCTAATGAATCTGCGGACAATAAGGGGTGAGAGGGGGCAGGTATCTTTTGACTAATTAGGCTAAATAAATTAACGATTCAAAAAATTCAATTTAAATATCAACTCACTTGTTTTCATATTACCAATTAATGCACAGAAATAAAATCATATAATTAAATTACTTTTTTGTGCAGCCAGACCAGGCTAACAAGAGGGAAATTGGCCAACAAAGAAAGTAAGTTTTGTTTGATTACCAGCTCAGTTGACTTGAGAATTAATGCAAAAGAAAATTGTTATTAATTTGAGCGAAACGCTTACAAAAATGTTCAGTTGAATGAGTTTATAGCTGGGGGATATAGGATGTTCTAGAGAAACACGTCATATTTTGTAGCTGTTGTTGGATTGGGCAGACTTGTTGGAGGCAGATGCAGCCAAAGCTGGGGCAGTAGTTGCAGCAGGAGTTGATTGTGATATGCGCACAAAAGCGGATTATGCTCGAGTCTTTTAGCAACATCATTTATGACATCCAACAATAACTGCAACAATGGAAGCGAAGCAGGGGCAGATGAAGATGTAGCCTCACTGCTTTGGCTATTAGAGTGCTTATTGCCAACTGCAACTGGGACAATGGGTACACATATACTCCACCACCGTCGAGAGGCACCGAGAAGCACCACCGACAACCAACACCACTTCACCTTCTCCACGCAGTGCAATTTCGGTTAGTGCCCACAATTTTGTTTAGTCTATTGGAGTAAATATTTGTAGTCTTTTTGTAGTCGCCAGTTCAGTTTCATGCATTGTTGTTATGTTTCGCGTATATATTTGTGCACTCCCCCATCCCCCCTCTCATACATTTAACCACATTTACGAAAGCACCCCCCCCCCCCCACCAACGTACCACCATCTCTCACTCGGCCACACTGAAAACTAAATTGAATTGAAAAGTTGAATTGGATTCTGGTCGCAGTGCGGCAATGGTGAAATTTGCTCTAAAAGCAGTTTAAAATAATAGTTAGCTCTGATTATAAAAGAGTCAAGCATATATATATATATATATGAGTAGTTACTCAGACCTACAGAATTGGTTAACACTTTAAGTTATTTAATAGTTACTCAATAAATCAATAATAAAATCAAGTTAATCCAATTTTGTTTTGAGCTTTAATGTAAATATAAACTTTGCATTTTGCATTTTGAAATATATAAAGTGCAGGTGTGTTTGGTGATTTGTACACACAACTAACACAATATTTGATAAGTTTGACATGGATCTATACAGGTGGTTACACACATATATTACAATTTATTCATAGGTGTGTGTGTGTGTGTGCGTGTGTGTGCAAATATATACAAATCTTAAATAGAAAAGCCTTTCAGCGCACATTGCAATACTAAATTATGAATAGTTTTGTGTTGCAAACATAAAACTCAAGCAAATTTATATATAAAAAAAAAGAAGACATCAATTATTCAGGGGCATATGCAACGTATGCCTTTTGTTCGTTGTGCACATAAATACATATATATGTATGTGTGTGTGTGTGTAAGTGCGACAAATTTTATTGACTCTGTGAATCTAACAATAAAAGATGATCAGAGCAAGCGATTGAGAACCACTTTCCACTATTATCCTGAATTATGAATTTCGTATTTATTGGTAATATACATATTTACTTTAATTATTTATTATTTTTTTATTTTTATTTGCTTGTATTAATATCTTTAAGTTCCTGGACAGATTTAAGAAACGCAATCGACAGCACTTTGGACTGCATAATGTAGGGAATGCCGCAGACATTCCCATTGATTGGCATCGGATTGTACGTGCTGCCAGCTGGTGTCAGGTGCAATGTGGTCAGCGCATCTTGGTAGGCTACAAGTTTAATCCATTAAATGTACAAAATAAAAAATTTATTTTGCAAACTGAATGCGACAGAATAACAGAGAGACAGACAGAGAGACAGACAGACAGAGAGACAGACAGACAGAGAGACGGACAAACAGAGAGACAGACTGCGGCAGAGCTCCGATCAGTTTTGAGAGTTTGAGAAAGTGAAATGAGCTGCTTGTCAACGTCGTCTGATGACTGGCATCTGTCCCAGTGGCACTGGCCGTGGCAGTGGCTTGTGCCTGAGATGGTGCCCAACGTACGCCATTCCCCGGAGTGGGTGGCAGGGCGAGACGAGACGAGGTGACTCGCCGCGATGCGATGCGACGTTAATTTCAATTCCCTTTGCCAGCGATAACTGTTGGTTAGCTTGTTGGACATTGGTCGTTGACTCCTCTGCTCCGCTCCGCTCCGCTCCGCTCTGCTCTGCACCGCTTCGCTCTTCACTTGTCTTGCGACCAAATCAAGTGCTGCACGTGGCAGATGGCAGCTCAGTCTCTGGCGGTTGCAGCTATTCTCCGCTATCTCAATTTTTTGGGCATGACATGAACATGACCAATGTGCAATGCCGATAAGAGAGTTGAGCCTGCCCTCTCCACACTCCACTCTATGAAATAGACACTACTGGTAATTGGCATTGGCCAAAAGTCAACCAACTTCGGCGAATTGAAGCGTAATGGGCAACAGTTCAATAACTTCTTGGCATTGCCTTTTAGGCCAGTTTTTATGATGCCCTCCTCCTCCCCGCTTATCGGCTGTGGGATCTTTAATATAATTAGGAGTCGGACTGGCCAAGTGCACACAATGAAATGTTTGTTCCCTCACCTATTTTCCACCTCGGGAAAGGTTCTAGAAGAAAAAATTAACTGGAAAACTGTGCAGCAAACAAATTGATTTACAGCCAGAAAACCCAGTTGAAAATTAGCTAAGCCATTTTAATAATTGATTTTATTATTGTTTTTAGATATTTGAAAGGATGAAATGATATAGGAAGACATCTATATATATACATATATATATTTCGAATGCCCAATAAGTTGGTTAAAGTTTTGATTTAAAGAGTTCAATAGACTTGAACTGAAACGTTAATAGCCAGCCAGGCCGAGAACAAATCCAGGGCACATGCATCAAAAGCCAAACTTAAAGGCAATGACTAATATTTTTGGCTATCAGCGGTGCCAAATGGCCAACGAACGCTCATTGCTCCTTGCTCCTTGCTCCTTGCTCCTGCTGCATCCGTCAGCCTCCTCCTTTCACACACACATATTTTCATGTGCATACTGCTTGACATACTTATATGTATATACATATATATAGGTGTGTGTGTGTGTGTGTGTGCATGTGCATACACACACTGATATATATATATATATATATATATATATATAGGTACCTGGCTGGGGCTGATTTGGTGCCCGCTATCATTGCACAAGTGCGCAAAATTTTGGACTCAATTCACGTGCTTGGCTGCCAAAATTGTTGGCCGCCTCCAGTCTCCAGTCTCCATCCTCTATCCACCATCCTCCAGCCTCCAGTCCCCAGTCTGGGCTCCGGCGGTCGTCGTCCGCTTCATAAATTTGCACATTGAGTCGCCCTCGGTGGTGGCATTGTGGGGGAGTGGGACTCGGTGTGTTTTGCAAGGGCAGGCAGTAGCAGGATGGGACATAGGCATCGGGATCGAAATCGGGATCGGCATCAGCATCGGTATACGTTTCTACATTACATCCTATTTGTATGTAATTCGACATGGCGAGGGGCGGGCGGTCGGTCGGTCGGTTGTCGAGCAGAGTGGAGTAGGGTAGAAGGAGTTGCTTTCGAAGATTTTTGCTGCGCAACTGAATTGCAGCCATGCCCCTCCCCCCACTCCCCGTCATCCCACCACATTTGCCGCACTCAAGTGCAGTGAAATAGTTGTGAAACACTTTGCCAAAGATGAAAGATAAACCACACAGGCAAACTATGGCTGCTATGGAGACGTCCACATCAGACGCCATTTTTGCATATATACATACATATATTCACATATATATATATATATATATATATATGTGCAAATTGAAGAAAAAAAAAGTAGTTTAAATCTAGGAAACTTTAAAGCGCTTAACCCGAAGCATTGCATGCTAAATTATCCTGCTGCTGGAGCAACTGCAGCAATTGCAGTTGTACGAAAAACATTTTCGTAGTCGTAATTTTGTTGGGTTTGTGTGTTCCTGGGATTCCTGAATATATGGAGCAGCTTGCTCCTGGGGGGCTTTAATAATTAAATACTTGCACTCTTCTGCACTTGTTATGAACTGTTAAGATTTTTAATTAAAATCATTTTTATGCTTATAATATGTTGAATATTTAATGGCAATTTTCTTCGAGCCAAATGCTGAAAATACGATGTACGTTTATAAATAACATAATTTTCATTAATTAAATATTGGATTAAGCAACTGAAAAATAATAATGAGAGAGGTCCCCACAAATAAATAAAATGGTGTGTTTTGGCAGAAAATATTATTCTGCTTATAGAGTTTCAATCTCGATGACAGTTCTCTCTCATATACAGAAAAATCGGATTAAATGAAAATATCAGCTTGGGTGCATTAAATTCCAGAAAGAAACCTAAAAAAAAAGACTGCGTCAAAAGTTGATGACAAAAAATGAGAGGAAACAGACCCACTGTCGTTGTGATTATTTTCCGCTTTTAATTATTCACACACACACAATGAAAGTGATGGTGAAAATGAGTGACGACATTGGCAGCATAACCCAGAGCCGTGTCGGCTAGAGGTGGGCGGCTGGGGGGTGAATGGCGAATGGGGATTGGGTAACCCCATCTAAAGCCCAACAAGGATCAAGCGCAGTAACACTACTCATACGATTGACATTATGTATACGCCACGTTTGCTTTGTTGGCTGCCCTTTTGCATTATTATTATGTGCATAAATATTATATGTGCATATATATATATATGTATGTATGTACATACCTACATGCAAACAAAAACAAATAACAAAAAAAGAATGGAATTTCCAAATAATAAAAAATGCGATGCGCACTTAAAAAAAAAATACGTAAATAAATGCAGAGCCCGATAAGTGACACAAAGTGCGGCACCGAAATGCAACGCGACTAGTAGCACTCTGGTGGGTCGAACGTATGGTCGGTTTGTTGATGGGTGAGGGGGGGGGGGGGGAGCGTTGTGTGGCATGTCATTGCGTTGACTAACATTGAACTCAACTGCTGTGCGTTGTGCGGTTGTTGTTCAGCACTCATTGTTTATTGTATTTTGTATTTCGTGCCGAGCGCAGCGATAAAAATGCTGCTAAAGTATAAATTATGCCAATATGAAAAGACTAAAGCAAAAAAAACAAAAAAAAAATCAAAAAAATCAGCAGCAGCAACATGGGTTGCTCGTCGAGTTACTTGTGAAGTCTGTAAAATTGTTAATATAAAATAATTTTAATTTAAATTTACAATAAGCAATGCCAATTGAACGGCAACCAGATAATATCTATATAGAGTTTTTGGACAAGTCTCCGGTTTGTAACATTAAATACCCGTCGATATTAGTTTACATTCAAATTCTTTATATTTATATATGTATATATCTATATAGATGTTTATTTATTTGTTGTATTATTGCTGCAATTTTCTATTCAATTAAATTAACTTAAAGCACAAGCATATTAATTTTGTGTAGTTTTATGCATTGATTTATTTGCTTAACAATAATTATTTATTTAACCTTAGTTTATTTTTTATGTATGTCGATCAACTCTCGCTATTTTGCGTACATACATACATAGACAGAGCACAATGTGAGGCAGTGAGACAATGTGGCATATCCGTAAAAGGCAATTCGGAATATACAATCATTTGCAAATATATATAAATATATATGTGCATATTATATATACACATACATATGTATATGTATATTAGTGTGTTTGGTATCAGTGTATTGGTGTCAATTCGGGTCATGCTGGTAAAAAATGCGCATAATTGGCAAATTTAGAGTAAAATTGTTCGATAAATATGCAAAATACGAGGCAGTCAACACCAGCAGCAACACAGCATCATCAGCACCACTAAAAAGAACAGAAAATCTACTAAAATTTTCAATTTTCATTTTATGTGCAAAATCGGAAACAAACATTACTTTTTTAAAAATTTGAAAAAAAAACAAATAAAAAATAACGAATACAATTTTTATCGTATTAAAATGCTGTTGATTTTTATGATTTATAAGGCCAACTTCTGTATGAACCAGTTACGGTAACGATAGACGTGCAGAGTGGCATGTGGAGAGGGGCGATGCACATGGCTCACCAAACTTGACACAAATTTCACTGCGTGACTCGTCAAAGTAATCAGAGTCAACAAGAGTCCATGCGAGCTGCAAATTATTCTAGAATTCTCATTTTATATATTAAACGGTGAATTTTCAAGCTTGCATTAGAAGCAGCCGGAGCAACACCTACCGAACCCAGCCAACAATTATATATACCTTATATATAACTAAATTACTGAGAGTCCTCTTCCATGAGCCTAGATTTCTGCAAGCCTCCTAAGAAGATGCGAAACACAATTTGTTAGCCACGCCCGCTCCAAAAATTGCTTTAGTCTACTAGCTGAATAAAAATATTGTCTACCAACCCCCTCTGAAGATTGGTAGACAAAAATATTTGGCCACGCCCACTGGCACTCCTATAAATTGGCAAAACACTTATCTCGCTTAAAGGTAGATGATGACCACCCACTTTGCATAGTCGATGTCGACTATATTATTGGTAGCAATAATTTTTGAAAATATTCAATTCAAATTGAAACTATTATTCAAATTATGATTTTTTAATGTTGTGACCACTGGCAACGCACCTCAAATGTTTTCCCACTTTGAAGGACATCTCTAATTTGTGGATGTGTCTGTGTGTAATTTTTCTGTTTTATGATTGTAGTTATTGAGTCAAATATGTACAAAAATACATCACTTTTCACATTCGTACATTATAAGTCTAGTTTAATGATCCACAAATTGATTACGCCGCAAATTCCAGAGGCAAAATAAAGGCGATGTTTTGAATAAATGTTTCCTGCTTCATCAAAATGTAGAATATCGTTTCCGGTTCACGCATCCGGTTTGATTTCATTTGAAACCAAATCGACCTTAATTTTAGAGTTGCTTCTTAACAAAATGCAATTCATTCGGTTTGCTTTTGTCGCTTACAATTTTTGTACCTTTTGTTTAAGCTTGCCGTTGGAACACGCAGATACCAACCAGAACCAAAGCACACACAGATCCACACACACAAACACACACACACACACACACACAGGAGCAATATATATATCATGCCGTATTGGCAGCGAAGTGTGGGTTGCTACGATTGCCGCAGGAAGCGGTCGCAGCTGTGGGTTTTAAAATTTCAATTCATATCCGTTGTGCATACGCACAGACGCACCCAGCACCCAACACCCAACACCCAACACCAACACCCAACACCAACACCATCAAACACATACGCACAGTCGCACAATTATATCTCTGTATAACAATATACATTTGCACGTATGTATATATGTATTTGCGTATATACATATATATATGTTGCACAGACCAGAAAAAAAAGCAAAAAAAAAAACAAAATGCGCCTAAATGAAAGACAACAGCAGCAGCAGCAACAAAAATAACAAACCCAACAACAACAACAACAACAAACAGGCGGCCCAAGGGCAGCCGGGCAATTTATGTGCCGAAAATGGCAAACGGTGGTAATCGAGGGGTTAGGCGAACGTGAAGGAGAGCGTGTGGGAGTGGTAGTGGGAGTTGGAGTGGGCTAAGAGTAAAACAGTCGAGACCACGAGAGTAGCAGTGGCAGTGGCAGTGGCAGTGGCAGTAGCAGCAATTGGGTATTATTGCGGGTGCGTGCAACACTTTTACGTTGCTAAATGTTAAATGCTTCAAGTCAAAAATTCAATAAATGTGCGGCATGCTGTGGGCGTGGCCAGACGGCGATAGACTCTCCGCCCCCGCTGCCCAATTCCACCTGCGGTAAATTGCATAAATGCATGACAAATAAATACGAGTATCTGGCAGCTACAAATTAAAGGAGCAGCGCCCGGTTGGGATGGGATGCAGGATGCACCATGGTAATGGCTGGCAGTAGAAACTCGCGGCTCCACCCAAACCATTCACATAAGTCAGCTTAAACAAATTTAAGCCTCACAGCCAAAATGATGGTTGGAATAGTTTAACAAATTTGCAGCTTTTAAAGCACGAGAAACTTTTAATTGGACATTGAATATAAATGAAAAACAGTCTTCAAGAAACTTCGAGAAATTTTGCCAAAGGCATAGCTCAGAGATGACCCGATCGGATCACCATATGCTCACTCCAAAAATTATTTTTATTCATTCAGAAAATCTGACTTTAAACTGAGGGCAATAGAAAACTATTTGACAAAACTAAAAAAAAACTCGTAAAATTGTCGACTTCATAATTCACATAATACATTATTTCGTTATTAGTTATCGGACGATAATCGGCTCAGTCTGCGCAACGTTGCACAGTTGCAACATTTTCATATTCGCTTGCAGCTATTTGTGAAGTGCAGAAGAATGTTTGGGTAATTAATTAACTGTGCAAAGAGTGGAATGCTTCATTAAAATAAATATCTTTGTAGCAACGTATTAGTCTGCATATCTTTGGTGGTTGTCGCTGCAGTCAACCGGACAATGGCTTTGGAATGGCTCTGGTCTGGTCGTTGCTGCTTTGCCGTGTCTATAAAGGTAACGTTCTTAATTTGTTATGGCTGCCATATTTGGGGGCACACGTAAATATTCGCGGCACTGTGGCCTGGCCTAGGTTGGCCCGGGCCATGCCCCGTTTGTTGTTCGTTGTCTGGTTGTCTTCTTGTCCTGCTCTTCCCAGTGTGCTGTCCGCTGCTCTGTCCAGCTGCCGTTTTGCCGAGTCCCATCTTTCCAGGAAGTGCCTCGAGCGTTGGCGCTGTATGCGGCTTGTCACTTTGCGTTATCCACGTTTTGTTTCAGCGTTTCCCTTCGTCTTCGTCTTCTTCTTGTTATTGCTATTGTTGTTGCTGTTGTTTTTATTGTTGTTGTTGCTGTTGGCATATTTGCATTGCGGTGTCGTCGCCGCCGTTGCCGTTGCTGATGCTGCTGCTGCTGCTGCTGCTGCTGTTGCTGTTGCTGCTGTTGATGTTGCTGTTGCACTGGTGGGAAGCTTCTGCTTTTGCTATTTGTGTGTAAAGCAAAACAACAGCAACAACAAAGAGAAACAAGTTTGCATTGTTTACTTTTGTTTTGGATTTCAGCTAAAACTTTGTTGTTGCTGCCTTTTTTGCCACTCTGTCAGTTTTTGGCTTGCCGCCGTTTTGGCAGGCTGGAAAGTAAACTAAAGCAAAAACCAAACAACTTAACAGTCAACGCAACAGCGACGCTGGCTGCGGTCAGATAAGCAATGCGAATATACATATATATATATGTATATATATATTTATAGGTATATATATATATATACAAATGCATACATAAAGCGGAAGAACAGGCGTCGCTTGAAACGGAGATGTATATAGAAATAGAGGTTGTGGCTCAACTTACTCTTTTTAAAAGAAAGAGACATAAAGAGAGAGAGAGAGAGAGAGAAAGAGATTGAACCATCACTAAATATTATAGGAATGGAAATGGTCAATTTACAACTGGAAAGGTTCAGTTCAGTTTTCATTTAAGCTGCTATTTGAATAATAGTTTTTGGCTTTTTTGACCGCTGACCAAAGAATTCAAACAGAATCAGATTTCGGATCCGGTTCCGGTTCCGGTTCCTCATACGGTCGCTATAATGGTTATGAATTGAATATTTTGTTGCCAAATTTAAGTTCGTTATTCGTTTCCTCTTTAGTAAAAGGTACAAATATATCAGTTCCTTTAACTGGTTCCTCGAAATATGACAATCTGTATATTTACCGTTCCTTTCTTTACTCTTTTCTTTTCTTTTCTTTTAGTTAAAACAACAATCACAAATTGCAGCAGGGAATTGCTTTTAAAATAGATTTGTTGGCAGTTGCGTGTCTATTAGAAAACGTTGCAACGTGTCAACGTGGCTATTGCCTGTAGTCTCTTGGGTAATCCTGCCCAGGTGTCTTGCAACAAATATTTACTCTCCTATTGCTGCTTTGCTTTTGTGGTTGTAGTTGAAGTTGTTGTTTTTGTTTTAGTTGTGGTCTATGTCAACGCTCGACAAACAAAGATATATAAATAAATAATAACGTCTACATGAATGAATTAAAAAATGCTAACGTTAATTGTCAAACATGGGTTGGCTAATTGGAATATTCGTATTGTGCGTGACAAGTTAGCTCGTACATACAAACATACAAACATACGTACGTACATACATACTTATGTACATTTGTATATTTGTACAATTTTTCAAAGGTGTGCAACTCCCTCCATGCAGCTTGTTGAGCTATGTACAACCACTTAAATACAATGTATCTGATATTGTACATACTTGAGTAGAAATGCGCCTGGCAACAAGAGCCGCTACATCGTCATGGAAGCAGATGCTGGGCGAAATGAAGTAAAAGCCACTAAAAGTGCTCAAATGGACAGTGGCTGACTATGAAATACCCTCTTGAAAGCCAGGCACATCGAACTTTTAAAGTCATCGAATGAGATCTTATGATGAACTTCAAGCGAATGTCGTATTTTCATATTAAAATGTTTCATTCGTCTCGGAGTCAATTCAATATCAAAATGAGAAAATTGGATGACGAAAGCATTTGTCCCTTGAGAGGAGTGTATAGACTTGCTTAGTTTAATTTGTGCAGGGTATGCAAACGAAAAAAATTGGATATACCAGCTAATGCGATGAAATGTTACATTAAAAGACTCCACGACTAGCCAAATGCTCTAAAAACTGAGCTTAGCAGCTCAGCAGAGAATGATGTTGCCGGCAAAAGGACAGCAGATGAAAATGGGGCACGGAGATAGTCTGCAGCTAAGTCGGCTGACGGTTATAGGGCATAGTAATTGTGCTTACGAATTGGTTATTATTTTACCTAGCAGATACAAGGGAGCGAGGGACAGAAAGAGAGAGAGAGAGAGAGCGTTGTTTGTCTGTTTGCTTTTGGCTGTTGACTGTCGACCTGTAGCCAAAATGGTTAACAAGAAAATGGAGCGCAAAATGCTTAACAAATATTTTATGACTTCCAAGTTCAAACGCTTAAATGCATGGTTTTTGTTGTTGTCGTTCTTACCGGCAAATTACCCACAAAGCCAACAGCAGCGAACTATTTTTGTAAGCCACAACAATAGCAATAACAACGTACGATATACATACATACATACATACATACATATTTTGAGGACCTGCTGCTGCGGTGGGGATGTTTCTCATCCTGGTCCGGCTCCTGGCCGTGACTGTTGACTGTTTCTGTTAGCTGCTCCTACGTCTCGTCCGTAGTTGGTGTTGCGCTCTGCATCACTGCCGCACATAAAACAAGAGAAAAGAAAACAAAAAAATTTATATACAAATATATATATATATTTTATATAATATATACCAAAAACTGTTTGAGATTCTTAACGAAGCATTTCAACAATTTGCTGACATTATACGGCGACAAGTTGAGTTGAGTCAATAAACTGTTAACTGAAAAAAGAGAGCGACAGCAACAGCAAAATGCGCTCAACTAAAGAGTTTGAAAAGTGCTGATAGCAATAGACTGGAAAGAATTGCATCAATAGCCCCACAAATATCTCCCATAACAACCGTAGTCCAGATGGGGTCGTGATGGGGTCAGGTTGGGTTCGCCACGTCATTGCAATTGATGGCAAAGTTTGCACAACATTCTTTTTACAATGATGATCAACGATACTAATGATGATGATGTTGATGACGATCATGATGATGCAGATGATGATACTGATGATAATGATGATGGTGATAAAGTTAAGGCATTATTGAAGCGATAACAATCGGAGAGATATCGTAAAAATGCTTTTGGTAGGTATTGCACAGTAGAAAAACTATAAATGGTTTGATATATATATAAATATATATATATATATATATATATCCACTCATCAGTTCTATGTTTCTATTACAATATAAAATTATACATATTGTATAATATCTAACAAGAAAAACCGGTTCAGAACGCAGAGGAAAAAAGATTCATCTTCATCATCTTCCCAAGCAGCAATTGACGGACGAGTTGATCCCTCTTAATATTTAGTTCAATTATTTTTGTTAATTTATCAAAAAAAAAAAATTGAAAAAGGAGAGTTTTTTGCAAAGCGATTATATATAATAAAATCATTCGATTGCTTAGTTTTCAGTTATTTAAGGTTAGGTTGGCCAACCGACCAGATGCGCTAATAAATATCGCAATTTTTGTTTTGAAATATGTCGGATAGAAGAGAACTTCATATGATATGCTTAGTTTTAAGCAGAAATTTAATATTTTGGCTCAATTTGAGTATGTTGAATTATCATCATGGCAGCAGCAAGCAGCAGCGTTGACTGCATTGCGTATACACCACAAAGTATGCAAAAACAAGTTATTAAAACTTGTTTATGATGAGCGCCGAATGTTAAGCGTTGAATGTTCGGGCGTGGCACTCAAAAGTTTTGAGTTATATTTTGAAAATGTTTCTGCGTCAATTGATGTTGTTTTTATTGTTTTTGATTATATAAGTTGGTATGTTCTGGCAGAGCGGTCTGCTCTTCGTGCTAAATAAAACTATATTTATGCCCAAACTCCTTCTTTTCTTTATATATAGAGAATGTCGACAGCTGCACTCAAAGAGCAAATAATACTATTTCATATATGCAAATTTAAATAATTTAATTAATTTTAATTTAATTAATTTAATTTCATAAGTATCAAGAGCAATGTTATTTAATTAATAAAGGAAAAATAACTTACTTGATTCTAGAAATAAAAAATTATTATTATTCGACACGGCAATATATATATATATATTTTATACATTTTTTTTGGAATTGAACAGATACTCTGATTTACAATTGATTTTATTATTTTACTTTATTATCCCATTTACAACCATCTATTTGTGTATATTTGTTTATGTTCTACACCTTAAATTACCACCATCCACATGCAGAGATTAATATTTTAATTATTAGATTCTTGCATATGAAGTCAATTTGTATGGCGAGAGTCAATAGAAAATATTAAATTAGTCAGTCAACAAACTATAAATAATATGAGCCTGAAGGCTATAACAAAAATCCACACACACATTTCGAAAAACAAGCTGTCTGAGTAATTATTATTTCTTCGGAAGGATTCATAATTGTGATAAACAAGGTCAACAACACACACTCAAAAGAAAGGACATTCAAATGGGGCCAAAGATAAACAATTGATGTCTTTTATCTTGCAGCAAGGATTTCTTTTAGTTGCTGCTGCTGTCCTTACACATACAAATGCGATGAATCAGATAAACAGTGAAAGAGACAGGGGGAGAGAGAAAAAAGAGAGAGAGAGAGAGAGAGAGAGAGACAGAGAGAGAGTGGGATAGAGATGATGTCAGAGGCGGGCAGCTTGTAGGCTGAATCAATCAGGTCGCCGTGCTGTTAATTGATATTGTTTGGCCATTGTTTTAATTTAATTTAATTACTGTGTTTCAAAAAACCCATTCGCCACAGTTTCACCACACAAACAGATTTCAAAAAAAGTCATGATGAACTCCACAACTGGAAGTCAATCGTTGAAGTTTTTGTGTTTTGTGTACATCGTATTTTTAATCGGTCAAAGGTGCTGATAATGTTTCCATTTAGAGGACTTCGACTGTGAAATAGAATTAATTGTGGAACAACACTTGTATGCCATAATGAAGGAACCACCTCCGCCTTTATTCTGTTGTATATATATATATATATGTATATGCATGCCTGTCTATTGGGTATTGGGTATTGCCATGCCATGCCAGCATTCAGATAAATAACGCACACATAAACCTATACATATATATATATATATATATATACATATATTTATATATAAATATATATATAATATATATATTTATTTATATATATGTATGTGCACTTCAGTTTCGCAAGTATGAAAAACGAGAGATGAGAGAAAAGCGCATAAGCAAATTAATTAAAATGTGAGCGATGCAGCAGTCAGTAGCCAATCAGTCAATCACGCAATCAGTCAATCAATCAATGTCCCACATCTGGGGTGGCTTTTAAGCATTAGCTGCTTGTCAGCGACATTGCATTCCCATGTATGGCAGCATGCCCCTTCCCCTCCGTACAACCCCCACAACACCCTCGGCAAACACTACTCCATCCAGTCGAGTATCGAGTATCGAGTATTCGATGGACCCACCGCAAAAGAACAGAGCTCCACCAATCAGGCATTTTATGCACTTCATGGCAAACACTCGGCAATGCATTTGCCAGCCAAATAGACAATTGAACAGACACACGGTGCATGCAACATAAAACATTTCGGGGGCACTGTTCAATTCACGCTGTGCCCGGTCAAAGTTGGCCAAATGTGTGTTTGACATTTTCGTTATGTTTTTGGCCAGCAAACGAGAGCCATTTAATACCAAAATCTTTTTGGTTGATGATTTTGTTGTTCGTTGTTGTTTTTCTGCTCGTGTATTGTATTTCATACTTTGCACACAGTTTCTCAAAAGTTTTGTTTGTTGTGATAATTTAGTTGAAAATTTTTAATCACTGACACAAGTTGCAATTATCATTGCTATTTAGTTTATTTAATATTGTTGTTATTATTTCTATTTCTATTTCTATTTTATTTTAATTTTATTATCAATTTTTTTGGCATTTGCTTTGTTCAACAAAACTATTCACATAAATAATTTATTAATTTAAATCTGCTAATGAATTTTCAGAAACTATATAAATAATTTAAAGTTTTTAATTGGAAATTTTGATTTTATTTTCGCTTAACAATGTTCCAGCTTGGCTTTGTTCCCAACTCTCTCTTCTTATTGAGAAAAACATAAATGATTGGTAATAAAAATATAAATTTGCTTATATTATTCAAGACTATTGTTCAATATATTCATGTTGTTTTTTGTAAAGTGACATTCTGGCGACTTTGTTGTCACATATTATTGCAATGAAATGGTTTTCTGTGGGTTTATTCACACACAGTTTCAATTTAATTTGTGGAAAGAGAGAATTTATTCGCTTACGCATGGCTTCAGTTTTCTATGGCAACTGGCATCTGCTGATATTATGTCCAGTTCCCACTCCCACCCCCACTCCCACCCCCCGTCGTTGGTTGTCCACTTCATAATAGCCATTTTGGGGCCAACTGCATGCAGATAGTCGTACTTTGGCCTTTTGCAAAACAGTAATTTTTGGCAACGCGAATTGGATTTGCGGCTTATAAGCCACGTTTATAAATTACTGATTCGCCTGTGGGCTTGGTGCGTGGACGCAACTGTGGCATGTGACCAGTTTAGTTGGCAAATGAATAAATTAAATATTCTATTATTAACAAGCAGCTCACATGTTCGCCACTCAAGAGCCTTACACACATTTGGCTCTTTCAATTGCATTGAATTACGACTTTTGAATTGACATTAGTTCACTTTTTAGGCAGCCAAAAAACACTTAGTGTTGGCCAACTGACCAATTGCCAAAAAAAATTTCTAGAATGAAATTTACAACACATAAGTCGGCCTGTGTCAAGATTGTGATCAACTGAGTGATACTCTGTACCTTTAAATACACTGATCAAAATTTGGTCATTCCCTTAATTAAACATATAGCAGAATATGTCAGCATAAATCCCAGAGTTCCATTTTAATTGTCAAATATTCAAACAACAATTAAACTTTCCTTAATGGCAATGGAAAATTGAATTTAATTAGACTTTAAAGCGCAAAACTGCAAGATTTATTAGTAAAAATACACAGTTAACAAATACCAGTTAAATATATTGTAACTCAAGTCAGACTTTAAATCGCCAAATCGAACATGAAAAGTAATTTGCGTTAATTGATATTGAGTGCATTTGAGTGCGTATTAAATAATCGTCACAATTTAATTATAGCCAATATTAAGCTGCATATTGAATTCGTATTAATTCATATTGACATCAACAGCAAATATAGTAAACATTCACATCAAAGGCATGTCGAACTGAATTCAATAAATTATTCCACTTAATTCTGAATGAGATTTACAAAATGAAATTCAAGTAAATTCAAGCGAGTTCAGCTGCAGATACGAATTCAAATACAGATACAGATACGGATACAGATACAGATACGGATACAGATACATTTATGGTGGAGCCAATGTATCTGAAAGGTGAGCATATGTGAACAGAATGGTCGATTAATAAATATAAGTAATATGAGATAATTTCATCCAGAATCTTTTCACGCCGCCAAGCAGGAAATGCGTAAAAGAGACAGACAGAGAGCGAGAGAGAGAAAGAGATAGAGAGAGAATATGTGCAAATATTGGCCACAAATCGTGCGAAAATTGTCGGCACATAAAATCGTGTGCCGCATGCTTTTTAACTTGGCTCTAACAATTTCGATGCCATCCTATTGTCAATTAATTTTGGCTTTATTGCTCCTTTTGGTCCATAAATTCATGAGGCTTGCAATATTATGCAAATGCGTACAAATGATTTACTCCTCTGTGGCAAAACGTACGTGTTGCCCAAATACACATTTCGTTGCATTCTTTTCCCCCAAGACATATGTGTTGCCAGGCGCAGCTGTCCACAGCTGAATTGTATTCAGATACATTTATTTTTAAAACTTGTGATTCATAATTATGGTCAGGCAAGTGCTTCACAAGTTATTCGAGTATTTTTCACTTCCATATAAATGTTCTTCAAAAAACAAAAACATTTGAAAAATATTATTTCAAAATCTGTCAAGATCAACCATAATTATTTTGCATATATCAATAGATAACTCAATTAAAAAATTCTTAAAGTTTTTCTAAAGACATACAACACATTTATAATGAGTCAAAACTACTTTTTAAAATGCTGCTGCGCAATTTTCGAATACTCTAAAACATGCATCAGATTTGTATGTTTTCTATTTTTATATCAATTTAAGTGAATATTTTAAACTTTTTATGCGCTAGAGCATTCAAGTTTCGGTGTGTATTTTTATTTTTATTTTTATATTCATTTTTATTTTCTTTTTAATTATCACTTAGTATTGTGGCAGCTAAGTACTTTGAAATGGCAATTAAGTGGTAGCTGGAAAAGCATTCCGGCCACAAACAGACAATCGATAAACGGACCCTTCAATTTGCACTTCATCTGTCAGAAAGCGCACGCACACACACACGCACACACACACGCACACACACACGCACACACACAAACACACACACACACACACTCATAGCCTTGTTGGTGCTAATTGCAAATTGATTATGCCATATGCATTAGTTGATACATTTAGAATTGTGATTTTTTGATTTGCCGGCTCTTTCGAGTGCCTCAAACTGTGTATGTAAATGGGAAGGCGTTTTTATTGGTATCTGGTATACAGTTGTGTAGGTGTTGGAAACTATGTATATTTGCTGTAGATGTGAAGACAAAACAAATATGCAAACAGTCAAAGAGCCAAACAACCAAAAAGCTAAGCACCGAAAATAAGCTGAGAAGTCGGATGGAAAAGTTGTGAGGGGATCGAGAGAATCAAGGGGTTTTTTCGAGCGACGATGAAGACGACGACGACGACGACGACGACGACGACGACGTCGAGGCACATAAAAACCACTATAAACTTTATTAATTTTAATTAAAAACACTACACTCACACTGAGAGTTAAATTCCCGTGCACATCTTTTTGGCTGTGTGTGTGCGTGACCATTGGGCAATGTTTTCGTTGTTGCCTCGCTGTGTGTTGTAAGCCGCAGAACCCGTCCTGGCCAGCAGGCGGTGAGCAGTTAAAAACAGGAAAGCCATCACCAAAACTTACCCAAGCAACTGGCGAACCCAAAATGCCCTCACTTCTCATCAAATCGCACAAGTCAAACAAATGCCATCAAATATTTACAACTATCCAAGTACTTTAAACACAAAGCTAATAAAAACCAATTAAAATAATTTAATTCGAATTATTTAATCGAGAGCGAAAATATATATTTGTAAATATTATTTTGTATTTGTTACCTGGCATTGTTATTGAATTGCCAATTGTAATAGCATTAATAATTTAATAATTCTCTTAATTACTTTTAATTACCAGTGTAATTAAAATCGTTTTGTTTGTTTTAGCTATAAATAAGCAATGCCCCAATTTTAGTTAGTGTATTATAATGAAGAAGCTGCAACTGAAAAATCTGGCCGAAGTTTTGCTGAAAAGGCGTAAGACGTTTAAAAAGGGGAGGGACGGAGTTGAGGAGTCAAGAGGGAGATTGTGGGTCAGTGGTCGGGGAGTTGGCTATGGTTGGCTAAGGGCTAAGGACCAAGGACTAAGGCTAAGGGCTTGGGACCCTGGGTTGGGGTGTTGGTGTTGGCCGCTGTTGAGTTGCTTATTTATTGTTTTGGCGGTGCGCGGCAGTTGGCCGCTTAATGCCATAAAAAACAAAGGTGCCATGGCGATAAAGAATAAAGACTTAAGGGTGGTCGGGTGGGGGGGGGGGGGGTGTGGGTTCGCAGATGGGGGGTCTGAGAGCTGCCAAACGTTTTATGCAAATTTATGACTTAAAAACAATTTTTCCCTTTTGGTTGTTATTGTTGTTGTTGTTTATTATTAATTTTAAATAGCAGCCGAAAATAAGAAACAACAAAATATGAATAAAAATACAAATATAAATGGAATAAAACACAATACAGATTAAATGTTAATCGAACATACACACTCGCACACCCATTCACACACACACACACACACACACTCACAGACTCGAGCTTATCATAGTACTTAGTTGGATATTGATGTGACCGATTCCACGCTGGATTTTCTGGCACGCTTATTCAGCGGACCGAAAAGACTGAGCACAACGGGCAGGAGGATTAGGCCGTGCACCGCACCAATCAGCACAATGCCGAGATACATGCGGAAATAGAAGACCTGAAAGATTTGCGATTTGGAGAAGCCGAGCACCACAATGCCAGCGAACTTGGTCAGCGTAATCCCGGACAGAACACTGCTCCCGGTAACGATGAGCGAATGCATTGCCCGCTGCTGGGCATTGCCATCGGCCTGCTTAAAGGAGCGCACAATGTGTGCCACAAACTCAACGCCAATGCCAACGCATACGACCAGATTGACCAATGAGATGGCATTCAGCATGATGCCCCACGCCCACATCATGCCACCCATATTCAGCAGTATGCAGATGACCATGAAGAGCACAATTGCCGCAGATGTTATATCCATTCCGGTCAGCAGCAGCGTCACCAAGAATATGCTCGCCAGCGACAGACCCAGCGAGAGCAGTACATCATCCCACACGGTCAGATACTGCTCGTAAAATATGAAGAACACACAATACGGAAATATCTCCGCATCGATGTTGTTCCCCGCGAACATCGCATTAATGTCAAATTGGACGCGACGTGCCTCCCGCAGTGCGCCAACAAACTGAGCCGACGTTGTCGATGTTGTCGAGTACTGCATAAAGAACGTGTCCAGAATCGTCGACTGCCCCTCATCGTCCAGCGTATAAATGACGGCCTGCAACGATTTCACACAGTTTCAACAAACACTTCTCAAGTAGACGTACTAAATACACTATATTTTTCCACTTACATCTGCATAGGATGCTCGACCCGCTTTGGCACACTCGGCATCGGGTAGGTCGGAGAGGAAGAATGGAACGTATTTGTCAAATGTGTCGGAGCTGGGTCGGAGGCCGTTTTCCGAGAATTCCCGCTTGCAGGGCAGGCAATCGTCGCTCTTTGAGTCTGAATACAGAGAAGACATTTCATTTGATTGTGAGTTGAGACAAATGGGATGGGTGCACACTTACTGCTTGGACAGAAGCCACCGGTGGTCACATTGTATTTGCAACAATCGCTGATGCTGATCCAATCGATGTAGTCATCGATCCATGAGCTTGCCGGCCTGGCCAGGCTGGTGATATCCGGATAGCGAGACTGAGTATAGAGCTGAACGGACAGTGAGTCCTCATTGCACAAGACGCCGCCGCAAATGAAATTCTGGTGGTCGGTATTGGAGTAGTTAAGTCCCGGCTTGAGCACCCAATAGACGGGCGCACCCATCGAGAGTAGATCGTCCATGTAATTGAAATATTTGACCACATGCGATTGCTTGGGCATGGACATCACCTGATCCAATCCCACCTGAATTGAAGGCATCACCATCAGCGACAGGCAGGTGATCACAGTGAATACCAGCAGCACGATCATCTTCACGGGTCTGAAAAGTGAGCATTCAAACAGTGATCCCAAATGTGCACAAATTAAATGATGCAATTACTCACTTGGATAGCAGGAAGGGCGCGTAGAAGTTCTTGAAGAGCCTCTCGATTAGACCAATCTCATGGGATGTGTCGGGCTGAACGCTGCTGCGCACACAGCACAGCATGTCCAGGCGTCCGTCCTCACGGCGACGCTCATCGATGGCCATCAGGGCCACAAAGGCGGTGATCTGCAGCAGAAAGTCCAGCAAAATGGCACTGGCCGCATACATGGCAAATGTTTTCACCGCCGGCATATCGCAGATGGCACCAATGGCAAAGCAGGCGAACTCACTGCTGGCCGTCTGCAGGATGGAGGGTCCCACCTGGCCGACTGCCTCGCCGATGGCCTCGTGCGTCGTGGCATAGCGACTGCGGTCCAATCTCTCGTATGTGTGCACCATTATGAAGATGTTGTCGACACCAACGGCAAGCACCAGGAACGGCAACACCTCGATGGCCAGCATTGTGGTCGTCACGCCCACATATCCCCAGAAGCCCAGGCTGCAGAGTACCGATGCGAGCACAATAACGATTCCACTTACGGCCAACATGATGCGCGAGTTGCGCAGGAAGCCGGCACAGCTACGTATGCGTCCCAGAGCGATGGACACATAGAGGAACATCACCACATAGCTAATGATGACGGTGCCCACCTCACCCTCGGACAGCTCCTCAATGGCATCCTGAATGGATCGCTCCGCCGAGTAGGCAACGTCCACACGATCGCTGGTGTAGTTCTTCATGAAGTCCATGAAGCGCTTCTCCCACACATAACTTGGCTCCAGCAGTGACTCATCGTTTTGGTTCTTGCCCAGAAAGGTCACAACAAGTCCAGTGGCTAGCATATAGTCGGGTTCCTCGCCGGCGGCAACCTTTGGCATTCCGCCAACGGCAATGGCCGGCTCAATGGGTCCGCCATAGCTGCTGAAGCAGTCCTCCATCATCGGCACGCTATCGGAGTACAATGAGTAGATCATTAGAAGAAGACCAGGTTTGCGACATGTGAGACTTACCGCAGGCAATCCTCCAATTGATTGAGATAGTTGATGGTGTAGTTATCGTTGTCCACGTAGTAGTTCTGAAATTTGCTCATGTCATTCTGGAAGTAGCCATAGATGGACTGAATCAAACAGTCATTCGTAGTGGGCTTCACTCCCGGATACAGAACGGGTGCGTAGCAAACAGTGTCCATGCCAGCACCATCCGACATGCCCAGCTGCATTATCTGCTCCTGCAGCTCGAACACCTCCTGCAGGAAACCCTGTTCAAATGCGGGTCCAAAGGTGAGCACCCCACTAGCCGTCTCATGTGTAAACTGAAAGAGATTCAATCAAAAAAAATAAGTTGAATTAAATTAGTTAATCCAAATTCCAATATTTGTTATTTATTGAAATTCTTGGAACTTGTTCAAGTTTCATTGAATTTAATAACCAGAAAGGTGTCAAATATTTTTGTGGATATGAGAAGGAGATGTGGACATACCGTATCCGTTTTCAGTGGCTTTAGGAATAGCTGATTGGTACGATAGAAGGGCCCAAAATGCTGATCAAAGTAATTCTTCTCGATGCGAGTCTCACTCTTCTCGCTGGCCCACAGCTCGACGGGATCTGTGGTCACATTCATATAGCGCACACCATAGCCAAGGCCAGCAATCGCCCATGAGCAGATTGCCAGCACCAGAACCGGATGTTTGGCACAGAAGGTGCCCCAGCTGCGACAGCCGCGATAAATTAAATCGCCGTACAAAGTGGGCATACAGATATTGAGGCCTCGTCGATCTCCTGTTGCCCCCCAGCAAATGAAGCCGACAATAAGAATACCAAGGACCAGAGAAATTACAAAGGTTATGCCATAAAGTCCGGCCACCTGCCAGGGATTCACGTAGCCAGTGGGCGCATCTGTCAACGGACAGGATTGCTCGCAATCGATGCACGCGCATGGAAAATTGCCCGGATAGTTCTGTCCGCAGTCCAGAGGGAATACCTCCAGATATATGCCGTTGTCACCTTCCTCCGCATCCTCCGACCACTGGTAATCAATGTTAAACGGGACATAGTCGCTGATCGAGGTATCGCCCATGAAACGATACCATTTGCGATAGTCGCAGGTCTTCGCATTGTACGCACCACAGGCCAGATCCATGGCGGGGCGACCCGTTTGGGAATGCCGTATGCCGTCGCAGGTGTCGTAGATGTGTCTAATGTTCTCATCGACCAAGCGGTAATCGATGTGCTCCACAAAGTCCACATCCATGGGATTCTTTTCCAAATAGGGGGTGAGGAAGAGCGAATGGTTTTTGGCACAGGTCATGGCGCATATGGTGAGACCCATGTTCAATGTACATGTGGGGCACCTGGAGTAGACACCATCTGCCTGCGTCATACCCGAGTCCATGGTGCGAATTTGATCGCCATCGCAGCATAGCTCCAGTTCATCCTCCCCCGTTTCGCCTTTGTATTCCGCATACAACGTTGGGCAGCGTCGAGCGAAGTCTGCCTCAGCACTGAGATCATTTAGGGGTTTCGCTAAACCGGAATATGCCAGATTGACCATATGCTCACCGATCTTATGACTTTGACCATACCAAATGCAATCGGCCCGAGCACCCAGCTGCACAGCTGTCACAAATAGGAGCGCAATCAGCGCAGATTTCACATTCATTTCACTTACGATACAAAAACACTTAAAACCAAAAAAAAAAACAAACTAAAGAGGAAACTTTTATTTTCCGGCAGAGTTGACCAGCAGGCACTGCAACACTGCCCACCCGACTAATTTACCAACCGACTAACAACTGGAAAGCCCCAGCTGAGACATAAGCCGCCTCGGCCCCAAAATTACCACAGATGTCTGTGTGTGTGTGTGTGTGTGGACTATCTGCAAGTGAAGTGCTCAGTGAACGAGGCTGATAAGATTCCGGGCGAACGATTTGGCGATTAGCTTTGAGCTCCATTAACTAGCAGGTGGAAGACTTTTTTTTTTTTTTTTTTTTTTTTTGTTAGATAAGCTAACTGTTGGCAGCCGGTTCGGGTATCGATTAAAGTGCTATTGTTGTTGTTGTTCTTGTTGTTGTTGTTGTTGATGCATTTCATATTTAAGTGCCACTAAATTAATGCTAAACAGAAGTAGTAAGAAAATTGTTATCTTGAAAGTGCTCAATTAACATTATTGTTGTTAAGCAACTATTTTTTTGTCATCTAATCCGAAACCATTTTTGTTTTATCCTTTGCAAGACTTTAATTTATTAAATGTGATATATTTTCGTTTTGTAATTTTAAAGTTACATTTACGCAAATAGCTAATCAATACATTAAAGATTAAATTAGCTTGAAATTTAAAAAAAAAATATATCTAATTATAAAATTAAATTATTATTATTAACTAAGCTAATTGGTATATTTAAATAGGTATAAATCATTCAAGTCATAGAACTTTAAAATAAATATTATTTTAATTTTTTTTTGCTTATTTTGGAGATAACAAATTGGTGAACAAATTCGTGAATCACTTTCTTAATAATCTGCTTTCGACTTTCCATAGCCGATTTACTTTGGTTACTGTTGGCAGCTATATAATTTTATGACATACAAGTGTTCTTTTTGACCAACATTGTTGGGTGTCTGGCGACTAATGCTTATCTGGATACAGCGAACAGGTGTTCACTTAAGAAATTTACCACAATCGCAAAACGTTAACTCAATTTAAACGCAGCTGCTTAATGGCCCTTAGCAGATCGCATTTAGCCCAATTTAGACAGATAACAAGAAGACGGCTTCACTTATTCCCATACATATCGAAATACCAGGAATTTCAATGAGAGACACTTTATTAGCCAATACATAAAAATACACTAAATGTAAATGTTTAAACAGCTGCCAGAACATTCAACTGCAATTATTAGTTGAAAACCAGAACAGTTAACAATCAGAACAGAACCAAAGCAAAATACCGCAAATGAGTACAAAAAGTGTCAAAATTGTCAAATTTCATCTTATAAACATTTGGGAAGTCAAAAGTAAGATCTATAGTTAGCTGAATCAGTAAACATGTTTCTATCATGCTTTTTTAGATTTATTTCGACTTATCTTAAGTCGAAAAAACATTCTTGCGATTATTGATTTATTAGGTTCGATTGAATAAAATATATAATTAATTGAATGATAAAGTTCAGGTTGCAAAATATTATTATATCAGATATTAACATGTTGCACGGAGTCTTGTTGCATTGGAGCAAATGAATATTACTTGGCTTAAATTTATGATGAAATTGATTTATCAGAAGGGGTACCAAAAAATGGTTGGAGTTGTGCAAAAGTAAGAAGGAAGCATAGCCAATCGGATGAGATTTTTATGTGTATATATATTTTTGGCCAGCATCACTTGCCACACACAATTTAAAGCAATTTTGATAATCATGCAACTATGAATTAAAAGTAAAATGTATGAAAATATTGCTTTTTCAAAATAAAACTTGAGACATGTCATAGGAGAAACCACATGAAAGACAAGAGTCTACAGATAAATATTGGTCTGACTTGGCGTGTAAATGTGGCTAACGTGATCTTGACTGTTCAAATTTAGTTTTAATGAGTCCGTGACTAGTTCAAATTCAGGTTAGCTTTGTGTTTAGCAGCACCAAAGCTTTTCGCCACTGTTAACACAGATTGTTTAACAGACTGTTAACATGGAGTTCTCTCTTGTTGTTGCAGCGCTTCTCTGCTGCTGCTGCATCTGCTGCTGCTGCCGGCTAACAAACGCTTCCAACTGCAGAAAGCGGCGGCTTTATTTATTTTTTTAATGCCGGGCAGAATGCTATTGAACTCACACACACACACACACACGCACACACAAAGAGAGAGAGAGTTACAAAAAGAGATAGAGATATAGAAAGAGAGAGAGAGAGAGACAGAGAGAGAGAGAGAGAGAGAGAGAGAGATAGGCAGATATGGAGAGAGAGTATTTTGCATTTTGGCAACTGCTGCTGTTGCTGCAAAATGCATAATGCATAAGTTGCAAGCCGGCAGCTAATTTGATTAGTTGCTCGGCCGCCTGTCAACTGAGAAAACAAGTAGGAAAATTACATGCAAAGAAATCAGAAGTCAGCTTAAATAATTTTCGCAATCGAACACAACCAACAACAAAAGAAACGAACGGTAAATTGAATATGGCTCACGTGTGGACACGTGTTCTGAAAATCCTAGACCTACATCAACATTCAAAAATGCTTGCTGCAACTGCGACTGCGGCAGCAGCAGCAGTAGCGTTGCGCATCTGCAAAGCAGTTACTATCCCCAACTCCCCTATCCTACCGCAAAAAGCAGAGCAATGTTCCCGAAAATCTGTGCCCGTTCCCGTTCCACAGGGCGTTCCAGGCGCATTCTGGAAAATTGTGTCAAGCTGACGACACAATTTTCAAATCGCATGCCCGGAGTTGCAGTTGCTTCCCAAAAAAACAAGTACTCACAAAAAAAAAAACCAAATTAAGCACGAAATGATAAAAAGAACAGGGATAGAAAGAGAGAGAGAGAGAGAGAGAGAGAGAGAGAGAGTAGAGTGCAGAGAAGCAGACAGTGGCGCACATAGAGACGGAGAGAAATAAGAGCGAACAGAGTAGAGAAGTGAGAGTGATGGAGAGAAAGAGAGACATAGAGAGAGAGAGAGAGAGAGAGAGAGAGAGAGAGCTTAGCTTGGCTTCTGGCGTTGCACAAAATAACGGTAAAGGTAAAGTGCGCTCTAACGGTACAGTAGCGTAACAGGAAGTGGTGCATTAACACGCGCCGCAGCTGACGACGTCGGCCCAACAACTAACAGCTAACTTCAACACTTGCCCGGGCTCTCGAAAGCAACGCGTAACTCGCACAATAATCACAATAATAATAATAATAATAACCATAATAATTCTAGTCATAATAATCATAATATTCATCGTAATAATAATAATAGTAATAATAATAATAATAATAATATCGACGACAGCAACAATAACAGAAAACCCAACAAGAAGAAGCCGAAACAGGAGAAGAAGTTGCAGTTGTTATTAAGGTAGAAAAAGAAGAGCGCGTTTTTGTTGTTGTGCGAGTGTGTGTGTGTGTGTGTGTTGTTTTTAATATTAATTTGCTGTTTGTCCCAGTGTGTGTGTGTGTGTGTGTGTGTGTGTGTTGGCAATCTAATAACGCATAACTCTATTCGATTGCATCACCAAATAAAACAGAAAAATCGCCAATTGCAGGCTGAACTTTTTACCTTTTAGCTTCTTCGACTTTACACGTCACTATAAAACTGTGACGTCGCAGCTCTCTCTCTCTCTCTCTCTCTCCCTATGTTTCTCTGTCACCATGTGCGTGCTTGTGTGTCATCAATTTTTGCATTTTGCAGCCGCAAAATGAGCAAACGAATGACGTAGATCCCCATTGATATTCTGCTGCGTTTCATTTCGCAAATTCGCAATTCGCGTTGCGGCAAAAACAGTCGAAAAACCCCAACAAACAAAAACCGGCTAAACAGCGAGAGCGAGCGTGAGAGAGAAAGAGGAATACGAATAGAGAGAGAGAGAGGGTGAGGAAGAGATAGATGAAGCGCACGAGGACGAGACTCTGTGTGTGTGTGTGTGTGTGTGTGTGAGAGGGAGGATGCGGATGACGCCGCCGAATGCCGACTGCCGACTGCCGAATGCCAAATGCCGAGTGCCGTAAAACGTGCACACGTGCAGCATGCAGACGGACGGATGGACAGACGAACGGGCGGCAAAGCGGACAAGAACTTTTTCGGTGTGAATGCCTTCTGCACAAAAAACGTGGTTTTTCGGCTGTCAGCGTTGCAGTTGACATCGCTGTCGACGTCGGCGTCGCCGTTGGCATCGCAGCTGCTGCTCGCGTTAGCGCTTTAGCGCTGCTGCGATTTTATGTGATTGTTGCAATTCGCATTTCGCATTCGCTCGTAACTGTTTCCGAGCCTAACAGCCTCAACAGCTTTAACAGTCGACAGTTAACAGTTTTAATGATGCGTCACTGTTAGTTCGTCACGAGGGCGCTGTAAACAACAATCATTTTTGTTGCATACCACAGGGCGCTAATTGAAAACTCCTTTTCCGAGATCGTCGCGTGCGCTTTACACACGCATGTGTGTGTGTGTGCGTGTGTATACGTGTTGAATTATCGCGATTACGATTACACCTGCATGGGAAATTGAGTTATTCAATTTGCATAAATCCGCCCAGATGTTTAACAGGCTTTGTTCTTCATAACAGTTGTCGAATATTTGAATTGATGAAAATTAAAACCAAACAATTATAGGGTGATTATTTAGTTTTAATGCCCAATTGTTGCTTGCAAATCAGAACGTTGCATTCCCAACAGTACTTCTGATTCAAATTAGCCCAGGGTTAAAGATGTACTTTTAATAAGATATTTTGATTACTTATAAACATTGTTTTACTTTCTGTAAGAGTTCATATTGTTCGTTTGTGATATCATACTCTATATACTAATAAAAGTATATTCTTGCTTCTGTCTCCCTCTCAATTCCCAAGTGAATTTATACTAAGCAAAAAAAGAGATCAAATTTTAAAATTTGCATACTTTGCTCAAATGAAAGAAGCAAATCTGCAAGGATTGAATTTGTCAATTTGAAAATGTTTTTCGCTTCATTTCTTATTAGCTGGCTGACAATGGTGGCTCCGTCTCCGTCTCCGGTAGCAAACTCCGCCGTTTCTGTTGTCTGCCCTTTGCATTTGGCTCTGAAATGATGGTGTTGCAGCTCTTGTTGCTCTCGTTGTTGAATGTGTTGCTTGCTTGCCTGCTGCATCCGTCAGATTGCCGGAAGTTGCACGAAGTGCACAAAAAGCTTTCGGCTTTCAGTTCTCTGGGCCGCTGTTAAACAACAGAGCGGCTTTCAAATGCAAATGTTGTCTGGCTTGGCAAATTGGCAATGGTCACAAGAGACACGAGCGAAAACAACAACAACAACTACAATAATAACTACATACAAGATACGAACAGCGCAACAGTCGTCGCCGTCGCCGTCGCAGTAGCAGTCGAAGTAGCAGTCACAGTCGCAGTGGCGTCAGCGCCGCAGTCAACGCTTAACAGAAGCATTTTGTTGTCAGCATTTCGGCTGCCGCATTTGGTCTCATCACCATCACAGTCGCATCTCGTTCTCATTCGTGTGCGGCGCTTCACCGCTAAGCGACGTCTGAAATATAAAACGCTGCCTAACCTGCTGCTGCTTCACGACCACGACGACGACGACAACGTTTCTATAATAAGTATGTACTGCGTATCTTTGTATGGGTGTGTGTGTGTGTGTGTGTGTGTGTGTGTGTGTATGTGAGGAGAGTTTAACACTTTCGTGTTTGTGTTCGTGTTCGGCTAATGTGCTTCGTGCGCGTCGCTGTAGGTCGGCAAATCATTCGGTTTTTTACAATTGTCTCGCTTTGCTTCGTCTTCGCCTTCGTTTGTTCGTTCGTTTTGTTTCGGGGCCGCTGGTGCTGGTGCTGGTGCTTGTGCTGCTGCTGCGTGCTGCTTGCTGCTTGGTGCTTGGTGCTGCTGGCTGCTGCTGACTGCTTCCAAACGTTTGCTGGCCATGCAGCAAAAACAGTTTACATTTGTTTTTCCGCGTGCTCGCACACGTTGACTGACACGGTCTGCGACTCAACGAGTGAGCGAGCTTTGTCTGTCTGTGTCTGTGTCTGTGTCTGCCTCTGTGTGTGTGTGTGTGTGTGTATGTGTGTGTGTGTAAGTCTCTGTCTCTCTGCCTCTTCTCTCTCTCGCAGTCTGTGTGAGTGTGTGCCGACCCGGAGTTGCCACAGAGTGACCGGAGTTGCATGGCCGAAACATAAAAACACACTCGAGCTTGCTCCAGTTACTGGCCTGGTCTAGTCCGCACCGGTCAGCTACTCTCTGCATTTGCTGCAACTGCAACTGCCACAGCAACTGCAATAAGACAAGACTGCACACTAGCAGCAGATCAGCATTATTATATTATTATTATAACCAACCAGTAAGCCACAAAAATTTTTACTACCAACAATTTTCTACAGTTTTTCTATTTTCATTTTGAGTGTTGAAACTTTGATTTTAAATTTTAAATGAAATTTGGCTGCAGTTCGGCTTCGGCTCTTGCCACTTGCCACTTGCCGAAGTATTTCCGAGCTGAGCTGAGCTGAGCGTTGGAGTTGCAGCTAAGCTAAGCTCAGCTAAAAGGATCGTAGCGTCGCGCGGAAGTGCATTGCTGAGTAGCGGAAACGGAAGTTCAGAAACTTTAACTAAAACACAATTTTTACTTTCAACTTGCCACAAATCTGAAGGCAAATTGGGAACAACAGTGCACATAACCACACAAAACTAAAACTAACATTAACTTAACACACACACACACACATACAGTAAACTTGAATATTTCTCATTTTTTGGACATTTTTTTCAACATTTTTTTATTGTGATCCTTCAATGCGGCAGCAACAAGAACAACGACGCGCGGTGTTGAAAGCTGCCAAATTTAACAGACGTTTACCAACAAAAATGTTTTTAATCCTAATGCTTAAAGCAGAAAATGTTACAAAAACAATATTTGCAGTGTGCGTGCATTAACAAAAGCAACAAAAACACAGCAACAATAATAAATATAATCATGCAACAACAGCAGCAGTAAAAACAACAACATATTCAACAACAACAGCAACTTTGAACAAGTAACAAAAGTGTGAGAACAAAAATTAAAAAAAGAAAAACAATAAATATTAAAATCAAAAACTAAAAACCAGCTGTGAAAACTGTTGAAAAGCGCCGACGCAGCTTCCTTTGAGCTCTGTGCAGTTTGTGTGTTTTGTGTGTGTGTGTGTGTGTGGGTTGGTTTGTGTGTGTGTCATATATGTACATAATTTAAAGTTGAAATATTTGAGTTACTTGTCCTTTCGCAAAATATTTTTCATTATGGCCTTTGAAGTCTGACGAATCGTAATTTATGCGTTTGTTTTGTTTTGTGTATTTCTCGCGCTGATTTGTGATTGCAATTTTGTTTCTAGTTCTCTCTATTTTTTTAAATTTTTTTGTTTGAAGTTCTAATATAATTAAATAGCTGCGTGCTAAAGTGCGATAAATTAAAGAAAATTCCCATTTATTTTATAGATGATAAAGTGTGCATAATTTCTTAATTTTATTTGGGTACAAAAAATATGTATTTTCTATTTTGGATTCTTCAAAGTGTTGTCTTATGTTTAACATATGTTTTTCTTCGTTAAACTAAAAATTTAAAGCTCTACAAAAATGTTGCGGTTTTAGAAAACATTATATCTTTTTATGTCAGAATAATCATATTTACTGATCTTGTGGGATTACGTTATAATTCTAAATACCAAATAGTTTTTTAATGCCAAATGTTTGATTCCCCAGTGCTTATTTTAATGCGACTATTCTGAATAAAGTGATTCAGTTTTTTATTCTTTGTATTTTGATTGTTATTATTATGACAGCTATAAAAACTGTATTTTTTCGTCTAATGGGCTTTATATCAAATTTGATTCAAACGATTTGTTTGCTACATTAATTGAATAGCTAGGCAAAAACTTAAGTACTACTCAATGAAATTAATATTGTAACTTTTGTGTTTGTTGTCTTCTATATTTATTAGGTTATTTTCAAACTATTTATAATTTAAATCATGCTAAATTGATAACGTTTGTGCTTTTTTTTATCTCTTTATGAAACACGTTTTATAAGAATTATGGCGTCAGCTGCTAAACAAAACATAAACCAAAAAAAAAAAAAAAAACGAATCAGAGAAGAAAAAACGAATTTTCGCTGTTGTAGTTTTGTTATTCAATCAAATAAATTTTGAGTTTGAAAAGATTTCTCACTTCTTTCCCGGAAAGCATTTGCCTTTTCTAATGTGTGTGTGGGTTTTTTTGTTTCTGTTTTTGAAATTCCGACCATTCTAATGTTCGCACACAAAATAGGGAAACCATTCTAATTCCGTTCCGCAAGGTCTATTAATAATTTGATGCATTGCCATCATCGTCATCAGTGTGGCAGTTGTTTTCTCGCATCTCACATTTTTACCCTCCCAAAAAAAAAACATGATTATAATCTGTGGCCAGCGGTGCCAATTAGAAGTTCTTTTCATCTTTTTTTTTGGGCAACCTCATCCGAATTGATTGTGTGACAAATTTACTTCTCTCAAGTGCTTAAATTGTTATCCAAATATATCTTCTTAGCTACATGTTGTGCGAATAATTTATGTATATATATATTGTTCATTGTTCACATATATTACATTCTTTTACAAAAATTGGTTTGGGTATTTTTACTGTTCAGGCTGCACACTCTAAAAATAATACGTTTCAGTATGGAAATCGCTAGGAAAATAATTAGAAGTTTCAGGGTTTTTTTTTTTAGAAATTGCACAATATACTTATTTGAAGACTTAAATACAATAATTTTCCTCAAATCAAATACAGTTCTTATATGCATAATGTTAGTCGATCGTAATAGGTGCTTGCAAATTATTATAAATACTCTCGCAATGTGATTTTGGTGTGTTCAAACAAAGTACTGAAAGTTTTTGAAGTTTGCATAAACTGTGCAAATCATTCTTAAGAATAGATAACCAAATTTAATTTGTTTTATTTTCAACACAGAGCGAATCGATTCTGTCCATATGAATGCTAAATAAAAAATATCTTTTCCAAACTTCGATTATGAAAATAATACAGGAAAAAGAAAAACTAGCTGTTTATTAAGATACACAAATAATTTTTGTACAAATTTTGCCGAAAATCCCAATCTGCATTACAAAACGAATTTTTAAGAATTTTGAATGTTTTTATATCAAAATTTTATCGCTTGTTTTTGTAGCAAGCTCTTTCTCTTTGAGTACTTTTCCAAATCATTGCAGTCCAAAGATTATCAATTTTTGCACAGTTTAAAAATCGTAGTTTTTTATATTTCCCCTTTCTGGTTATGCTGGTTTTAATCCCTTTGTGCTAACATAAAAAGCTGTGAAAATTTCACACTCTGCCTCAATATCCCAAATGTAAAGCGATACAAAAACTCAACGTGTGTCACAGAAAAGTCGACAAAAAAAAAAACAAAACAAAATAAATGTAATAAACAAGATAACGTTAAAAAAAACATGACATATGAAATTGCATTTAAATTTTATGTTAAAAGCGACAAAAAATGGAAACAATTGAAAAAATCCAAAAAAAGTAAGAGAAACAATTGAGAAAATAAAATAAATAAAAAATTAACGTAACAGTTGAGAGGAAACCATAAACATAAACTGCAAATTTGCTGCACATAATTACAGTCACAACAAAAAAAAAAAACACGTTAAAATAAATTATAAATTTTTGCATTAAATTGCCATAATTTAGTAAATGGCAAAAAGCTGCAAAAATCAGAATCATTATTTATTTTTATATTTTTAATTTTATCTCATAGTATATGTGACCCAAATTATGTGTAAAAAATGAGTATCACACACACACAGGCACACACTCTGGGGAAAACTGTAACTGGGCACATTTGACGCTTTATATATATGCAGCCAAAAGTCATGTTGTTGTTGTTGATGTTGCTGATGTTGTTGTTAATGTTGTTGTTGTTGTTGTTATTGTTGCTGCTGATTTACATTCTGATATTTAATGTAGTAGAGGAGACCTAGTCGCTGCATGACGGCAAATACTCGGTAATGCGGGCTAAAAACAAAAGTGACGCCGTTTCCTTTATTGTCTCCGACATATCCTCCCATTGCATTGTGCAGCTGTTGTTGTGCCCCTTTGTATTGTTGCTGTTGTTGCTGTTGTTGTTGTTGTTGTTGTTGGTGTTGTGTTGCCTGCTTTTGGCCCCGTTGTCCCACTTTGAATGTTCTTTAGGTCTGGGCTGGCATACAGAACGCGCATTAAACTCTCTTAAATACACTTGCACTTCACACACACACACCACGCACACACACACATAAATGTATGTATATATGTACTCTATATATATATATATATCTATATATATATATGTGTGTGTATATTTGTTTGTTGCTCTGTGTGAGCTCTAGTAGAGCTTAACTTTCTGGCCGCAACTATCGCCATCAAATCAAGGGGAGACACAACTGCACACAAATACACACACACACACACACACACACAAACAGACACTACATACACACAGGCATACATTTACACACATTTGCATATTGGCAAACATAATTGTATGCAGCCTGTCTAAATAGCAATTACATTCGCCTCTCTCCCTCACACACACACACTCTCGCTCTCTCTCCCTCTCTCTCTCTGTCTCTCTCTCACTCTCTCTATTCCGCTCTCGCTCGTTCAACTCATTCTCTTGGTGAACTACATCGAAAATGCAGTAGCAAAATATCCACAAGAAAAAAAAGAAAAATTAAAACCTTTAGAAAACAAAGGACGCTGCAGCGTCGACATCGAACTGTAAAACAACAACAACAACAACAACAGCAACACCAATAAGAAGCAGAAGCAGAAGAAGAAGAGGAGGAGGAGGAAGCACCCGCAAAGTATGCTTCTAAAAGTGTCAATGAGAGGCAGGTGCTGCAAGGGGATGGGTCCAGCGTAAATAATGTTGCACCAACTGACTTAAAGTACATGCTAAGAGCCACGCGTTAGCTATGTGCATTGGGTGGCATGTGGCAGGTGGCATGTGGCAGGTGGCATGTGGCAGGTGGCATGTGGCAGGTGGCATATGGTAGGTGGCTGGGCGTGGTTGCTAGTTGCTGATAGATAGTTGGGGCATGGGGCCATGTTGTCGTTGTTGCTGCAAATGTTTGCTGCTGTTGCAACATGCCATATGCAACATGAAAGTGGCGGAGTCTTTGCCCGATGTCGGGAATACAGCTTGCGTGGCATGCTTCTTACTGTGTCATGTTCCAATAATGCCTCGATAATAATTTAGGCGCCTAACTCTTGAGATCCTCTGGATCTGTAGTTGAACTGTGGAAAACAAATAACAATTTTTTTTATAAACTGATTGATTTACTTATTTTTATAAATTTTTATTATATTTTATTGACTTGGCAGACAAATTTTATTTTGATTGATAATTTATACAAGTATATAAATCAAAGAAAATGTTTATTATTAAGTCAAATATTGGAATAGTATTAATTTACGAACACTGTTTATAAAACTAAATGAAACCGTTGAGTTTTTTTACACACACACACACACACACACACACCCACACAGGCATACCAAATGTTTGTTAATAGGTTTTGATTTTATTTAGCGCAAATTCTGTTTGCTGGTTGACCGCTTCAAAGGGCTTTCACATATATTATTATTGAATAAACGCCTTGTTGGCCTTTAGGGGTGGCTCTGCGTTTGTTCCGGTATATGCAAATTGCATTGTTAACAGAACAGACCCCAATCGAAACCACCTCCCCCCCTCCACGAAACAAGTGAGCCAAAGCTTAATTATGTACATGCTAGTTCGATAAACATAGGCCAGAAAGTGCTGAAAGAGAAATGAAAATTGTGCTAGGGCTGGCCAGCTATATTGCCAATTTCTGTCGCTGTGTGTGTGTGTGTCAGTGTGTGTGAGTGTGTATGCCATTATACAATGTTTGATTTGGATGGCATGACTTTTCATACGAAGCAGCGTCAATTTATGTCGTCCCAAATATATACATATAGATATAAATAAATATATATATATATATATATATATATATATATATGTGCATATTCTGACCGACATTCTGTCCCATTGACTACAGACTTTGCCATCGTCATCGGCATCGTCATCGTACCGTCATCGTCGTCTTTGCCAGCTTTGTCTTATTGTGTTTGTCTCAAAAACGAAAGCAGCCCGGAAATGCTTCGGTCCGTTGTATTTTGCTCCATATTCTAGTGGTGCCTTCCTCCCATATATCTGTATATATATATATATATATGTATATATAAACTACATATATCTATATATATATATATATTTTTATATATATAAATATGTGTATATGGATGCTTTTGTGTGTGCGAGGTGTGCCTCATTATGCATATAAGCGGCTCTTGCCTCTCCTTTACCTTTGACCCGCCCCTTCATCTTTTTTCCTCCCTTCCTCTTTCGCAAAGGTTGCACATAAACAAATTTCATGATGTTTATGTGTGTGCGACTGTGTGTGTGTGTGTGTGTGTGTGTGTAGTTACTAGGCATGTCTGTCAGTTTCAACTCGTGGCCGTTTCCTCTTTTAAGTCTGTTCCTTCATTTTTTTCCACACTACGACTTGTTCTCTTTTTTCTCTCTCTCTCTTCATGTCTCACTCGTTTTATGCTGTCTCAATATATTTGGGTTCTCCTTTTCACAACGCTCCATATGCAATTTTCACATTTTCATTGTCTGCATTTGTGTGTGTGTGTGTGTCTGTCTGTGTGTGTGTGTAAGTCGTTGTTAAATAGCAATCTTATTGCTGCACTTGTATTTGTTGGAAAAGTAGGACACTCTGATGCAGGTAGAGGCATTCGGAGTCTTGTGGCATGCAGCATGTAGGACAGAGATGTGGGCATCGCAGGGGACTGGCGGGTTGTGCGGTTGTGTCGCGCAGGCACGAAATGTGCAACACAAAAGTTTCGTTATTATTGGCTTATAAGGTGCAATTTATTGCAGCATAATTCAATGAAAACCCCCACATCTGCCACTATCTTTCCCCCTCTCTCTCTACCTCTCTCTCTCTCTCTCTCTCTCTCTCATTGACTTTTCTCTCGGTCTCCCTCTTCCACTCTGTGGCACTTAGTGTCTTTTGAAGCTTATTAAGCTTAAAACAAATAAATGAATGCAAAATAATTATTTAATTTGGGGAAAAAATATGTTCATAAGGCTTAACAGAAAATATTTAATTAGTTTTCATGAAGAACACAGTTAAAAACGTTTCAGCCACTTTTATTGTATTTTTTTTATTTATCTACTTATTATTATTGATTCGTTAAATCGTTTTTTAATAATGGTTATTACCGTTGTGTGTGAGGCGCGTGATATTTGCAACAAAAACGTAAAGTTTCGATTTTATTGATTTGGAATTCTTCTCTCGTTTTAGCACACAGAAAGTCGTCGGATTGCATTCGATAATGGACAAAAATAATGAAAAATGAAGCATTATCGTTTGAACAAATGATGACTTAAAAGATTAAAGACAAGAGCGAACAAAAATGCATTAAACACTCGTATATATATATATGTATATATATATATACATATATATTTATATATATATATAATATATATATATATATATATTTAATCATAACCTTATTTAAATAATAACAATACATGAAGCTCAAATAGACTGAAATAGAGTCCAAATATATTACGAAAGTAAATGCAATTAATTATACATATCATATAAATAATTAGCAATTGCATTTAAGTTATTTAACATAAACAAATAATAAAAGCCCGAAACAACAAAAAATTAACAACAACAAAAACAACAACAACAATAAAAAAGGACTAACTCTCAAACAAATCAAATTACAAATGCAACAACAATATTTTGGTGTTTATTACGCTCAACAACAACAACAACAACAACAAAAAAAACAATATCAATAATAATAAAATGCGTGTACAAAAGTGACAACGATAAAAGCAAAAGCAGACAATTCGCCGAAAAGTGTGTGTTTTGCAGGTGGGGCAAGTGGTGCGCGATCGAAAATGGCGCCATGTGACTGAGCAACAACCGACAGCAATAACAGCAACAACAGCAACAATGATAATAATTATAACAACTTGCAACACGCGGCGACAAGCAAACGAAATTTAATTCCAAAAATACAGAAGAAAAAAACAAACAAAACGAAAAAAAAAAACAAAGTAGAAAATGCGAAAAACCGTACGCGCCTAAATCAACAAGGGAGCAACACGAACCACAACAACAACAACAACAACAACAACAACAACAACGACGACAATAATAACAACAAAAACATCAAAGACGACAACAGCCAAAAGTCAAATACAACCAAATACGAGCCAGGTGAGTTGCAATCGCTTAGTGATTTAATGACTGGGAAGGGGGGTAGGTGGGGCCGTGCTGAGAGGGAGGGATGAGAGGGAGAGGTATAAGCGCCGCTGATTGATATTCCATAATATTTAAAATAATTCGCCTTCGATTTGAAAGATTCCACAGATTCCACGTTTCACGCCTATGGACAGCTAGGCAAATTGTGTGTCTCTGCTCTGTGTGTGTGTGTGTGTGTGTGGGTGTGTGTAAAGAAAATTGTGTTGTGGCTGAAGCATTTGAACTATTCATTCAATCAATTGGAATCCCATATAATATTCGTTTAAAATTAATGTATTTTTCTTTTGTACTTTTTGTGCTTGTGTGTCTGTTCGTTAGTTTCTTATATATATATTAAGGCATTTAATTTGATTTATTGAAGCAGACCAAAAAATATTTCATTGGTAAGATTTCGTTATAAATGCGAAGTATAAAGTAAATACTTTTGATTGCCACATTTAAGACTCTTGCAACAATTTAAGAAGCTTAAAAATGTTTTTATACATTTATTTTTTAAATTTAATGAATTTACAATATAATTGGTTTGAAAAAGACTCAGTGCACAACTGAATATCTGCAGTCAGATTCAATAATAATTAATCGATGAAAAATTGCATTAAAATGATTTTTTAATTTACCTTTAAGGCTGGCGAATCAGAGCTGAATTACATTTTATATATTTTTTATATCCGCTTTTAATGTGATTTTGAGCTCGTTAAAAAAAATACAAATAATTACTTTGAGCAGGTATACAACGCTTGTATTTTCGTTTCAGTTAACACGATGTCACTTTGATGGCTCGAAACAAATAATAAATAAATACAAAATAAAATCTGTAGCATCGGCTAAAAAATAGTAAAGAAAATCGTTTGAAATGGCAATGAACATTGAAACATTGCTGTAATTCGAGCATATTCCCAAAAAGAACTAACACTTTATGGTCACGAAGCAATTCAATTTTATTAATAAAATCCTCAAAAAAAAAGGGAAGCCAAAAAAAACTCCGGTTCAGAATTATTTGTAGGAAGCGTTGCGATGCAGGAAAATCGAATTTCGTTATAAAATGGCCAACACATTTTCATTTTCATTCATTGGATTCAGTCATTGGGAACGGAGCAACTTGTTCCCGGCAAATGCCAATCAGTCGTATGTGAATTGTCAAAATGACTGTGTGTGTGTGTGTGTGTGTGTGTGGGTGTGTATGTTCCGTTGAGGCCTAATCAAATCAAATACTTGCCAAAGTATAAAAGTCACAAACACTTCCGGTTCCCACACAATGTTTGAAGCAAGCAAACGAAACAACTGAATCGATGGGAGAAAAGTCATCCCAAGCAATTGGAAAAATTAAATAAATTATATAGCAATTCTATAAACATCCCTCAGATACACACATAAATATGTTTATGTTTGTCTCTCTGTTATTTTGTGACATAAATTGTCAAAAATGCGCACCAAAGTGTTTCATAGTTTCTTAAAAAGCACTGAAATTATTATGTGACAATTGTGGCTTATGTGAAATGTGAAATGTGAGTATAAATTTAGTCATAATGAAAATCATATGTTTGCCATCAGCTGGTGAAAATTGAAATACATTTTGCTGCTTACTTACTTAAGGCCAGTCGAAGTTTTCAACTTGTCAATTGAATTTGCTAGATGGAATGAAAATGCATTCCAAAAATTGTGGTGTAGCAAATAAAAGTTTGCCTTTCGCTTTGCCACAACAGCAACAATAACAACATCAAAACACACGAACACATCATCCATATTCACATAGATTGCCACATCCCGAAACCAATCCGCCCACCCTTGTCTGGGCTGTAGAGCGTTGCTGGCTTGTCGCCTGCCACTTTGTGGCAATAAAAACTTCGTTTATAAACAAACAAACATGTCTAGAGATGTTTTGTTGCTGTTATTAGTGTTATTGTTGCTGCACATCACTCAGCGCCTTCTCGTGTCCAACAAGCGACTGAGTTGCCATTGCCCAAAATCACAAAAACCAAAATAATAAAAAAAATGTATATAAACATATATGCGATTGGCAACCCTCGAGTTGGAGTAATAAAACTAAAATAAAATCAAATCATAATCAAATAAAACTAACCTTCAACTTGCAGCAATTCCATCTGACAGTCGGAACCAATTATATGTATATATATCATAGACTCTTAACTGACTCTAAGAGCATTCAAATGTCGATGTGTCAGAATTTTGTACATTTTTCACATTCCTGATGTGTGTCATGTATTTTATATATTTTCAGCTTCACGCACCAGCAGTTGCCACAGCAGTTGCCGCAATAAGGTGCTGTAGAAAGATTGAAGGGGTTGTTGGGTTGGGGGTGCTTGGGGTGTAGAACAATAAAAAAAAAGCGCTTTTGCTCCATTGCTGATGGATTTTTCGCAGAAAGTCGCTGTTTTCCGAGCACATTGTGTATACGTTGCATGTGTGTCTTCCAATGAGGCATGTTGCATAGCTAATGCGATTATTGAGTATGCCATTGTTTCTACCATTAGCCCTTTTGTTATTTATAATCATCAATAGAGCTGCCAATTATTTTCTCTCCCAATTGCAACTGCCGCACATCGAACAATAAATGGGGCAGGATAAACTACAAAAGCTTGTTATTTCGCATTGGCTTTTGCTAATTTGCTGCTGGCATTGCTTGATTGATTGATGAATTTCTACATTTCGACTGCGAATGAATACCCAATGGTATTGTGAATTGTGTGGACTGAATTTTGTGTTTCATCAATTTAACCAATGAATTTGTTTTGGCATTGATATTTCATGGGATTTCTCGTGGATTTTTCGTAGAAAACAACATGCGACGTGGTAAAAATGTAAGTGTTGAATTGGGAATTGACTTAATATCAGATTGCAGATTGTCAGATAGCAAAAATGATTTGTGTTATGAAAATATGATAAGAGACAATACACTCTTTAGAAAAAGTTAAACTGCTCAGCTTGTGTTAAGTATTATTCACACATATTAATAATAATCAATAGTACAAAAGTCCATAAAAGTGAACTGAACTGAATAAACTTCATCTAATAATCTGACAATCTAATAATAATAATGTTAAAAGTCAAAACAAGATATGAGCTCATTTTCCATAACTGTCCAACATTGCAGATGCTGAGAATAAACATATCAAGTCTTATTGTATATCAACCAAATAAAAAATAAAATTCATCTGATTTGATTTGATGAAATTGTGGGTGGCTTCTCTGTGTTCATCGCATTGCAAAACAGTGCGGATTACAACCGGATTAAGAGCCTTTGCCATTTTGACAGTTCGATGATTTTGCCACCAATTGTATTTCAGTTGTGTGGTTTCTGCAAGCAAGAAGTCAAAATTTGAATTGTATAAAAAGGGGTATAATGGAGTTGTGCTAGGCAAAGCATGTATATATATATATCTATATATATATATATATATATATATATAGAATATCAATCGTCGATATCTCAACTCACTGCTAGCTAATTGGGTAAATTAATTGTTGGCATAAAATCAATGTACAATTTATTTAAGTACATAAAAAGCTGAGCATTTGGCTGCGGTTCAGGGTATTTCATAGACGAGCTCTGTTAATTGTAAAATTACAATTTGTTTGGTCTTTTTGCTAACATAAGAGTTTTTGTTTGTTTTTTTTTTTTTTAGCGATTTTATATACGTAGATATCTTTTTATATACATATGTTATTTGTATATGTGCATCGAACGTGTATTTTGTGTGGCACATTGTTGGGGTTAGTCGGGATATAAATGATATCAAACGTTTAAAGTGTGGCATGTCATTAGTGCTGCTCACAAATGGCTTTCAATGAAATTTAACAATCAGTTGCACATTTCTTTTTTCCACCCATCTCTTTTTTTTTGCTCAATAGTCGATAATTTATAAACTTGTCAAAAGCGTTGCTCTGCACGTGTGTGTGTGTGTGTGTGTGTGCATTGGTATTTTATTTGGCCAGACAAAATTTATTCATGCGTTTCTGCAGAAAATATAACAACAAAACTGCTTTATTTATTGTGAATAGTAAAAACTGTAAAAAGTGAACTTTATGGATGGCTGCTACCAGCGAGCCCAACCAAACAAATGTGCTCCCCAATGGCAATCCCATAGCAACCATAGTCCTTTGTACCGTTCCTCACACTCCCCCCTCTCCCCATCCCACAGTGAACCGAGCCGCTCCTTTATATTTGCCCTTGCATAAAGAAGCATCAAGTATTTTGTGGACATTGCAAATGCGACTTCTTTTTTTTTGGCCCACACTTTGAAATGCTCAATCTGTCGTTGGCTAAAGGAAAGCCAATATTTTTCTGCATGGCTATATTTATTGTGTATTCGAATTGTCCTGAATGACTTCCCAATGATCATTTTGCATAGCTGAAGGTTAAAGGATAATCGCTGCGGCTGTAAGGGGTATCAATGTTGGCAGCATTGCATTTTGGTCTAATATTTATTCATATGTTCATATTCACTAAATGTTCTAACTGATCAAATTCGTAAATGGCTAATTGGTTTTTTTTTTTTACATTTTTGAGCTCTACTAAAATATGATTTCAATGTTATTTGCATTTAATTTAATTTCATTCTAGCATTTACATGAAACTTTGCATACAAAATAATAATTTGTAGCGTTATTCGACGATGAATTTACTGCAATAAAATATATCAAAAATGGTTTGTTAACATTTTTGATTGAAATTAAATCAAATATAAAATATGTTCAACCTGAAGTATTTAAGGCTTAAAGCGAAATTCTATTAAATTTATTATTATTAATATTAATATTATTACAATTCATAAATTTTTCGTCTGTTCGCACGCATCAATTGTATTCTATCTGGAATACAGGCAATTTATAAATTCGAAAATTGCGCAATATAAATGCAGTGCATAAAAAAAATATATATATATATATATATATATTTATATATATTTGTATATTCATAAATTCATGCATGTCTATATATGTGTGCAACGTTTATTGTATTGGGATAACACCTCAGGCCACGTTTTGGCATCTTTCATCGCATGGGGAAGCTGCAGCCGTGTTGCTGCCACTCTTTTGTTGCATCGAGTGGAGTGTTTGGGAAGAAGGGCCTTGCCATCATTATTATAGCAGCATTATTGAGAAGTGACATATTTCTGCATACACATTCTCGCACACACACGGACAGACATTGTAAGGGATGTGTATATGCGAAGCAGGCCCATGGTGCACAATGAATAATGGGCGTGTGGCTGGTCAAATTGGGAGTTGGTGGGCGGGGCTGATGACGTCGCTCAGGCGTAGCGCGATTGGTTTGGGAGAGGGGGTGTATGGGAGGTGGTTGCAAAACTCAAGCGATGACAATGATAGAAAATATTACAAAGATATGCGGCCATAAAGAAAAGAAGAAGGCAACTAAAAGAGAAATCGTTTATTGCCAAAGAAGCCATAAATTGATTTTTTCAAATAAAAATAAAATATCGGCCAGCAAAGCCTTGGAGACCAAAATGGAGACAGCAGCAGATAAAATAAGACATCAGAGCCACAGCCACAGCCATAGCCAGGCGTTGAGCTCCAGTTACAACTTCCACAACACGAACCACACACACACACACAGGACCAAGGACGATGCTTGGTAAATGGCTGAGATTGTAGCGCCTACAACAACGCCATAAGCGACTCAATAGTCTGTGCCCAGGCAGGCAGAGCAGCCGACGTCGTCGCGGTAGCCGCCGCCTTGACGCCAGACATTGCCACCCACTTTCTGCTAGACCCAGAAAACGCACCCCTTCCCCCCCCACACAGCCCAAACCCCACCATAAAATCCTTTGTGCTGAAGAAACTGGCGAAGGTATTCGCCAAATTTTTGGTCTGCCGCCTGCCGCCTGACGGCTGCGGCAGTCTACACATTTAAGTTAAAAACTATTACGAACTTACCCCTAAGTACATAAATTAGGAGACACGCCCCCCCCACTACCCCAACTCCAAACAAAAGAGAGAACACATGGAAGAGAAGAAGCGGAAATAAGCAAGACAGACTGAGTTTCCCTCGGAGCGGAGGCAGTTTTATTAAAAACTATGGCCTGCGATTTAATATAGCACCCAGTTCTGAGATCTGAGAACTGAGCACTGAGCACTGAGCACTGAGCAATGTGGAGCACACACACACACACACACACACACACACACACACACACAGATCGAGCATCCAAATTTCAGCTTCAAAGTCATAGACCATAAATAAGGCAACACACACACACACACAGTCGCACACACATTTATACTTATCAAACTCAAGTTGGGTGAGTGAAAAATGAAAGAATAAAGAAAAACCAACGCAGCCAAAGACAAAGTAGTTTGGGCGACAAAGATGTGCCCAAGGGTTGTGGCACCATTAGTATGGGTAGGGAGACTGTGCTTGTGGTGGTCGTGGGGGGGTAGTCATTATAGTTCCTGGTCAGCCCCTCCAACATTAGATTTGTTCTATTCCATTTTTTTTTTTTTTAATACACTGCAAGCGTGACTTAAGCTAACTGCAAGACGAATAGCCCAATAAGATTTTTGTTTTGTTTATTTGTTTGTTGGTTTTTTTTTTTTTGGGGCATAAGAATGTGGAAATATGTCTACATTCCATTATAAGATGTGTACATTTATCCACAAGCTTGTTGTGTCTGCAAATATCGAGCACCATTGTGTAGTTTGACAAATGGTCAATGAATTTGGCAAAGAGTATTGAATTGTCGCAAGATTTGTTGGAACAAGTTATTAGTTTTGTTGTTATTTCTTCTTTACATCCACTTGGGGATGGGCACAGTTCTGAATGTGTGTGTGTGTGTGTATTGGGGTCTTAGGTAACGAGACCCATTCGTAGCTCCAACCAAAAACCGCGCTGCGTGCTGCATACACTGGAAACCTCCAGCAACGAGTTATGGTGGAAATATGCTGATTTGACTGCGTCGTTTGTTCCTTGGGGCAGCAACGAGAGCAACATTTGGCGGCATGTTGAACAAAATAACGGGAATGGTTCTGCTGTATAAATCAATTTTTCCATTTATTTACGACTTTCGCATTTGTTTATGAAAAACAGAAATACAAAAATGAGAACGGAAATAAAAAAGATGAATAAAAAGACAAAAAAAAATAAAAAAAAAAATAGGTCAAGTCCAAATTGTGCTTTTGCGATTTTAATTGATTGGCAAGCCAAAGTTTACCCAGCACACTTCCGAATCTTATTCACTCCAATGAAGCGACGCCACTCTGAGCACTTAAGTATATAAAAGTCTTCAACCAAATTAAAAAGAAAGGCGGCAAGGCTGATGGGAGGGGGGTTTTTAAAGTGGGAAGTGAACGGAAAAGATGGTAGGGAATTGTTGGGATGGGATGGGATGGGATGGGAACGCAATGGCAGAGGCTGTGTAAACCAGAAAGTTGCGTTATGTTGGTAGTTTTTGGGCCATAAAGCTTATGACCGTTAATGTTAATGTTGAAAGATGTGTTGTTGGTGGATGGCCTGGATGCGGAGTCATACATTCATATTCCTCATGTTTATTTAACGATGCTTTTTACGCTGCACGCGAAATGCAAAAAGGATTAAAATGTCCGCCAGACAGAGGCGGCAGGTGGCAAGTGGCAGCTACCAGTTATCAGCTACAAGCAACATTGAGGCAAGCGCCAGGTGCTTCTCTTGTCAGGCTTTGGCCGATCCTGATGTTGATGCGCTTGCTACGGCTGCTGTTGATGCTACTTCTTTGGCGCCTTACTGCAAAATTCGCTTGAAGTGGCGTCAAATTTGGCACGTCGAGTGCCGAATGCCTAACTTTTAACTAACCCTGACTGGGTATATACAGATGAACACATTCTTTCATTCTCCAGATTGTGAACACACACACACACACACATTTATGTGTGTGCTCGGTTCCTTAAATATTAAAAGCACCTTTTACTTAACGCACTTCAAACGGAAAAGTGCCTCAACTCCCATCGCTCCTTTGTCGCCGTTGTCTGCCTCACTTCATCCCTTCGCCTTCAAGTCAAGTCTTACAATTTGATGGCTGCTCTGCTCGGAAGCACTCTCTGCCCTGGCCACATAAAATACACCATTTTATCACACATTGTATCCATATATATATTTTTTTTTTTTGTAGTAGTTGAATCTATTTCTCGTGTTTAAAGATAAGCTTACAATTTATGGGCTGATTGAAATATTTAAGCGAACTTAATCCTAAAAATATATGATTAAAATATTGTTTTATTTTCCAATAAGTTATGGTCATAATTTAAATATACATTTCTATAGCTGCTGATCAGTCAGTATATATATATATAATATAATTATAGCTAGATACAGATATTTATGAAGTATTATTTTATATTTGCTATTTGCACAGATCACTCAATATTTAGAACTATAGCTGGTTATTAATTATTATATTTATTATTTTTTTATTAATTTGTTTTTACTATTTACTATGCAGATTTAGAGTATTTACTGGTCTTTATTAACGCATTCAATACTGGCGAATTATCGAGGATAAAAGCAAAGGATGCGGCTCAGTAGACCGAATGTAAATTCGCGAGCCAATTGTCAACGCTTTCTGCTGTTGAACCAATAACAACAACAACAACAACAACCATGAGAATAACGGTAATAACGAGTACAACAAGAATAACGAGAACAAAATATCTGCAGTTGCAGGAGGCGCAATTCACAATTGACAATTTTATACAATACAAAAAGTGGCTGGTAAAGGACTCTGCAAAGAGAGAGAAACCTGGCCATTGAAATATTTACGAGGTAAACTCAATTGATAACGATATTCCTCGCAGCTGTATACATATAAATAAATATACATATATATATATATATATATATACATATACAAATAAATGTGTGTGTGTGTTTGACATACTTTTTGACTAGAGAAGTAGTGAGAGAGAGAGAGAGAGAGAAGGAGAGAAAGAGGAGAGGGAGAGAGAGAGGTTGCTCTGCTGGGTCGAGGCTTAAGTGCAGCGCTGTCTCCGCAACGGCTCAAGTGTCCTGGCAATTAAAATACCAAACTAATTAGATGCATTTTGTGTGATTTCCGTATAATTAAATTGCCCATTAACAGGGAGTCGTTTTCACAGGATGTATCCAGTTTAGGCCAAGAGGACGACAGCAAAAGGAAAAGAAACTTTTACGCTTAGACGGATGCAAGCCCGGATAACTCGCTCCCTTTTCTCTCTCTGCGTGTGTGCGTGCGTGTGTGTGTGTGTGTGTGTGTGTGCGGGTGTTAGCATAGAATATTCGTGCTAACTACATATAATAAGTAACCAGCAAATGGTTGGTGGATGGGGGGGGGGGAGGTTCTCATCAGGCGGGGAGGGTGGGCTGTCCGCCCTGCGAGCATTTGAGTTGACGGTACTTAATATTATTTTCTTGCCTGCAGCAGGTCACTTTATCCCTGGCTGCTCTGTGTCCTGTGTGGTGGGCAAGTCTTGCAAGTTGTGCAACTTTTTAAGCAGCTCATAAAATGGCAATGCCTCTTCTACTGAATATATATATATATATATATAATATATATATGTATATATATACATATATATATATAAGGAGTTGGGTTGAAGATAAATAAGCAAATAGACGAATAAATCTTCATTTCAACTTCTTGCGGGGTTTCTTTAAGTTTTCTTTTGCCTCACTTGCAGTTTATCTCATTTTCTTTAGTTTCCATTCCATTCCATTATTATTTTATTTCCGGTTTTTTTTTTTTTGTGCTTGCAGCTTTGCGTCTTTTAGCGTCTCTGCCGGCTGCGGCCAATTCAAATTTTCCAACTTACGCCACTAAATTGTTAGGAAACATGCACTTAAGTCTGTTGCCACGCCTTCATCCCATTGAAAACCCCAACCCCAACCCCAATCCCGATCCCCAATCCCTAGAACCACTTGGGCAGCCGGGCGGAGCCAGCCCCTAATGCCCGCAGCCACAACATGTGTTCCATGCACACGCTTGTCTCTTTGCTCTTGCCATTAAAAGTTGGACCTGCAGGGCTCTTTTCTCGGCTGACTCCTCTTCCTGGGTCGTTGGTAAATGGGAGGCCCATTCATTGTGTTATACTTCTTTAGTAGTTTTGCAGTTGGTATTTTACTTTGGCATTTCGAGTTTGGTTTCATTTCGTTACGCTTTTTATTTATTTTTCGGCATTCACAAGTGCAACAATTTAGCTACTCCCCAAGGGGTGCCACAAGTCGTGTGGTGCCACTTGTCGGTGAGGAGGTGAATGAAGATAGCATGTGAATAATGTGGATAATAGTCGATAGACGATCAGCTCCCAAGGAATCAGCTGTGGGCCCCCATAAAGACTCCGGCAGGCAGTCGGCGGGTGGAAAAAGAGTTTCTAAACTGTTTGCCAGAAATGTTGCGGTTCCCAAAATGGATAATATATATTGTGGCGCTATCTAAGGAGGAGGCGGAGGAGGCGGAGGAGGAGGAGCAGCTCTTTTGTTTGGGATGCCATTGTCGAAAGTATTTTCAGTTGTTTTTAGTTAACATTAAGTTCACCGAGTACTATTTAAATAAGAAAACTAAACAACATCAACTTCATCCACAAATTTGAAGCTCTTTTGTTAGTTTGCAATAACTCAACTTCACATTGTGAAATTGAAGGCGTTTAGCTTGGGCTAAATTAAATTTGCAACTGCAATTAAAGAATATCTAAATTCTTTGTAAAATTGTGCAACGTTGTCCACAAAATTGGCTTATCGTTGGGAATCGCATAATCTTTACCTTTGTATAGAAATTTAAATTTATTACGCTCGACGTCAGCAGAATGGCAACAATTTGATTACAAACATAAAAGTTTATTTGTATTTTGTTTGTTTTGTCAGTTTCATTTGCCCACCTGCCCAACCAGCTTAACACTAATTTCATTTCCCTGACGGGGCCAACTATGCGCTTAGTTGGCAAATCAACTTGGACTCCGGAGTTGGTCAACAGTTCGTCTCCGTCTCCGTCTCCGTCGCTGGCTCCGTTTCTGTTTCTGTTGCTGTTTCTGTGTGTTTGAGTGTTTTTGAGGTTTACGTTGAGGTTGAGGTTGGGGGGCACCACTCGGATAGTCTTGTGCTTGTCGCTTTGGCACTTCAATCAGACAAACGGGCACTGCTGTCCAATCTCATCTGCAGGTGAAGCCACGTGAACCCACCCAGCTATCCACGCAGTCAGCCACACTCAGAAAAAAAACCTTTGACTTCAAAGTATTTCATTTTAAACAAATTATCTGAAAACATTTTGTTATGCAAATATTAGAAAAACCACAATTGAAAAATTATGTTTTAATAGAGCGGAATTGGACTGGAATTGCTAGAAATCCAGCTTGCGATTGATAAAGGGGCGGATGGGGATGGGAGGCGCAGAGAGAAAGCCACTTGTTGTGCAAATGTGTAATAAATAATTGCGATCCATTCTAAATCCAGCGCATACATTATGTATGCATACTTTTCTCTGAGTGCAGCCAAGCAGCCAGCCATTGAGTGCTTCATACGCTTTCCGGCTGCCGGCGCCTACCTTTGCATATTTTTGCAATTCTGCGCAAAGCTTACTTGACTTTGCCAGTGCCTCTGCCACTGCCTCTACCGCTGCCGCTGCCACTGCCACTGCCGCTGCCACTACCTCTGCCACTGCCACTGCCTCTGCCTTTGGCTTTGCTCTGGCAAGCGTGTGGCATGTTGGCATTTCCTCTATACGCGGCACTTCCCTGTTGTACCACACACTCCTCGCCCCGCCTCCGTCTACCTTGTCTACTCGTCTGCCCGTCGACGCCATCGACGCCATCATGCGCATCACTGGCAGTTGCCCCATGAAGCACTCTCATCTCATCTCTGTGCAGTGTGCTGCTGGCTGCTTATGTTAGTAAACTGTAAATATTTAATTAATTTGCATGGATATTTTTATATGCCGGCAAGTCGAGTTTATTAATCGGTGTCGGTGTCGGTGTCGATGCTCGTGTTCCGCATCTACATCCACATCCACATCCACATTCACATCCGCATTTACGATGTCGGCGACGCTGACGTGTCCGGAATGCCATTGCCATTCATGTCTCTGTCGCTGGCTGTGTCCCGCTCCCGTCCCCGCTCCCTCCCCCGCCGTTCGCCATCAGTGTCTCTCTGTCTCTGCCTTACTCAATATGTGGCAAGATGTGTTAACTCGACTCTCTTGTTTGCCCTGGCCACACGCTTCTTTTGCTCTTCATTTCCATTTTTTCCTCATCTTCTTCTTCTTCTTGCTGCTTGCTGCTTGCATTTTGGTTGCCGCTTTTTACATTTCGCTTTGGCTTTCGCAGTGCGGCTTTTGTGGCAGCCGTGCATAATTTGCAAACAGATTTAAATGTTTACATGTGCGCGCCATTTTGCTTGCTGCCAGAGCCACAAAAGCCAGAGCCAGCCAACTCGACTGGGATTAGCAACAGTGGAACTTCCGAAGAGAGTTCTCTATAAATTCAGCTTCACTCACTCATCTCCCCCTGCTCCGCCTCTCCAGTGTTGCTTTAGTTGGCATTTGAACAGTTGACCAACCGCAAAGCGGGTTTTCCGTCGCTCTTGTTTTCAAATCAACGCCGGCGCTGCAAAGTATGCAACACAATTTTACACGTTGACCTCATCACATCCATCAATGCGATGCATTTCGGTATTTCTGTTTTTTTTTTTTTTTTTTTTTTTGTATTTTGCAACACAATTTTTGGGTTGCAAGCCCATTTTGTGAAATTTTAAATGAGTGATCACCAAATGCATTGCTTATCATCCAACTAATTATCGCTTTTAACACCGATGCCCTGACAAATATCAGGCTGGCTAAAATTATTTTTGCCCAACTAGTAATTAAAAGTCATTGTTAAATGATTTATGTTGTTTTCATTTCGCATATTGTCAGAGAGAACATTTCACATTTGCCTGTTTCAGTATGAATATGTGTAGAAAACCGATTACCAATTAGATTTTCAATTTACTCTACCCATTTTGCTGCCAAACTAGAAGTCCTTTTTCCATTTATTAACAAAATTTAAACAGTTCGAATATATTTCTACCAACAGCGTTGTGTGCCAACATTTTGGATACTTTCTTTAAAATACGGCTAAAGTTGATTTTGTTTGGTGTGTTTTTTTTCAGTTATTGGAGAGTTAAGCTAAGATGAATTTACTTGGTGGAGTGTGTTAGATATGTCTCGGGTTTCTTGTGCTCCTTGCGGGTGCTTCAAATATTCAAATGTTTGATGCGACTTTCATTTTTTATGCTAACGATGCAGATACATACTAATAACTTCTTTCATTAAAAATTCCATGGCATCATGATACTTACCCATCGCTATATCATACACACACACACACACACACACACAGAGAGAAAGAGAGTGAGCGTACACAAGAGCCTAAGTCGGAAAACATACACTTGAGCGCCGCTAAACTCGTCCAATTAGTAACATTTAATTTGGTAAACAGCAGCATTTTCGTGCTTTTGCATTTTTTTTGTAATTAACAACAACAAGAGCAGCAACATAAGCGTGTGATGATGATGATGATGATGATGCCAAGTACGGATGGGGATGGGGGCTGAGGAGTGGGGGCTTGGGGCAAGACGGAGCCAACTGATGAGTGGGACAAACTGCTTGGCTTCTGTTTTATGCGCCACTTCTACTTATGTATGTGCGCCTGTCTGTGTGTGTGTGTGTGTGTGTGTGTTTTGGGGGCGTGTGTATGTTGTGTTGTGTATCTTGTGCATATGTTTGCTTTGCCGTCACCACAAAACGCGCTCATTCTGGTTGTTGGCGTTGTTACTGTGGCACTTTTTGGGCTCATGCGGCTTGCCGATTGCCGCTTGCCGCAATCCACATCCACATCGGCATCCGCAATCTACCCAACACAATCCCCAGACTGACAGTCATTATTTTGATGTCAACAACGTGCCAGCAGATGATTGCCTGTGCCCATAGTACCCCCTCCCTCCACTACCCAACCCAACCAACTGCCGTGTCCAACACTTTTTACATTATTTTTGCACCTGTCCACAAGCGAAGCTTATTAAAAAACATAACAAATAAAAAATATATATATATATATTTTGAAGTGAGCTCAAAAATTGTTAGGTACAGTTTTTCAAGTGAACCCCAAACAGCGGCGCAGTACAAACAAATTAACCGCAATAATGAACATGGCCAAAACGCGCATAGAGCTCAACAGGAGATGCAGGAGACAGCAGACAGCAGACAGGAGACACACGGAATACGGAAAACAGAAGCCATGAAGTTTTGTTGGGTTTGGGTGGGGGTTGGGTGGGGGTTGAGTTTGGCAGATGTGAACAGGACAAGGGTGGACATAAATTGGCAACGCTCAACGGCTCGACGGCTCAACGGCTGTGCCTTGTCATCTACGCGCGACCTTTTTTGCACCTGTCAGGTTGGCAGGTGCCGCCTTTGTAGTGAGAATGCCCCACTAACCATAATACACTTCACATTTCTTGGCCATGTTGGCTACGACGTGGCTTACACATTTTGCTACAAAAAATCATATAACGCTTAAAAATTCACCGTACAAATTCAACTATTAAGCAGCAAATTATATAAAAAAAAAAAATAAAAAAATAATTATGATTTATTTGTATTTTTTCATTTGATTAATATTTATACTTATGCAAATTATTAAAAATAAAACTTTAATTTACACGTTTGTTTTTGTATTGTTCATTTTTATTTATACATTTATTGGATTTTAAGGGTATTTGCATATTCGTTGTTGCTTCGTTGCGATTTTCAAAAATTTTTTTTCTCTTTTTTTTTTAATTTTAGTTGTTGTGACACTAAAAACTCAAATTAAAAACTGCGCGAGAACTCGCTTTGGGGCTGTTGCCCCATCATTGGCACATTTGGCGGCTGCTGATGTTGTTAGCACATTGTTGGCCATTCACAAGAGCCTTCACTGTACCAATGACACACTAAGACCGTTGAAGTGACATCGTTTCGGGATGTGCTCAACGAGAATTTATTTGTGTTTATTGTTTGCATTGTAGGGCTTTCATTTCTTCCTATTCCCTTGTTTTTTGAAATATATATATATACATGAATATATATGTATATACTATATATACATATAAATATATATTGTGTATGCACTCCACTATTTATATGCTTGCAGAAAAACTTATTTAAGTCCCAATCAACTAGCTGAAATAAATGCTGAAGTTTAAAAAATAAATAAAATGGTCCATAAAAATGATTGAAAATCAACATTTTCGTTTCTTTTTGTGAGAAATGAAAATAAAGGCAATTGTATATAAAATGCAGCCGTCTGATTGGTTGCTATAAATGTTGCTAATGCTGGTTGGTAGTGGGAAGGGGGTGGGGAGCAATTGCGAACAATGTGTGATTTATATTTAATAAGTTTAGCAAGTGTTTCTTTCTCTTTCTCTCTCACTCTGTGTGTGTGTGTGTTTGTGTTTGTTCAAGCTATCGTCATTATTTGCACACCCACACCCACACACACACACACATACACTCTGGCCGAATACAGCCGGATTTATTTGAACAAAATAAAAAAATTCAAAATGCCTACACAAAATACCAATGCCAACGAAAAACAAGCGGAAATTGTATGAAATTTAATAAATAAATAAATAGCAGACATGCCAATTTTAATACAGACACTCACAAGCCAGCTCCAAAGTTAATTAAAATTGTCGGCAAAATGTAACTAAACCGAAATAAATGAAATTTCAGCTTAAAGCACAAAAATAACAAATTCCTAAAGATTTCTGCCCACTTTTGAATTAGAATGTGCAAAATACGACAATTTCAGCAATGCTACAGGCACTTTTAGAATGTCCTTAAAAAAAATAATGGAATAAATGGGATGAGGAGTATCCCAACGATAAAGTATCGACAGCAATAGATAGGGGGAGGAAGGGAGAGGTTAAGTCTTATGCCCCCAGGCAGTGCTGCAAGCTGCTCAGACTTAAATTTGACAAAATACTGGCAGCTGAATACTAAATACAGAATGTGATTTAAGCCAAGAGAACTGAATTGAGCAGAAGCAGATTGAATGTTTTGGCTTGCAAAAGGCTAAATACATATGAAATGCTCGCACAAGCAATGTGCTTCAGCCCGATTAAAGCCAAACAATTTTGGGACATATAAAATAAATGATTATGTATTTTATTTACTCGACTAGTCGTATTTTGAAACTTGTTTATCTACACACAAATATAGAGCAACATATGTGTACGGGGGGAGGGGAGGGGTTACACATAAGCGCTTTATATGCATAATGTGCAATTTCGTATATTTATTAGCCATAAAAAGCTGCAAGTGGCCAACGTGCTGGGTGCTAAGTGGGCTTAGAGGACCAAGGAGGATAAGAGTGTTATGAAACTGCTGTAAACTAATTCAATATCCGCCATTTATTGCACTTGCGATGAAATTATTTAAATAACTTATGATTGTAATATTATTATTGTTATTATTATTATTATTATTATTATTATGAAATTCATGCATAAAACATGCATTTCGTCAAAGTGCGCACAAAATTTAAATAAATGAACAACTCGTCAATTCCCAGTCAAATCCAGTAAAATGGCAGCCATTTTGTTTGTTTGTTTCTGTGTGCTTTTATTTTGTATGTTTGTGTGTGGGTGTGCTGGTGTGTGTGTGTGTGTGGGTGTGTCGAAGTTGGTGTGCGAGTGCATTCAATTTACTGGTTAAGTTTGTAGTTGTTCATATTTGCAAGTTGGAGGCCGTTGCACCTTAAAGCAAATTGCTCATTGAAATTGTTATGCAAATATAAATAGAAATATTAATTAACATGATTGGAATATCGCTGTTTTCAATAAATATTTGCTTGATTGTGCAAACATTTCACTATTTTTTAATTTATGTATATTCAACTAGCCACAAACCGGAAACTTTAATTTTAAAATGTAACTAATTTTCAATAATTCGAGTGTTTTCAACTTTATGTTATGTTTTTACTGTTCTTAAAATTAACATGCTCACTAAAAAAAAAAATCTTTATTTATGTATATAAAATATTTGCGCATTTATTACGTTTTAATGCGTTAAATAATTAAAAATTGGGCAATTAGTGCAGCATATGTATGCAGTTAATTGTAAATGCACTATTGCATTTTATGGCCAGCTAATTCATCAGCAATGTTTGAATACAAATTTTGTAAAATCAAATCGCATTATGCCAAACGTGCTTTAAATTCCTTTGAAATAAACGAAATTGTTCAGTTCAGTTGCAGTTAAAGCCGTATTTATGTCATTAAATTATTTTTAATGTTGATGCTATTATTAAACGAAAATGTTTTTTGTAAACAGATTTTTAAAATTACATTTATATAATTCATAATTTAAACAAATAAGCTGTTTGAATGCTGAAAAATTCAATTGAATCTTATTTTGTTTTTTTTTCGCATATATTGCTGGAAATTGTGGAATTTCAGATGTTGTCGCCGTTTGCAGTTGCAGTTTCAGAAGTTTCAAACAGTGTTGGTTTTATTGTGCCCCACAATGCTGCATGGTTCTGTACTATTCCACATTTGATTTGCATTTGGCTAATGCATTCTGTTTAGTAATAGTCTCGATTTATTGATGTGATTGCTCCAATTGCTTCTTGACGCTGCTCAGCGCCAAAATAGAAAAATTACCAAGAACAAAAATAAATTAGAGAAACTTTTATTGTTGTTGTTGTTGTTGTTGCTGCTGACGCTGCTACGCATCTTTTTGGCTTTGTATGTTTTTCTAGCATTTCATGATGTTTACTGGCCAAATAAACTTTTCACACATCATCAGGAGAAACAATCAATGCCAGGCCAGTCCAGGCCAGTACAGTTCAGACAGACACAACAGACAAGCAGACAAACAGACATAGAGACAAACAGTCAGACAGATGGACAGATGGACAGATGGACAGATAGACAGCAGATAGCAACACTGTAAGACTGACAGACAGATAAATCCATAGACAAGCGTTGCCCATTTCTCGATTTAGCGAGCTGCTGTGCTAATTTTGCAACATTGTAGTTACAGCTAGACAGAGAGAGTGAGAGAGAGAGAGAGAGAGAGAGACGGTGGGAGAGAGGAATTGCATGCAGCAATTTGTTGTATTCTCAGCTCTGTACTGTTCCCCAAATTGCTGGGTGCCTGGAACGTGCCAAGTGCTGGGCAACAACAGAAAATCAAAAGGTACGTTGCACGATCAAGTGAGCAACTTCATAACGGTTTTTTTAGGCCACTGACTTTACAATGACAGCACGGGCAGCACAGGACTGTCGCATATGCAGACAGACGCAAGGACACACGGGACAGGCAGCCAAAGATAACCAGAGTGTGTGTGTGTGTGTCTGTGTGTGTGTGTGTGTGAGGCAGCCTTGTAAATAAGAAATTTCCTCTTATTGGTCACGTACGACGGGCAAAAGTTGCCTCTTGCACTTTTGGCTTTTGATTTAGCTCTTAAGAATTTAATAAGTGAACGTTGTCAAGTGCATTTATTAATAACATCACGTTGAGCTTCATGTTGCCACTGACAAGAGCCTTTCCCCTTGCCTCTCCGCCCGTTGCCATCCCATCCATTCATTTCCCACTTGCAGAAGCCCGCATCAAACTATATGTGAATTTAATCTGTAATAAATTGTCTTCCTTATTGATAAAAGTGGACAAAATTATTGAGTGTGCGTTGCATTGCGTTGCGAAATATATTGCAATCTCAAATTGGTCTTCATTTCACTTGAAGAAAAGCAAGTTGCAAAATAAATGGCTTGATCAAATGAGAAGTACTCAAAAGATACAAAAAGTTTGAGAAAAATGAGTAACAGTTTCGATAAATGAAAAGTACTCTAAATGTACAAAAATTTATATACAATTTTGAGAAAGATGAGCAACAGTTTCGATAAATGAAAAGCACTCTTAATGTACAAAAATTTATATACAATTTTGAGAAAGATGAGTATCTGATTCGGTCAAATGAAAAGTACTCAAAAGATACAAAAATTTATATTTAAGTTTGAGAAAGATGAGTATCTGTCTCGTTATAAAAAGAGTATCTAAAAGGTTATAGAAAGCATTTCATAGTAAAATCCATAGTAAAAAGCAAATTAATTGCATAATTATAACTATACACATATGTTAAAGGTGGGAAGCTAATTCAAATTGGCTGAGACATGATATCATTGCCAAAGAGTATTTGATTTTGTACTAATCCCAGATGCTTGGGTCTGTCATATGGCTTTTATAATTAAGTTTTTTTTTGCGCTGTCATTGCTGAAAATATCGATGCTGTTGATGGGAATTGATGTCGCACGGTCATTTGACTTTTGCCAATTGGCGTCGCAGTTGCTGCTTTTATTTACGATTTTGCAAATTGTAAAGTTCACCGAAAATGGCCGACATTTTCAATAGGAACTATTGTATATTGTATATATATGTTATATATATATATGTATAACACTCCTCCAACACAGCCAGTGTCGAGTCGAGTCGAGTCGAGTCTCGGCTGTGTTAATGTGCGCCTTGCTGCGCTTATGACATTGTTGAAAGTGCGAATACGCGTGGCATGCGGCATATATATATAATGGGATGCCACGATGTGAATTGTTATGGTTTGGTTTGGATTGTAATGGAATGCGTTAATGGCAATCACGGCATACATAAAATAGGAATGCCCGATGGGAAGTGGTGGAGCCTTTGACTTCTAGTTCAAGTGAAGCGTTTACAAATTCATTTAATGGCTCGTATAATGTCCATTTACGATGCTTTAAATATTTGCCGCAGAGTTAATTATGTTGAACGTTGAATAAACATCAATTAAAATGCTGCCCGGCCGATTTGCCTGCCAGCCCGGCTTGGTGGCTTGCCTTAGAGACCAGCGGGGCGTATGAGTAATGCTGCGTGTCAATTTTTTGCCCCTGTTTGCTGTTGTTGCTGTTGTTGTTGTTGTTGTTATTGTTGCCATGACAGCAATGTTCGTGCATTTTAAAGACTGGCGACTGACAAACGACAGCCGGCGAGCGACTCAGTCGCGGCATGACAATAAATATTCATAGCTGGAAATCGTAAAACAAATCAAAAGTCATCAAAAAGTGCACTTTGCTCTAATTCCTTTGGCTCTGCTGCTTTGCGCTCTTTTCGGCAAATGTTTGTTCTTCTTTCATTTTCTTACTTTTTTTTTGATTTATTATTTTCCCCATTTTTGGGTGGTGGGTGGCTCGGTTTGGATAGTTTTATGACAAGTCATGCCACGGCCCTCGAGCGCAGAAATAAATCAGGTAGCAAAACAACAGCTCCAGCTGAGTAGCAACAGCCGCGTAGCAACAACAATTGTGCAGACAAACTTATTAATAAACATTATAGCTATAACGATAACAGCAACAACAACAACAGCAACAACAACAACAACAACGGTACCAAAAATAAAAGCAACAAATAACAGTGGCAACCTCGACGACAATAGAAGCAAATGAAGCCGGTGCTGGCTAAAAGTTGTGTCACTTCTGCCGACAATGTCCAAATTGGCAAAGTTGGGAAAAAAAAGCAAAAAAGAGCAACCACAGCAACAATAACAATAACAGGGGGCAACAACGAAGCCGTAGTGGCATAATTACAGAAATGCTACCATAAGCCAAACAACAACAACAACAACAACAACAACAACAGCAACTGCAACACAGAACAACAGAGCCAAGACCAACACGATGAACAACAACAGAAGGACCAACAATCAAATTTTCCACATAAAGAACACCGGGCAACAAAGCTCAGTGGCAAGAATTTGTTAGATACTTGCAACAAAAGCCACACAACACAATGCACTGCGAATCGATAGCGAAATTTGTGTTTCGATGTATTCCCCTTCAAAAAATAATCCATAATTGAAAAATCAAATTTTCTTGTTCAACGAAAGTCAATCAAAATTATTTCGTATTCTGCCACATCACAATTTTTCGTCCATTGTTGCAGCAGAGAACATTATTTAATACACTTAAGGAAAAAACTAGGCATCTCCATTTTAAAATCGTATTCGATATATTCCTTAGTACAGCCTGAGTTGGGGCTTTAAGTAACTGTTTACTTCTGCTGTTAACTGCTGTTAACTGTTAATTGGCTGACTGCTTGACGAGCGTTTTTTAGCCTGCGGATTGTAAACAATTTCCAATTAACAATCGATTTCCATCTTGCAAATCATCACAGCTGCTGCTCTCGTCGTTTGTTTGGACTGGGTTCGAATGTTTGTTTGTTTGTTTGTTTGTTTGTTTTTGTGTTTCTGTTCAGTTGTTGATGTTGTTGCCTTTTGGTTTGGGTTTTTGGGTTCGGGCGCTTTAATTTCACTCGATTCTGTTTATTTACGCCAGTTATGGCAGCGATATAGCATAAATGAAATTAGTTTAATCATTAAATATTCATTAGCTGTGGCCCATTGTAATTTGCATTAATTGAATTGTTTGTTAAATTGTAACATTTTCTGTTGCCCTGCACCCCCCCCTCCACCCACCACCCACTGCTGACAATATTGTTGCCGGCTTTTGGGCATTTTCGCCGCTGCTCTGCGCTGGGCGACAACATCAACAACAATAATCATTCCAATTTGGGCAAAAGCAACACAGCCATTGCGTCAAATAACAATAATAATAAAATGAATTAAATATGACCGCAATGTGATTAAAATCCAGAAAATGTCGCTGAAAATTGCCAGCCACAAAATCGTCTCAATTCTCGCAGCCAAATTGAATTTCAAATGAGGCCAAATCGCGCCGCTCATAAATGGCCCTTGTCGCACAGCTTGAGAAGTGAAACACGATAACATCAACAAAAACAATGTATATATAAATAAGATTATACAATAATAATATATGATAATTTTCGCACACATAAATATTTATATATTTTTTTTTATCCACTTTCGTTGCAGGTAAGAGACTGCAAGACATATATATATATATATATAAATATCTGGTTGCAAATGTGAGTAAGTAAATAATATGATTTTCATATTGATTAAATTGAACTTACTGTTATTCCACTCGTGTGTGTGTGTGTGTGTGTGTGTGTGTCTGTGTGTGTGTGTGTGTGTGTGTGGGTCTCCCCAAGCGCCAATACATTTGGGGTTTGTGTGTGAGAGGAATCATTAAATGTCAATTTCTGTTAGACCCTTCTTAGATTGCTCGAATTTGAGGTAGCTTACGAATTTCCTGTTTCTCCAAATGGAATCCATATATATATATATATATATATATATATATATATATATATTTATTGTAGCTGCATTAAAAGCCCAAGAAGCATTTTGCATAAGTTTGTGGCTTTTACTTGACCCTTTTCTGTATGCATTTGTTAGAAGTTAATTGCAACTGATTAAGCGTTTAAACCAATTAAATTAATAGTCTGAAAATTTGCATAATTGTGATTTTAATTTATGCAGTTATAAAACAATAAATTGAATGACAGTAAAATAATAGCAACATTCGTTTTTATTTCCATATTGCAATAATTGGATTAAGAATTTTGCGCGTCATTTTGGGTGGCATAGTCAATTAATTCTGTCCGCTCAAAAACACACCCACACCCATACACACACACACACACGCACACACACAGGAATATGTCTTTTGTTGTCTGTGTTCTTCGGCAATCCTGTTCGCCATTTGACCACACATGCATTTTATGGGGCGCACGTAAGCATTCTCTACTTATTTTCATCTTTCGCAATACTCTTCTTTGTTTTTTGCAAGTCACGCACACACGCAAAACACAAGCACAAACACACACACACACACAGACACACACAGACACACATATCTCTACAGTTGCAATGCCTTTCAACTATGATCCCAAACACGTAAAATAGTTTTGATACCCATTTAATAAAAATGCTATCTATGTATTTGCCTTTCCTTCACACGCACACACACACACACACACACCCACACCCACACCCACTCACACCCACTCACACACACAGACATTTTGGTGCCCTGTGCTCGTTTTGTCATTTATATTGTTAGCCCTACTCGGGGCCATGTCCACCTGCCAGCAGCACAAGCAGCAGCAGCAGCAGCTTGCTTGCTTGCTTGCCACTGCGGCAACACTTTTCAGCACGCTGCGTCAAAGCCGGAAAGTGAAAAATCCCAAACGGAAATACATTCATTTGCTTGTTTTACTTTTCCAATTCCAACGCCGGAGGTTTTCATCTTCTTGGCACATGTACCGGCTGCTATTGGATGGAGGGAGGGGTAGGTGCTGCCAGCTACTGCTGTGGCAGTGGCTGCTGCTCCTGCTGCTGCTGCTGCTGCTGCTGCTGGTTCGTGCCGCAGTCACGTTTAAAACATTACAGTTAGATTTATGACTCTTCGGGTTATAAAATGACTTTAGATTGATTCCCGTCACATGATGACAGTTTTTCGTTTTTCATTCAGTTCAAGTCAGCTCTATATATATATGTATATATGTGTATATATGTATATTTGTGTCTCTGAGTGTTTATTTCACGACATGGACATGCCCACGGGCAGAACAAGATGCTCAAATTCTGAGTAACATGTGCAGACAATGAATTTTTAAGTTGTTTGTAAGTTCGACGTTGTGTGCGTGCGCTTGTGTGTGCGCTTGTGTGTGTGTGTGTGTGTATGTGTGTGACTATGGCTGCTTGAGTATTCAATTCCCATTAGGTTCCCCGCTGCGAGGGAGCCCATTGTGGGATTAATTTTAGTGCGCATCAATTTCGAACCACTTCTAAATTTGACAAATTGTGCCGCAACAGCAGAGTTGACACACATAATCCGCAGCACAATGAGCATGGACACATCCACCTAAGTCCACACCCACAGCCGATGGCCACAAATTAAAAAAAAAAAAGGCAAAAAAAACTAGTGCATTTGGTTCGTTTAGTCCTTGTTTCATTCATTACCATTTGGAGAGCAGCAAAGGCAATTTTTAATTAGTCCGAGCTGATTGATGGGTCTGATAAAGAAACGCCATGACAGCAGCTGAGTTTCCTTTTTATCATTTGTACACAAAAACACATCCCACAACTCCCCACCACCCCACCACCATCACGGTGGGCGCCACATTGCGCCAAATGCGACACAAAATGGCTAAATGGGCGAACTGGGGCAAATAAGGCAAATGGGTCGCGTTCATTAGCGGGTCCAGGTCCAGGACCGCATCGGCTGACAAAAGGAAGCTGGTCACGATGGAATTATCAAACATGGCCACAGCAACTATTAGATAAGGTGGGTGGTGCACACTGTGATTGCCACTGGGCTTACGTGCCACTGCACACATTGTGGCATTTGGCTTGTGGGTGGCCTGACTCCAAGCGCTAATTACGTGGTCATTAATTGCGCTAATTATTTTTCATTTTCCGCCCTTTTGCGTTTCCATACACACACACACACACACAATTTGTGCCTCAACCTCAGCTTAAAGCAACTACTCAACGACGCAAGCAAACCAGCTGCCATATGACAGGCTGCTCCTCCTTCACTCTCTCCAACTCTCTTCAACACTCTCCACTCTCCACTCACCACTCACCATTTGCCACTTGCCACTTGCCACTTGCCACTCTTCATGTTTAATTTTCAATTCCATACATTTCATTTTGCGTCATTTGCATGGCGCATTTGAATTTTGTTTTCCCTCCAAATTCGACGACTTCTTTCAATTTGCAGTTGCTTCTCTTGTTGTCTCTGAATATTCTCTGTTTCTCTGTCTGCGAATCAGTGTTGTCCTGTTGTCCTGATTCTCATTTCACAATACTCTGTCCAAGGGTTTGTTTATACACTCGCGCAAATTGTTGTGTACCTGCATCAATATTTATTTGATTTTAATTTTTTTTTTTTTTTTAATAACTATTTCTTTTCTGATGCCATTCGCCAATTTCCAAATGCATTAATAAAAATCTTCTTTTTTTTTTTTTAATTTTTTATGGTAAAGTGAAACTTTATCCGCTGAGTGTTTTTTTTTCATTACGTTCATTTTCTTATGCACATTTCTGTAATAAGAAAATGCGCATTAGGTAATTTTCCTGGCTATTTGCACTATTCGCAATTTGTTCCCTAGAATGGTGCTTGACGCTGGGCGGGCTGGCCGGGAGGTCTGTGGGGCTGGAGTGGGTTGACTGGGTGGAGTGGGTGGTGGTGCTGCTGCTGCTGCTCTTAAACCGCAAGTGACCGACATTTTGTGTCGTCAACGTCGACGTTGACGTCGTTGTTGTCGTTGTCGACCAGAAATGAAAATGGCTAAAACTGTGCCACCGGAAAGATGAACACACAGCGCCAGCACTCTGCATAGTGGCTTGGGTTGACAATAGGTGGGTGTGTGGGTGTGTGGGTGTGTTGGTGTGTGAGTTGGTCGTCGGTGTCACTGATAATTTGATGAAAATGACGCTGGTCTATATTACACTTTGCGCTAATTGAAATTTTCATCATCAGCAGCAGCGTCCAGCTTATATTTGACTTCCAACTGGATTTCTTATTTTATTTTTTGTATATTCTTTTTTATTATTATTCGTAGCAATAGCAATAGCAGATTGCATTATGGACAGCCACGCCCACTTAGCTGGACTGTACTTGTCATAGGATTTGTGACAGGGGAAATTCCCTGTCCCCAAAACATGTGTGTTTTCCGGAAGATAAGATACACAAAAACGTGATTTGGAGTGCACTCTGAGATTAGTTGGAATTGAATTGCAGTTGAAACTGAGTTTAATTTTGACCTCATGGGCATATATATATATATATATATATATCAGTTTCATATAATTATTTTTTGTTCATGTCATTTGCATGTTGAGTTCATATTATTATCTTTGGATTTATTTGATGACTGCTTGTTGAGTGGACTTTCTGCTGGTGTTTTTTTTTGAAGCTTGGTCTTTGTTGGTTTGCTCTCCCATTCACAGCTGACGCAGCGAAACTTTTCAATTCGCTTTTTCACTTGGCCAAAATGGCAACTGCTCTCGGGAACATTTTCAGCGGCTTGCACAAAACTTCAAATTACTTAATCAAAAAACTGTTTGCCCGACTTCAATTTGCAGTTGCTGGCCGCAAAAGATGAAAGCAAACATGGTGGACCATGTTGACACAACACCCCACCCAACACTCAACACTCAACAGTGAACAGTGAACACTGAACACTGAACACCCAAACACCCATCCAAGTGCCGAACACCCATTTGCCAGGTCCTCTCAACCGTTTTCCAACCCCAGAGAAATGTGCCCCATGCGGGCAGCCATTAGCAGTTGTTGCCGAATGCAAGCCTGATTATGATTTATGCCACGAGAGTTCGACTCTCGGCTCCCGACTCTTTTGCGAGGAGAGAAAGTTTTTGGGCTTGTAGCATAATCCGAGCTATTCTTAAAACTAGCCAAAAAGAAACAGACACCCAAAGCTCGCAATATGTCCTCGACGGCGGCACGTATCTAATTTATGCCATCTTACAAAATGCAAACAACAACAAAAGACCAGCACAAAACTTTTCACAGAACATATGTGTGTGTGTGTGTGTGTGTGTGTGCGAGTGTGCGACATGTGTGTGTGTGTGTGTATAGTTTGGAGCATATCTTGAGTTATTTGAGTATCTGAGTATTGCGTGATTTTGCTATCTATAAAACGTTTTGCTGCCAAGTGCCTTGTCCAACTTTGAGTTCGCTTTGTCTTAGCCTCAACTTTCTCAAGTAGCAGCAGCAGCAGCAGCAGCAGCAGCTGAATTTCTTTATGAATTGTATCTTTTACGGATTTTGGCTATTGTTTGGGACGTGGTTTAGAGTTGGTGTCGTGCGGTGACTCTGATAGGTGATAGGTGACGGGCTACGGGTGGCGAAGGGCAAAAGGGCGGGGTGCTTATTGACGGCCCTAAATAACTAGATATCATTGTTTATCTATGTATTCGTGCGTGCCTGAATTTGTATACGTGTGTGTGTGTGTGTTCTGTCTGGATATTTTCGGCCTGGAGATATACAATAAAATGTAGAAGTAAATGGACAAATGCAAAATTATTGCAGCAACGAAATAAGAAAAGAGAAGAGAAAAAAGAAAAGAGAGAAGAGAAGAGCCAGCCAAATGGGACAAGCAGACGCCGTGACAAGATTGAACGGCATTGCAAAAGTGTTACGCTTCAATGTCCTTTATACAGTTATATGTGAAAAATCCTATTGCTACTATTTATGTATACCCTGTAAAATAGGACCAACAAAGGTATTTTATCTCTAAGTACAGCTGGGTATACAAGTTAAAGAGAAATGCAATTTCACGTTTGATCTATTTTATTTAACATTTATAAAAAAAATAGCTTAAATTAATTAAATTAATTTTTAATTTTTTATTATCATTAACCCAATAGCATTTATGTATGGGGTATCTGTTAGTCGATCAGCAACGTGTGTCGCATTTATACATGATATTTATTTTTTCTTTTACTTTTATTTGGTTTTTCCAAAGTTGGTGAGCAGCGCCTATGACAGACGAGGCGTGTAATTTGAAACTTGGCACTCGATGAGCACCAACAGCAACAGTAACATCCACAAAGACCAACGATGGAATAGTGTAGGGGAAAGGGGGCATAATGGGGAGGGTGTGGTGGAGGATGCAAATGGCAGCGGAGTTTCGTTGGGGGCAGCTAAACATTTTGTGCGCACTCAACTGCAAAAAAAATATGTTTAAGTCTCAGCGACCCAATCTTGAATATTGCTATCGCATTGAACCAGCAACAATTGCAGAACAGCAATCAGCAACAGCAGCAACAACAACAACAACAGCAGCAGCTGCACTTGCTTTATTTAATATGCAACTCACATTGTTAATGAGGTATATATTTTTTTTCTAGCTTTGGCTTGGTTGTTCGCATTCCTGCTTTGCTGCCCCATTTTATCACTCGATCTACAAGGATTTCATTTTGAATGTGAGTCCAGTAAATCAAATGAACTAAATCAAGCAGCAATAAATTATTTAATCGCAGCAACTTGATCTTCATTCAAGCTAGCTAAAAATGTATTTTTTATTAATTTAATGAAACAATTATTTATTTAAATTTTATTTCAACTGAACGTGGATCAATTTTTAACTTTGCTTACATGTTGTTGATATTTAAATAGATTCGTTACTGCAGTTACTTCTGCAGAGCACATATTTGAAGAGTGCATGTGAATTATTTAAATATGTAATTTTTGAATGGTCTGCCTGGGCGATGCGCTCAAAAGTATACAACAAATATTGCATACTGAAAAGTTATCTTTTTGAAAACTGCACCTGGCAATTAGTTCAATTTGGTATAACCAACCATATTTGTACCTGAACAAATACACACGTTTCGCCACAACAGACACTCAGTGCAAGTAAATCTTGGTTAACAATATTTTGGGTATGGCTCCAATTGAAGTGACCGCAGAAGCCGAATAACGATTGTTATTCCGCCCGCGTGTCGTGTGTGTGTGTGTGTGTATGTGTTGGTGTGTGCGCTTTTAAGTACGTGTCAAGTGGCCGCCATTGTCGCCGTTGTCAGTCGCGCACAACCATTTTCACATGCAACTCCAACACCACCTCGAACAGCGGGTCCAACAACAGCTTCACCTCCACATCCACCTCCACCTCCACCTCCACATCCACTTCCTCATTCACCTCCACAGCCATTTTCATTTGCATTTCCATGTCCAAGTGCATGTGTGTCGCTATCTGTCAGTTTCATTTTGCACTTTGCATTTCGCAATTCACATTTTGCATTTTGCATTGTGGGTCTGCAGACCAGCGTGGCTGTTGCAGTTGCACTTGCAACATTGCATCGGCTGGCTGCATTAATCAAAACGTTGAATAAGAAATTGAATTGATTTCCGCCAAGCAAATGTGAGATATTATTTAATTTTTTGATTTGCCAGCATAAGAGAAACGTTTTCCATTTTATCAACTGCTGCTGCTCCCACTGGCCAAAAAGAAAATGAAAATAGTAGAAGGTAAAAAGGCGGCAGCCTGCAGTGCAACAAGAACGCAAATGCATGCAGCATGCAGCATGCAGCATGCAGCATTTCAGCGAACTGCCAGCAACATCATTTATCTGAATCTGAATTGACAGCGGATGGTGCTGGTGGTCGACTTGTTGGGTGGGCGGTGGTGTGGTGGTGCTGTGGCAATGCTGTTGGTTTTGGCTGATGCTGCTGCTGCTGGTGCGGAATGTTTGTGCGTCATGGAAATGCCATGGAAACGGAAGCCAATTGGATTACGACATGGCGCACAAGCCGAAACGAGCCATGCAGAAGTAAACCCCTCGCAGAGTAATTGAAAATTTCGTGAAAATCTTGATAGTGACTTTTCCGAATGATATGCTAAAATCTCAAATAAGTTGCTCAATCATGATGTGTGCATATTTTTGAGTGTAAATTAAGTTCATCTAGTTTTGAACGAGAGTCTTACATCTTCAGTGCTGTTAATTCTCTTAGACAAATTTTTAAATTTTATTAAAAGAATGGAAATAATTCGCTCAGATTAATTTACATATTTTTAGAGCAATGCTTGAATTCGACAACACAACTTTTAAATGAAAATTATAATGCTATTTCCGGTTACTATTTGCATTTCCGCTCTTGAGAATCTTGAAGAGTTGCCTCGATTTGGCTGCAATAATAAATGTAGTTGCCCCAATTGAAAACTGTTCGTTTAAAGCAGCATCAAGTGTTGACACGGCGTGGTACAAACAGCTACAATTGCAAACTGTGAAGCCACTTTAATTGATTGCCAGATTAGAGAAGTGGTTGCCAACCCCTGTTAGGCCCTGACCCACCCACTCGATGTGTCCATTTTTTTTTGCAGACGAGTGAATTGATTGGCAATTTTGCCAGTTCCGATGATTTCAGCTGGCAACTCGACTCAACTCAAGTGCAGCGCCGTCCATTATCAAAATTTTATTCATTTGCCAAAATTGGATTGCAGAAAAAAGAAGACGAGAAGCAGAAAAATAGTGCTTTGGTGTTCGGGATTTGGTTTGAGTGTGCGGCTTTGGCAATGGCGCTAATTAAAAGACCAGCAAAAATCTATAAGCGAATATTTAGAGAGTCGAACACGAGTCTTTGGAATGGGGCTTGGGATTGCTTTCGGCCAAGTAATGTGAACGAGCCACTTATTAACTGGCCATAAATTATGGTGCGAAGGCAAAGAATGGAAGCGAAACCAAACCAAATCAAGAAGCAAACCAAAACCAAACGAAGCCAGACGAAACGAAACGAAACGGAAAGAAAAGAAACCGAACGGAAAAGCCAAGGAGCATTTGCTGAACAGGTCGTTGCACGTTGCACGTTGCACGTTGCACGTTGATTGCTGTGCGGCTTCCTTTAGCCTGGTTTTTACTTACTTGCTATCTGCAATGCTTGCCGCATTAGCAGCTGCCAAAGTGCAGGCACTGCACACTGCACACAGCACACAACACACAACACACAACACACAGTGTGTGTTTGGCAAAGCATTTCACATTACACATTTCACATTTCGCATTTCTCTGTAATTGCTGAGAGGTTAAGCACTGAGACTGAGACTGCGACTGAGACTGAGACTGCGACTGAGACTGTGACTGAGACTGCTCTGACTTCTGTGACTGTGTGGCGACTGAGAGCTGAGCTGTGGACCAGTTCTGGCTGCCAAGGGACTGCCGCAGGAAGCTGCCTCCTTACGCAGCAGCTGCAGCTTCCGCTTCCACTCATCACACATGAATCTACACGTTAAAAAAAAAGAAGTTAAGTGAATATGCAGCTCAAACAAATAATCTTCGCTCAAGTCCTATTTTGATGAACTCTACTTTTAGAAACATATTTTGCAGTTGTAAAAAGTGTTTAATATTTGTTTTCGCCATGCTTTCTTTTGGGTTTTTTTGTTTTTTTTTTTTTAATTTTAAGATTACAATTTTCTCAGTTTTGTAGTGTAGCCCTCAGCTGAGGGTTGCTTCAGTTGCTGCTCCCCAACTGACTTTGCCTGCCCGACTGACTGACTGACTGGATGACTGACTGGATGACTGACTGCCATTACCATTACCCGCACCATCAGCACGCGTAAACTTGCTACCAAAAAAAAAAATGAAGGCAGCAACTCGAAAGCAAGAAGGAAACTAGAAAAAACAGAAATGAAAAAGGTGAAAAAGAAGAAGTTTAAACGGGCAGCATCAGCACTCAGTTGCATCCACCTCTCTGCAACTGTGCAACTCTGCAACGGAAAGAGAAGTCATTTATTTTAAGGATTGCGCAGGCACTTTTCTTGCACATTTCAATTGCCTGCCCCTGCCACCGCTCAACTCCGCTCCCGGTACACTGAGCTAAAGATGAGTGACCATTCAAACTTGCCACAAGCACTTTTACTTACCTAATTGCAAGGGGCCTTAAAGAAGCTAAACAAAAGCCACTAATTAATGAGGCGAATATCGGAAACGACACCTGAAATTAATTCGAGAACAGCACCGAAAGCTCCACTTGTCATCGATCCGGAAAGCCAACATTGAGCAAGTTACTTGCAACATGAATTTAAACATATAAACAAAACAGAGATGAAATCAGCTTTTGCTAAAGATATTATATTTAATCCCAACATTTTGTTGAGAACTAAACAAATAATGACCATTTTGAAGTCAATCTTTGAGCTGGCCACGTCACAGCTGCAACTTCAAAGACTGCTTCAATCAGTGTGTGCCACTTGCTGCAGTTGCCTTTGGTTTGGCTGTGTCTTCAATTTGCAGCCCGTTTTTTCATTCTCCACTGCCATTTTTCGTATATATAATTTGAGCAGCGTATTTCATGTTTTTATTGCTTTTATATCCTGGCAAGCTTCAAGTTATTTATTTATTTACTTATTTATGTGTGTCTGTCTGTCTGTCTATGTGTGTGTGTGTGTGTGTGTGTGTGTATAACATACACTTACCTACTTACTGACAGCCCCGCCATAAGCTGCTTCCTCGTTCGTTTCTGTTGACTGTGCCTGTTCCCTGAGTCTGACTTGGTTTGGTTTGGTTTCATTTCATCTCATGCCAAACTTACCTCCAATGCAGGAACAGTAGGACTCCCCACCCAGAAAAGCCCAGCGCAATTCTAATGGGAATTTAAAATTTTTCACCATAAAGATGTAGCCAGCCTGCCTGCCAGCCTGCCTGCCTGCCTGTTTGTGGCACACACCCCCCCCCCCCCCCCCACCAACAGCCAGTTCTTGCCCAGGCCTTGTTTCTTGCATAAAATGAAATTGTATTGCAGTTTTTTTATTCCGATTTTTTTCTCTTCGCTGCTGTTGCTTTATGGCTGGACACACAAATTGCTGGCTCAGCAACAGCAACAACAGCAGCAACAACTGCTACTCCAGGCCGGAACGGGTTCTGTCTTGGGCTTCGCATTTCATGGCAGTTTCATGCCGCTCTGTTCAGTCCACTTCACGATACAATCACCCACACCACCCACTCCGACCAACCTCTCTCAACCCTGCCCTCCACTCGACAACTCAACTCGCCTCGCGAAACACAATAGAAAATCGCAATTCGTATTTTTAGAGCAACATGAAAATTTATGATACATTTGCCACGTCGCATCGCATCGCGTCGCGTTTTGGGGCAGGATTGGAATGGTTTGGCTTGGCAATGGTTGGTGGGAGGGGAAGACGCCACTCAGCTCGTTTTGTCTGCTTTCAAATAATTCGAGTTAAATAAAATGTTGATAATTCTAATGGAATTTTAGATGACATTTTCAACAATGCATTCACATCAAATTCTTTACTTTTTAGTCCGTGTTTCAAGCAAATTAAAGATGAGGTCTGAACTAAGCCCAAACATAATTGACTTAACATCTGAATTTAACTCAAACATATATCCATATATATATATATAAATCTCTATTAGCAGGCAAATACTTTAAATTTAAATATAGAGCTGATAAATATATCTTAATAATATATATTCTGATTAATACAACCCATTCAAATACTCTGCATAATTGCAATTGACTCGTTGGTTTTTAGTCAAATATATTTGGGAATATTTCGCTTGAATGGGTAATTTTTATATTTTAATTTTTTTTGTTATATTTTATTGGTGCCTCGCACTTTGTTGCAAGGGGTGCAAATGCCATCAAATAGTTTTCCGTTCCGATTTGCTTTGCACAATGGAAACGGAACGGACAAACAGGCATAAATGGGAATTGAGATGGGATATGCGATGCGGAGAATGGGGGATGGGGAATGGCTTTATCAATTTTATCTGTCAAATATTTCCGAAACATTTGCCATTATATTTGCATTAGTAGCCACAGCTTCCTTTTGCCGTTGGTTTGGTTCGCTGGTTGGTTAACTGTGTGTTTTTGTGGTATTTCTTTCGAATTTGCTGGCGGCATCAGGATCCACCTACTCGACACGCCAGTTCGACGCCAATGAATAGCAAAATGGCCTGTTGTATAAAAATGGAATGGAAACGAAACGAAAGCAAAGCAAAGCAAAGCAAAGCAAATCCAGGCAATGCAAAGCGAGGCGACACACAAAGCCGGAGAATGGAAAGGAAAGGCAAGCTTGGACCAACAACGACTGTATTCACTTTACGGAATTTTTTCTCTTATTTTTTTGTTGTTGGATGGTTGGTTGGTTGGTCTATTCCCCAGCGGAAACTGCTTATCACACATTTCCACACAGCCACGCAAATTCACACAAGTGCGGTAAACGAAACACAATACAAAAATTGCAAAAAAAAAAAAAAAAAAAAAATAAATGGAAATAAGAAAAGAAAAACGAAATATAAAAATGAATGAAAGTTACGTTATGGACGGGGTGCAAAAGCTTAGGGTGTGGAGAGAGGGAGCAGAGTGTGGAGGGGCAGGGCAGGGCAGGGCAGGGCAGGGGCAGAGCGATTTGCCTGAATACTGGGAAAAGTAATAGCGGACAAAGAATGATGCGTAGACATGATTTCCATGCGGTTGATTTCCCGCAGAGTCTCCACATCCACCTTGCCCCATTCTGCCACCCTCTCTCAGTCGCCGTGCGCTGGTGCTTGCAACAAAACTATTTGCTTGGGGACTTAGTTTCTGGTACCTTTTTTTCGGTGCGTATACGCAACATCTTATCTAACGGGTCGGACCGAGCCGTCCTTAAGTAACCCGCTGCAGTCGTCGTCGTGGTCGTCGCTCTAAGCTGCCAGCTGCCTGAAGTAGCATGTAATTCATCTTATTCCCCAAAGACAACTCCGACAACGATGAAGAGATTCAGCTGGAGGCTGAGAAGAGGTCAGAGCCTGAGCCAGAGCCTGAGACAGCAACTGAGGCTGACAAAGGCTGAGGAGCTGCAGCCGTCGTCGCGCTGAGTGTGTCTCCATTGGGACATAAATGGCATTTGGCACATCTTGGCTCAGCTGAGAGATACGCGTCTCATTACGGTGAGCCGTTACGTATCGAGTTCGGGTTTGAGTTGGAGCTCCAGTTACCAGAGTTGCCAGGGCTGGCCCGCATGCCTAATGAATTTTAGATGAAATTTCAATGGCAGTGAAAGAAGTTATGATCCACAGACTCAACAGCCTCAACAGCTCCTGGCCATTGACACCTTATTATTTATTTTTTATTTTGGTGGGTGTCTTTCACAAATTTTAATGCACTTTACGAGTTGCCAAACGCTTAGGCTTATGGCTTGCAAATAGGTTTATATGAAAAGGAGCCACAATCTGCTCCTCATTTCATTTTATTTCTTTTAAAAATATTATATTTTAATTATTTCTTGTTGATATCCATTAAGCTATTTGTTTGATTGAAAAAAGTATCATAGCAGGATTTGAAATCAAATTTATTTGTGGACTACATTTTTGTACATCTAAAAGTCAGTTAACATTCGAGAGAGAGTCGACAGCAACGCCATGCCACGCCCACTGTCCACGCGCCCCCATTGATAACCATTAAGCCATTTGTTTGATTTTGAACTTGAACCTCAGCCAATGCTCATCTATTTTATTCCATAAAGTTGATCAGCTCACCAAAAACAAAAAGCCCAAAAACATTTCTAAAGTTTCATTTTTCATTTGGGGGGAAGAGCGAATGCAATGGAATACTGCATTAGCTGATGGGTTGCGGGTGAGTGTGAGCGACGGGGGAGAGGTGGAGAGTGTGGTAAATGCAGCGACTTTACTTCTATTGCCATTTCCATTTCGCATTCAGTCAGCGCAAAGCCACAGACCAACTGTGGCAAACATAATTTTTCTTGCTCCCAAAACCAAATAAATGCCGACATGCGGCAAGGCGACAACGGCTGAAAAAGAAGACCCGAAAAGCCTCATGGAAAAAAAAGATGTTAAAAAATGTTTTCAAAATCGCTTGCACAAGTTCCTTAACCCCAATTGGCCCGTGTGGCATTCCCCCTCCTCATTGCAACGTTCTAATAATATTTTCAACATTTATTTGCGACGCGGAAATAAAAATGGCGAAAACCACTGAAAATGATACGAAAACCGATTCGAGATCTGAAAGAAAAAAATAGGGAAATATGTTAAATGGAAAAGGGTTTACTCAATAACGCAACGTCAATAGGGGGGCGTGGCAGTCAAATGCATTTTAGGTAAACATTGTGGGGTGGTGGGCGTGGTGGGCGTGGCTATCTGGCAGACGTGGCTGGCTGCAGCCCAATTGACGTAAATCGTGCGCAAGTTTTTGGCAGCCAAATGACTGCGGCTAAGCTGCTCCTTGGCAAAGGTCAGCAAACTGTGTGGCTGGCAATCCCGGGGCACTCCTCTGCACCTCTTCGCAATTTCACTGCTTATCCTATTCCCTGGCAAAAGTGCATTTGACTCTTGCCGGAGCATGACGTCAACATTCATTTGGCGACAGATAAGCACAAGTTGCATCGCCATTTTAAGTATCCCACAAAAAAATGTATCATAGAAAACTGTTAGAGTAGGCTTTGAAATTAAATTTATTTTTGGACTACATTTTTGTACATCTCAAAGTCAGTTAACATTCGACGTTTGCACAAGTAACACACTTCGAAAAATCTAAAGTTTTATAAATCTTTTTCAAATCGTCATTAATCTTCACAAACTCGCAATATGGCAACTCCGCAATCAAGCCAGCAGACAATTACTGAGACTGGCAGCTCAACTACCGTCATTGGGTCTGCATCTGTTCCTGTTACTGGTTCTGGGTTTGTTTCTGGCTCTGTGTCTGTGGGTTTAGTTGCAACTGCAGATGAAAGGAACAATGATTCTGAAGTAAATTTGTGCATTAGTTGCCAGGGCAGGAATCGGCGACGCGTTAGATTTACGAAAAGTGTCATCGACAATGAGTTATTAAAGCGTCGCAAAAAGAAATGTAGTTGCATTTACCTCAGACTGCAGGACTTTGACCAGAGCTCCTCATCAACGGACGACGAGTGCGAGTGTTGCTGCAGTCATCCCGAGATGTGTCAACAACGTCAGCAACCGAAGTAACCGAAGCAACAGAAGCAGCCTGACTCAGAGGTGCGTCAACCCAAATTTAATTGCCGCTATCAAGCTGAGGAGGCAGCTCCAACTCAGTAGCCAGATCCACCAAGGACACTGAGCCAGCTGGTTACTCTGCCAAAGGCCCACCAAGACTCGTCTGACAATCACAATCTGTAGCCATGGAACTGGCTTCTATTAAATTCTTATGTTTCTTTTCCATTTGTTGTCCACAACAAGTAGTAAATTAAAATTATAAAAAAATTATAGATAAATGAAAAATTTTAATTATTCCCTTCTGAATTATTTGCTGCTAATACAGCTGGCAAGTAGTGTTGAAAAATGCTGTTCAGATTATGTGCATAGTGTGTGTAAGTGTGTGTGTGTGTGTGTGTGGGTGTGTGTGGGTGTGTGGTTGTTGAATCAGTTGCTTAACAGTTTTGACGTTTAAAAGCCTTTTGGCAAGGCCAAGGAAAGCCGCAAAAAAACGGTGGACTTGGTTTGGTCGAGAGAGAGTCGACAGCCGCAGCAGCCGCAGCAGCCACAGCCGGTACAAGCCCGCCATTAGTCAACGCCATGCCACGCCCACTGTCCACGCGCCCCCTTATTGATTGATTATGCGAACTGTCTGCGTGAACTTGTAAATAGATTAATGAACTGTTGCCGCTGCACTGTGTCCAATTGCGAGTTCCGAGATGGGCCACAGAGTTCACTGATGGAAGTTGGCATTTGGCAGATGGGCGATGGGAGATGGGTAGATGGTTTTTGGGAGGAGGGGGAAAGGGTGAATGCCTGCTGTCTGATGCAGTTGTTGGCTGGCAGTCCTGAAGGGGCTTTGGCTTTGCCGCTGGCTGGCAGTTATTTCAACTTTGACACCTGGCAGCTGGCAGCTGGCAGCTGGCAACTGCAAGTCGCCAAAGGAGAGGCGGCCAGGCTAGGATTCAAATTATGCAATCGTGTGCATGCGCATATATATCCCAGTGTATCCCTCCATGGCATGGCACCAATTCGAAAAGACCGGAAAGAGCAGAGAAAATATAACAAAAAATGAACAAAATGGCAAAAAATGGAATGAAACATTTTCGTTTGTTGACGCTGCCTCTTCATTTCCCCTCCCTCTGCTATTCCTACTTATTTTTTTTCAACTTTTATTTATTTATTTTGTATTTTTTTAAACCAAACTTTGAACCCTTTGCGACTCTGTCTCGCTATGAGTGCGAGTATGTGTGTGTGTGTGTGAGTGTGTGTGTGTGTGTGCTATTAAGCCACATTTTAATATGTGTTGGTGTGTGCTGTGTGCCGTTAGTCGTTTTTATGAGGTCTCTTGGCGCTTGATTCCGCGGCCCAAATGCCGCCAACCGCATTTGAAGTGGCTGCTGGAAATGAAATACGCCACTGCAAACAGTTACCACAGTTTGCATAACTCAGCACATACCCATAATTCATATATACATATAATATAAATATATATATATGTATATATATATATATACATGGATCTATACTTGTATGTGTGGGACACAGCGGATTTCTTAACTTGGTCAATGGGTCGCCCGGTCGGCGTAAGGAATTCGATGTTCAGGTTCTGGTTGGGGTTTGGATGGCTTGACGGTTTCATGCTGCTTAATCGCGTTAAGCACTTGGGAGTCAATATTCTGAGTTTGTGGCCAACACATCATATTATATATATATTGCGATATGGGACACAATTTCAACTTTAAGTTCACAAGAATTAATAAGTTTTTTGAGCTGTCAAGAATAAATTGATTATTTTCGTATATTGTAGAATAACTAAAGAACTAAGCTACAAAAATAAAAAGCTTAGAGTTTTGCCGGTTTTATTTAATTCGATTGATAACAATTTTGCTACCCCTTTGATTTATTAACGTGACTTTCCGCTCAGTGTATTGTTGGGCTGTTCAACAAGCAATCTCATCTGCTTTTATGCTTTCCCCCGAACCACCGCCTGATCCCTTTGTTCCCCTTTTCTTCCCCTGTCCGACTGTCTGTCTGTCTGTCTTTCTGTCTGTTACTGTCAAATGATGTCCTTGGCTGAATGGCATACCGAAAGCCCCGGCAAGGTTCAGCTGTCAATGCGAATGTTTCCTGTTTTTCCCTGTTTTTCTTTTTTCTGGTTGCCATTTTTCGCCGGCTCCGCATTGATGAGGTTGAACATTTTGTGTGTGTGCTTGGGATGCTACACGGCGCACCACAATTCTACAGTTCCACAGTGCCGCTGCTCCCATTTGATGTGTTTTAAAATGCTCCCCATAAATAACGGTAATGACAGATCCTGACAACATCGCAGTCGTCTTTTCCTCGCACACCCAAAAAACAGAAAAAAACAAAGCGAAAGCCAAATCGCAATCACTGGCAAGCCAAGCTGTGACTGTCCTCGCTTCTCGCTCCTTGCTCCTCTGCTACCCCAAACCAATGCCAAAACCCTTGCAACACAATTCAGCTGCTCAGCTCCCGAAGCCGAAGTCGCAGTCCAACTCCGCAACGAACCCGTAACACCCGCCCAGCAATTGAATCGTTTGTAGGCTATGAATAAGTCGATTACTAAAGCAAACTGACAGCTCAAAACAACAACAACAGCAGCAGCAGCAGCAGCCGCAGCAGCAACGAGCGAACCCAGCAACAACATCAAAAACAACTTACGCATTAGGCAACCCTCTTGGCTAAAACTGTGACAGGGAATGCGACGCCCATTTCTACAGCGACTCCCCTCCCACTTACACTCCTGCTCCCACTCGCACTTTGCAGTCTCAATTCCATCCTGACAAAATTTTCATTGTTTTTTTTTTTTTTTTTTTTTTCATTTTTGTTTTTTTAACACCAGCATTAAAATGACGTGTTGCCATGGTTCGTCTGCTTGTGTGTTCTCTTGCACTCCTTTTTGTGAATCATTTAAAAAGCACTTAAGTGGAAATTAAAAAGAAATTATTCACTTTGCCACATTTCACTTTGCAACAATGGGGCAGCAGCAGCAGCAACAACAACAGTAGCAGCATCATTCGAAGTTGCACATAGTAAACAATTTGCCCTTTCTCTTTCTCTCTCTCTCTCTCACACACACATTCTCTATCTCTCTCTCTCTCATTGTGTGTGTTTAATGCTCTGCCATTTAACGTTTGTGTAATTTTTGCGGTTTACCTCATTATTTGCGTCATGAACGTTGTTCACAGACCGCAGTGTACCCATTTTTGGTCCTTAGGATAACAGGAGAGGCTTCAATTGTGGTTTTAATATTGCCCTTCGCTTAGCCATCGGCATCGGCATCGGCACCGGCCATCCGGATGCCATCCTTCTGTGTACTCCAAATGACCCATGTCTCGTCATGTCTGTGGTATTTATGCGCACCTCACCACAACATTTAGCATTATTTTAATTGTTTACGACATCCCCAATGCCAAATGAACAATGGACAGACACCTTTGCTCCGTTGTGGTCCCTCCACAATTAGTTAAGATATCTACTGCTGCTCACTGCGCACAGTCCCACAGTCCCACAGTGCCACAGAGGCACCCATGCGTGAGACATGCCCAATTTGCCACTTGAAAGACACAGTTGCAGTTGTGTTCAGTGTTCAACAAACACTTTTGGCTATTAGATCAGATAATAATTATGTTATGCAATTATTGTGTGTATAATTTTGATACGTTTTAATGGTTGTATTGATTGTTGACTGGAAGCAATTTGATGTATTATGTGGAAATAGACATGTGGTATTAATTGTGTTTGTCGGTTATATTGTGGAAAGTGACATGTGCTCTGCACTGGCCTTAATTGCAATTAATTGTTAGCAATTATACAAAATATTCGCATTTATTGGCCATAATTATATAGACCAAAGAAAAGTGACAAGGGGGAAATAAAGTTGTTATTTATTTCTTAGAAATTTTGCATAATTGCGCTCTATTTTATTGTTGTGGACGGGCTCTGTCACTATACATTGTATTAGTTGTACCGTTATTTCTGTTGTTGTTTTTGTTGTTGTTGTTGTTGTTGCAGACACAGGAGGAGCGCACTCCACTCCATGTGGAGCAGGCAATAAGATTTGTCGCCCCTTAAAGTATGTACTGCAAAATTATTGACATCTAAATTACAAGCATTTATGCTTCTCAGTATGTGTGTGTTTGTGTGTGTGTGTGCGTGTGTGTGTGTGTCTCGTGTGCTTATGGCTTTGTTTGCGACGTGCCCTGCTTTGCTTTAATGCCACAACTGCCGCACAATCAGTTACAGTCTCAGCTGTCAATAGATTGTTGACATTTTTCTTTATATTTTCATATCTCATACACACACACACACACACACGCACACACACGCACACACACTCGCACACATTCTCATATGGGCTGGTTGTGTGGCTTGGGCCCTGTTTTGTTGCCCATTTTTTGTGTTTACTGCTTAAATCTGCCAATTTACTCGTTTACGTTTAGGCTTTATGCTTCTTCTTCTTCTTTTTATCCTTGCTCTTGTTGTTGTTGTTGTTGTTGTTGTTGTCGTTGTTGTCTTCTAGGGTTCTTCTGGTGGGACCAGCACGTATGTATATATCGTGATTGCGGCCCCTTCGTGTGTGGAAATTAATATCTGTGTCATTTCTTTTTTTCTCTTTTTTTTCCTTTGCTTTCCTCTTTTTCTCTTCTTCTCTTGTTTTCTCTTGTTTTTGGGTTAATAAGGCTAAATTGAGAGAATGTGCGACGCACTTAATTATCATCATATTTATTGTCTTTATTTATGGCTGAAGACGGTGAGGCGGAGGAGGTGTTGGCTAGCTGTCACAGTGCGTGTGATAATTGTGGATAGGAGTGGGAGTGGGAGTGGAAGGAGGGGGGCAGAATTACAGATCTGCTTTTTATACATTTGATATGGTCCCATTATTTGCAATCATTATTTATGATACCTTCGCAGAGTGTGCTTTACGCAGTGCTATTTGAGTTGAGTTCCAAATTCATATTGCATTTTATAGTCTGTATAAAAAAAAACCCATCTTAAAAGCATACAAAATATTTGTAGAACAGAAATAAATAAACAGAATTGCAGAATATGTATTATTAACGACTATAAAATGGACTATAAAATATTGGTTTATACGAGCAAATAATACAATTCACACTTTATTGTGAAAGTTGTATGATTTCCATAATTGATCATTGTTTGTATACTTCTTCTCGAGTAAATAGCTGATGTGTATATATGTTTTTGAATGATATTCAATAAATGGAAATTCGTTTATTTTCCTGTTGCCAATCAAATAAACGAATACATTACTGCAACACGTATTCACTCAGTATTCAGGGGCTTCTACTTGTCTAATCTCATCGAATGACTCGCACAAATGTCCAGGAGATGACAGACATCTCTGCAGAATTTGAGTTTACCTTGAACTTTTCCCGTCATCTCTCCGCGTTGCACTCCCTTGGCTTCATACTGGCCTGTTGCCCTTGCAATGTTTGCTTTATCAATAATTTGACTGCAACTTTTTTTATGTCAATTTAATGGCTTCTCAACATGGCTGGGTATCAATTAATCTCCCATTATATGCGGCCGGCGGCAACGTCCACAAACAAATTTCATAGAAAAGTTGGTAAATTTGATTTTGTGTTCTTTGGGCTGAATGATGTTGAACTTTTCACGGAACGAGTAACTTTCGTTTCGCTTTATTGCAACGCATTCACAGATTTGCAGAAGGGACAAGGCCAAACTTCTGGAATACCTTGTAAATTTCAATTAAATTTATCACATTTCAACAACAATTACTGCACAAATTTACACTAATTTAATAGAGAAATAGAAAGAGTGAGAAAGTTATTCACATAAATCAAAACGAATGCGCTGCTTGAGGTCCTTCAAATATAAATATATATAAATTATATCTCAAAAAAGGACCTAAAACAACAAGTTGAACCAAGAGAAAACGTTGGACATCATCTATCAAAAAGCATATCCATCAAATGCATAATGCTTGGGTATCTTTTGAGATTGCCTTTCTCGGATGGGGTTTCAAAAGTCTCAGCAAAGTAAAAGTCAAATAAAATCTGTGCTCGCTGCTGTTGAAATTATGCCCAGTCAGACATGTTTTGTTGTTTGTACAACCTTTAAACAATGCCAACAGCAACAGCAGCAACAGCAGCAACAACTACAACAACTACAACAACTACAACAACAACAATAATAGCAATAACAATGCAAACTTCTTTAGTAGCACAAAAAGTAAAACAACAAAGGAAAAAGCAGCAGCCGCTCCAAATTTACATAACAAAAAATTTGTCAAGACTTGAGACGCGGCAGGTGGCACGTGTCGACATAAGAACACACATTATGTACATACATAAATAAATAAATATATATATATATATATAACATTTATGTAAAGGCATTTGTAGCGGCCAGCAGGTAAGCCGCCAATGGACAAGAAAGTCGCAAGAAAGTGTTTTTTTTTTTTGTGTTGCTTTTGCTGTTGAAGGGTCGTCGTCACTAGGCCCCAGACTATGACTCTGAGTCTCTAGACTCTAGTCAAATGTATGCATGATCATGTCTGGATTAACTTAATGAAAGCACAATGCACAAGCAACAGCAACAGCAACAGCAACAACAACAATGAGACAAGCGAACAACGAACAGCTGATGGCACAAAATGTTAACAACGACAGCGAACGATGAAAACCGCTGTCATGAAACGCTAAGACGCTGACAACGTCTCCAAAGCTAGACACACACACCCACACACCCACACACACACCCACACACACACACTGCGTGTACTCTCTAAAGACGAGCAACTGTTTTCAATGGAAATGCAGCAACTTTTGTGCCGTATTTTAGTGAAGCTAAATTTATTGTATAATTTTATATAAAATAAATAGGAATTTGCAGAATTTCCTTACATTTAGTGTAGCACACTTTTTGGGGCAATTAAACGGTATATTTTGTAAGACTTTGTCGCATAACGGACAAATGTCTATGGCTTTATTAACATTTTTGTACTTATAAAAAAGCAACGAAAAATAAAATGTAAAAACACATTTCACGTAATTACATAAGAAAGCCAGCAAGGAAAAATGGGCAGCACGTGAGACCATAAAATATATATATATATGTATATAATATATATATATTATATATATATATATACAATTTTTATATTTATATTTTTTATATTTCTGAGAAATCACATTCAGTTTATGAAATGCGGGATGTTCTATGGAGGCAACAACACTTCGGAGTGTCAAATGGCGACTTTTAATGCAGCATGCTTAATATATGTATGTGTGTATTTTAATGTGTTTATATATGTATGCGTGTGTGTGTGTGTGTGTGTGTGCTGACATGCTGACGGAAACATGCAGCGTACGTGCAGCAGCCGCAGCAATAGCAACAACTGCAACAACAACAACAATGAAGAAGGCATTTAAAATTCTTCAGAGGAGCGTCGAGTTGCGTCGCGTCGCGTCGCGTTCGTCGTCCTTGCGTCGCCGTGGCAGACATTGCTGCAAAGATTTAAGGAAAGTTTACAGCCCCAGAGACATTTGTTGTGGCCTTATAAATTGTGTGTGCGTGGGCCAAGGTGTCTGCTCTGCTACGTGTGTTCACTGTGCCAAAGACAACGTCTGGGCTGCTGTGGCAGTTGTTGTTGATGTTGCTTATGTTGTTGTTGTCATGCTGCTGCCATCGCGTCGATTGCGTCGACAATGCACGACAACAACAGCAGCAACAGCAGCAACAGCAACAACAACTGAGAAAAGACAACAACAGCGACAACATAAAACACAAAACACAAAACACGGAACACGAAACACGTTAAGCGCATTGCCATTTGTGCCACATCATGGCGAGAATGCCAAGGACCCGTGGAGCAGCGTGTGAAGAACTGTGCTGCTAAAGGCAGAGCCTGGCAAGACAAGGACAGCGCCAAAGCGAGGGTGTTGGGAGATGGTGAGGGAGGGGGGGGGGCGGGGCGGGGATGTTGCTGTTAGGTGCCTGCATGGGAACGTCTAAAGCTGCTGGCACAATGCAGACAGCTGGCAATGTTGTTCAATAGTGCAAAATGTGCTTTGTAAAATCGCCGATGGCTTAAAGTAGATTTTTCTGCCCCTTTTCTCTTTTTTCTGTTTTATGTGTGTGTGTGTGTGTATGTCTGTGGCATGTGGCATGGTACCATAGCCTTGCCGCTGAAGGGATACGGCGTCAAAGGATGTGGGAATTTCAATTGATTAGTCGATAAGGTTGATCGATGTGTGGAACTTGAATGAGAACACTTTAGCATCGATAAATTCCAAACACTAATCGAAATACCTACTATACGCCGTGTGTGTGTGTGTGTGCGTATTTATACGGCAATGCGGCAGGAACTGAGAAACGAATCGAATAGGAACATTGCCGGCATTTCCAGCTGGGCTGCGACACTTGGTTTATGAAAATTCAAATATCTTCCAGGCAGCTGTAATCAGAATGCAGCTTTAAACAACTAAAATCCAAACTGAAGAAATGACTTTGAATATTTAACGGTCTATCGAGAGGACTCTGCAGACTAAAAGAGATCATCTAGCAAAAGTTAGCGATTGTTAGACATATTCGGCAAAGAGAGCAGATTGTGTCCGCCTTAGCCAGAAAAAGTGGCAAGTGCGCAAACACACAGAAATAATATAATAATAATAATAATAATATGATAATATAATACTTATTGCTGTATATATTTATGAGTGTCTTTAATTAGTTATATCTTTAAGGCATTGCTTTATTAAAACGGTTTTAATCGATTTGAGCCATTCAATTAGTGTTTATGCTGTGAAATGTGAGGAATTCAAGTTTCTCTCTTTGTGGTAATTTATATTTTAAGGAGTAATAGAATTTAATTTTCAATTTTGCACTTAAATTTGATTTTGTTGCTCAATCCTAGCATTTTAATGCAAGTTGAGACTCAAATGTTATTCTCAATTTATTATTAAGAGGGAATTTTCAACTCGAATTCAAATTGCAACTCAAATGACTGCAACTGCGTCTTACACACACACACACACACAGGCACACACGGGCACTGCTTGCATGGCGAAAGCAATTAAGATAAATTTTCGCACAAACATTGCCACGTTGCGTATACGACACGTATGTTGGCTTTAACAGCCAACAATTGGTTGGCATCGCAAACACATATATCGAAATTTAAGAAAGTCAGCGGGAAAATGGCTGCTTGGTGCTAAGTGCTGCAATCTGTGTTTGTCTCTATGTGTGTGTAAGTGTGTGCTTGTGTGTGTGTGTGTGTGCACACAAATTAACTACTCGCGATTGTGTTACACGTCATCTTCCTTGTCGATGGCGGCCATTTAAGACACAATGCAGGCTCAGCTATTATCTATAGATTTATATATATATATATACATATGCAAATAAGTTTGTGCGTGTGTGTATGTGTGTGTGTGTGTGTGTGTAACTTGGCTGGCTGTTGTTTGCTTTATGCCAGCCATTTAACAAGTTTATGGCTTTATCTTGCAGCTGAGTGCTGCGTATTTGCCATTGGCTGTCTGGCGAGCATTTGGTGTGGGTGCAAATGAGTAAACTTCAGCTCAAGTTGACTGAAAATTGTTTCAATTAAGAGCAGCATCATAAACAACACCAGCAACACCAACATCAACAACATCAACAACAACAAGAACAAGCATTGCAACAGCTGCAACACAGCGTTTCCTCCTTATTTGCCACTCAGTGTGAACTCCTTTGAAGATGTATAAACACACACACACACACACATACACAAACACATACACAGATTTTTAATGTATGTTGTATGTGTCTGGCTTTTGAGAAGGATTATGAGTTAACTTTGATATCAAATTTACAAATTCTCATTCATGCGTGCACAAACACTACTTAAGCACATATTTCACTGTCTCGCTGTCGTTTCGAGAGTGACAAGTGACAAGTTGGAAAGCAATTAAGACAAATACTAATTGCTTACTTAAGCAAGGAGTTGGATACACACACACACACACACGTGTATATATATATGTGTGTGCGTGTGTGTGTATGTAAATATTCGAGCAGAAGTTAAGTCCAATATTAAAGGAAGGCATATTTTATGTATATTATTTGAAGCTGACGGCTAATATTGCATCTGAGATCTTTTAACTAGTCAAGAGAATATTTAGAGTTATAAATAATTTGGATTAATTCTTATATATATATATATATATATATCTGTGCAGTTCTTCTTCAGCTAAATACTTATTGCAATTGTGTTGAGTTATTCGAATGGAAACAGCTTAAAAGTTGTAGCACAGAAAATATAAATAATGCCAATAAAGTTGAAAACTAATAAATACTAAAATTCAAACATCTTTTGAAAATGGCTTCAATTTATATGCAGCGCATAGGTGTTTTTTTTTTTTTTTTTTTTTTTTGTGGCAAACACCTGCAAAGTTTTGCGCTCAAGTTTTATTGTTGTTTTTGTATTTTTTTTAAATGTTTTTTATAAGCTGCACGCAAAGCTGCTGCAGTTTCTGCTTGAATTCAAACAGTTATTGTAGTTGCTATATGAATGATATTTTTATTATTTTTATTTTTTTTTTTTTTGTGGTTGCTGCTTGCATTCTTGCAGCTTTGTGTCGCTTAGTTGTTGCGTCGCTTTGAGCTGCAGCTCTGACGATGGGCTTAAAGTTGTCGACAAATCGTGGAGCCAACAGCTTTTGACTTGTTTCTCATATCGCAGCCAAGTCCCCTGTCAAGTTGTGGGTCTGGGTGTGTGAGTGTGTGTTGATCCACACTTTGTTGCTGCAGTTGTTGCGGCTGCTTTGTGTAACGGCAATTGAAAACTCTGAGACAGCACGGCAAAGAAAATGGAGACAGGACTAAGAAAACTAAAAAGTAAAAGCTAAACAACAAACGAAGCAGCTGCTGCTGCTGCAGCCGTGGCAAAGGGGGGAAAACGCAAAAGGGGGAAAACGTGGAGCGAACTAAGAGTTGCAAGAGGCATAAACAAATGGCTCAAGCACGTGACTCTCCCCCTTATCCCTATCCCTCTGCCACTGCCACTGCCACTGCCTCACACTGTTCCCATCCATTTTGCAGTCAGTAACACTCCTCTGTTATGCTTCATGTGTGTGTGTGTGTGTATGTGTGTGTGTGTGTGTGTCCGTGCGTGTGTGTGTACAGTTGTCCCAGTGAGTTATTGTTGTTGCTGCGTTCTCTGTTCTCTGTTCTCTGGGCTCGTAGCTGCATTGTAATGACCAACGGGATAGAGAAGGAACACGGACATAGGGATTGGATGTGGAGAATACGAAACGGGGAATGTGCGGAGGTGGGCGGGGAACATGAATGGGAGAGGCAATCGGGAAGGCAGTCGAGTTCCAGTAACAGCAATACGACAACAAGATGCTGTTGTTGTTGTTGTTGTTGTTGCAATGTTTCTTGCATTTCTGTTTTGCAACACAAAAAAACTTGAGTTGTTTGCTTTTGCTTTGTCGCATGTTGACACATTTTTAGTAAAATATGCCGCGTATATGGGTCCCCATATCTATATACATAAATTCATATATATATATATATATATATATACATATATTTATATAAATATATAGAGATGTGTGTGTGTGTGTGTGTGTTTGGCTGTGTGCGTAAGCTGTGTCCGTTGGTGTGCAAAACCGGAAATTGTAAATGCAACAAGATGTTCTGGGGGAGTTGGCACATTGTTTCTGCTTGCCACATATCCACAGACAAGCATAGCAGCTGCAACAACAACAACAACAACAACATTTGACTGTAAAGCTGCTGCTGCTTCATCTGCTGATTCCCTGCTTGCCCGGAACACTGGTTAAACTCCTCTTCCGCCATGTATTTACATACTTATGTATGTATGTACGTATGTTGGCATGTATAAATTTATGTACACGTCGAAATTTTGATGTTAATATCAAGGATTATTTTTATCAACCTGAAAAAATGAGAAAATACCCCAAACAGAACCCAAAGTCGGATAACAGGCAGAAACATATTTATTTTTTTTTAAGTAGTTTTATATATTTATATTAGAGACTTTTAATTTGAAGAATTAAGCTTGAGTTTTAATTATTAATTACACTCTCTTATTACTGAATTCCATTTATTATATGAAAGGCACACCAAATTCGCTGTGAAAGCTCTTTTAAATATATATTTATATATATATATATTTTAAATTAAAAATATATTTGCAAGTATCCTTTTTGATTCCCTCGATTTATTTTATACCTGAAGAACGGCCAATTAAGAATATACATATTCAATATTGCCTTGTTTGGGCACTCTTAAAATTGCTTACGAACTGAAATTGAGTTACGGTTCAGTTGTTGTGGCTTTAATTATTGCCATTAACGTGTTTAATATGGAAATGATTGTGATTCTCAACTTTTGTGGCTTTTTACTTTTTATTTTTTGTGTAATATTTTTGGCTTGTTTGTAAAAGTTTTTTTTTTTTAAATAATTACATGATTGCTTTTAATTAAATCCCTGGATTCGGCCAACAGCCGTACACAAAATTTCGCCTGCGCCGCAAAAAGTAGCAACACGTTTGCCATGTGTGCTTTTCACCGGATGGCAGGTCGTTGGCCATCCGCTCTTACCCCCCCCCCCCCCCCAGCCCATTCCACGTGGCAAACCGTGGGGCAGCAGCAACTGCATCAAAAAGTTTTTAACCAACTTGCCAGGCAGGCTAACAAGACCACAGCCAGGATGAAAGCGACAAGCAAACTAACTAACTCAACGCTCGCCACTTGTTATGCACCATTATTGTGGCAAGCGTTGCAGGGGAGACAGAGAGACAGATAGACAGATAAAGAGCGAGAGGGAGTGAGATGGATAGTGTTAAGTAAAGGGAGTTTTGCTTTGTCCGCGAAATAATTTTATTTTTTTTTATTTTTTTTTATTTTAGTACTTTTTTGTGCATTTTCAAAAACTTCAACTGAAACTGCACAGATTTTTGGCCAGCATTAATGCAGCATCCCTGCGGCCGTAGTTTTGCTGCACAGCCACTGCTCCTTCTCCATAACCTTTGTTTGACTGTATTTAGTGGCAGTTGCTGCTGCTGCTGTTGCTGCTGCTGTTGAACGCTTTATGGCGTTGCCGTCGCCGTCGTGGTTGAAGCAATTTAGTCTGCTCGTGTGTCTGCCAAGTTTTTATGCTATGCAGCTAAATAGTTGGCAACTTTTTTATGTTGTTCATCCGATCCCTACAACACCACCCCCCCCCTCCCCCTCACCGAACATTCTAACTCGCCGTCACCCTCAATGCCCCCAACGCTGTAATTTACACACAAATTGGCAGCGCTTTTTAGTGCTGCTGCTGTTGCTGCTGTTGCTGCTGTTGCTGTTGCTGCTGTTGCTGTTGTGGCTGCGGCTGCTGTTGCTGATGCCTTTGACAAATTCTTGCCCAGCTGCAGTGAACTTGTGTGATTGGCCACTGGCTTTTAATAAAAACTCATTTTAATCTAACTGAGACAATAATTTTGCTTCTTTATTCTTTATTCTCACATTTCCTGGCAGCAGCTGCACCAAAATTAAATGTTCACGCTTTGGTTTTGTCTGTCATTTGCTTTTATACACTGAAAAATATTTTACAAGCCGCTGTTTTCCACTTGTAATTAATTTTTACACATTTTAATTGCTGTTTTGTATTTTATACACATAATTATCAACTGGCAACAAAGCTGCAGAAAAATGCAGGGATTTTTTGAGAGCATTATATATGAAAATATATAAAATAAATATAATATAATAATAAATATATTCGCTTCGCCTTTAGTTTCAATTTGATTGCGTTTTTTATGCATCAGATCGGAGAGATATATCCTCAGATTAACTTTGGGCTACTTAGTTCAGTTACTAAGTTTGTTGTTGGTGTAATTTGGATGTTGCCACAGGCAAGCAACAGCAGCAGCAGCAGCAGCAGCTGCAGCACATTGGGTTTTACAAGTGACATTAATTGTATGTTTCTTCAATACATGCACAGATTTGCACATATGTGTGTACAATGTATGTGTGCATTGGCTTTACATATGTACACTTAAGCATATACAAAGCACTTATCATGCATACATCTGTGCAATCACACATATATATATATATATATATATATATATATATATAGATCTGGGTTTGCTTCCTTGGCAATTCAGCTGCATCATGAGTTCTGATCCTGGATAAAGCTGGAGGTGAAGTTGGAGCTGAAGCTGTAGCCAGGTGGGGCTATAGCTGAGGTTGCATTTGCCGCTCGTTTATTACATTTCAAGGCACGTACTAAGCACACACTGCCACACACAGAAGTGTGAATATACACACACACACACACACACACACATGCACACATGCACGAATAGTTTTCAATAACTGCCTCAGTGGCTGCCAGGCTATGCCCTTTGGCTCCTGCTCCTCATCCTCATCCTCCCACTTGCAGTGTAACTTGGCCAGCTTGCACTTGTTTATCATCATTTATTACTGCAGTTATAAAGTCTCTTCCCCCTCCCTCCCCTCCCTCTCTCTCTCTCTCTCTTTCTCTCTTTATCTCTCTGTTTGCTCGTGTGCATTGCAGCCTCTTCTATTTATTTTATATTTTTGCATATTTCATTATGGATGCCAACAATACAAGTAAACACACATATGCAAATATACACATACATACACACACACACACACACACACACACACATTTATATATATATATTTATGTCTGTTTGTGTGGATTATTTTTATATATTTTTCGCTGACACTTTGCCACATTGCTGCTGGCAAAGCTGCAAATGATGTAACTTGAGAGTCCACAAGAAAGAGCTGAACACTCAAATTGATGCAATAAGAGAAGATGAAATTTGGGATTCCCTAGCAGTGTCCAGATCTGTGTGTGTCTCATGCCTTGCTCTCACTCAGCTCCAAATATAATATAAATAAGTTTGATTGATTATAATAGCTAAATCGAATGGCTCAAAAGTTGCATACATATATTTGTATTATATGTGTTATATATTGAAATCGGATAGGAATAGGAATAGGGTATGCGAGAAATCGAGTTCTTTGAATGTTGCAAGCAATTCTGAAGAAGTCCAAGACTCTGCCTCAAAAGGTGGCTAAGTCGCGCTGGTGACTTGCAGCCCTATGCACTTATGTGTGCTCTTGTGTATGTGTGTGTGCAGTTCACTCTCTTTCTCTCTCTCTCTCTCACACACACACACACACACACTCTAGTTTTGTGTGTGTGTATTTCATTATATGTTGTTGCTGCTTCTGGCTGATAAAGTTCATTTACCTTTTAAATACTGCGTACACACTGCAGTGGGAAATGTGTGTAATTGTCTATATTCTGTCCCATACACACACACACACTCACACATATATGTATATATATATATAGGCTGAGCTCTTAGAGAGACGCTAACTTTGTTTGTTTGCATTTGTTTTGGCTTGAGTTGAAATGCTTCACAACGTCGCCGCCTGACAGTCTTTGAGTGTGTGCCTGAGTATGCATGTGTGTGTGTGTGTGTGTGTTGTTGTTGTTGTTGTTGTGGGTGCATTGTGTGTGAGATTAGTGCAGCAGGTCATTCTGTCTGTCTGTCCCCGCAGCGAGTTGAACTTGACTAAGACCAAAGTCAAAGATATTATTAAGGCACAGCTTTGCTGTCATTCTCAATAATAGATTGAAATGCATTTTTAATAGCTGACAAAAGATACAGTGGCATCAAGATACAACTGCATAGCACTTCTAATCAATTTAATTCCATATGCAATATTGTCTACTCTTTATGGGCGAAATGTTGGTGCTGATTAAATCGTTCATTGAATTTGATTGTGCAGTCAACTGGATTGCTTTGCATTTCGCAATTAGGCAGCCAGGTAAAAAGCGAATCGAATTAAATGAAATTCTCCGGATGCTTTGTATTGTATTGCAATACCAATCGATAGCGCCATCAATATCAATATCGGTTATCGAATGTGCTGCAATAGTTTTAATTGCTTTTCCGCAGTTTCTTAATTAAATGTTGCACACACATTTCGCATATGCAAATAATAAATAATCGCTTTTTTTTTTGAAAATGCAAATGCTGTAAATGAAAATGAAACTAGTGGCAAAACTTCATTACGAATTCCCTTTAAGCACAAGTACCCATCACACACACACACCCACACCCACACACACACACACACACACACACATACAGCTACAACGACGCACTTTGTAATTAATTTTTTTTATTGCAAATAATTAATGCTGTGGAACAAATCGAAGCACATCGCTGCGGTGTCGAAACTTGATTTAAACAAAAATGAAAACCACATTTAAATTTACGCTAAAAATCAACAATCCAAAATATTATCATATCAAAATAAAATAATATTTATATATATTAAATAATGCTGCATTGGATTAGTTTAGACTCTGGCTCTCTTCTCCTGGGGGAATATCTTCAAAATAGGTTTGCAGAATTCTGATCAGTTTGTGGTCAATCTTATTGCCACAATTTTTTTGCCACTGTGCCACAAATTGCTTTGACTTGCAGTCCGTCGTTTGCGGGCTGCGTCGCAGTCACGCCATCCATCGTTACGTTTGCAGTGCATACTTCCTCCATCTTTCGCCCCCTATATGCAGCACCCCCCCTGCTTCATCGTGGGGCACTCTGGTTGCGGCTCACGATTTGGTGCACCCAATCGACCCATAAACCCAGTTATTTACTTAGAAGCGCCTTTTAACATTTTTATTCTTTGTGTGTGTGTGTGTGTGTGTATGTGTGTGTGTCTGTTTGTGCATTTGCTATTGCTACTATTTGCTTTTTTTTGCCAATTCTTCGTATTTTCTTCGCTTGCCTGTTTTAGTGGCACGGCAAGTCAAGCAGTCGGCAGCGGCGCAGACGTCGGCGTCGCTGTCGACGTTCTTGGCGGCTTTTCGCATTAAATCAGCGCCGTCAACAATAATCAACAACACAACGCACCCAGTGAGAAACAGAGCGGGAGAAAGGCAGATAGAGAGAGAAAGAGAAAGAGAAAGAGACAGAGAGAGCGAGCGATAGCTGCGACCGCAGTATGCGTTACTCAAACCATGCCCCAAAACAAAGAGGCGCCACCGATACCGAAAGCCCAACAAGCGTTGTCCCGTTTCGCTCCCCAAGACGCTGCACCCCTCCGGGCACCCCTTGCCACGCTGTGGCACCCCCCCACCCCATCCTTCACTCGGGCGCACTGCAGCGAAACCAATTTCGATTGCAATTTGAACTCCAATGCAACATGATTTCGTTTCAATTTGTTGCAGTTGCCGCCCAGTGTAACCGTAATAATGGCTCAGGCCTCGCAGCGCTGACGAGCAGTGGTTGGCGAGGGGCAAAAGGGGGGTTTGCTTGGTTGCAGCCAAGAATTGATTCGCGGCTCAGGTGTATGCAAATAAGGTCAAAGTGCGCTGCTGCCACAGATGCCAAACGTCAGTCAAGCCACCCCCCACCCCCCACTGCTTGCCACACCTCATCTTCTAGGCACCCTTCCCCACTCCACAGACAGTCAGACACATTTGACAGAGCGTCCCACACACTCGTATTAATAGTGATGAAAGAGAATCCTGGTCCAGGCTCTGGTCCTGGTCCTTGTCCAAGCCCCAGCTACCATGGCCTGTGCAACTAATCCTAATAATTTTGATGTTAAGCTTAAATTCGAATTAATTTAAGTAAGTAAATTCAATAGTAAATAAACAGCATTATCGAAGAAAACTTAAAAAAAATTAATGCCCCGAAATGTATGCTATGAAAAATTTAATGCCTTTTATTTTGTATATTTTTGAGTGACTTGAGTGACTGAGAATGAGAGAGTGTGAGAGAGAAAAATGGAGAGAGAAATCGAAATTTTAAAAGACCAAACTACATCAGACAAAATAATAAAATTTTACGCAATTAGTGACTTTTCATTGTTGTGTAAAATGGTATAAAAATGAAGAAAATTGCCGATTCGTAAATTCTTGTGTTTATTAGTGAAGTTATCTTTCAATGTGACTTCAGCCGGAGCCTAAATTGTCATCCAATTAATTCGGTTTTTATGGCCACAAACAAATTTGTTTGTTTCTGACTATTCTGGGATGGGAGCATTCGTGGAAGAGAATTAATTAGCACTGAATGGAACCGAATGCGCAATCTGGTGCAAAACGTTTAAAACAAAATCAACAACCAATAGAAGCAAACACACTAACACACTTTTACACACACACACACACACACACACGCGCGCAGTAAATAAGAGTTTGCAAACAAGAGCAACTAATGATGAAGGGCTGAGGGGGCGTTGAGCAGCGGGGTTGCGGGACGCGGGATGTATGAATATTAAGATTGGGGATACAGCTGAAATTCATTGGCAAAAGGAGGCGAATGAGGGGGTGCTGGTGGGTGGCATGGTGGATGGTGGCTCAAGCGTGGCCAATCAATAAACTCGTTCAATATTCGCCCCACTACCCTTCACCCCCTTCACAGACGCCGCCTGCCATCTTTTATGGCACCCTTCCACGCTGCTTGCAACGCTTTGCTGCTGGTATTTTGCATGCCACGCTTTGCTGCTGTTGTCTGCATTGTTTCGCCGACAACAGTTGCTGTTGTTGCTTTTTCGCCCGATTCGCGTTTTACGATTCGCATTGAAAATGGGGCAACAGCGGCAACAACATCTACGGCTAATTGATTTTATGAAAATGAAATGGCGAAAACGCGCTCTATTTGGCAATAACAATGGGCGTGGCGGGATGCAGGCAGTGGTGGAGGGGAGAGGTGGCTGGGTAGACAGTTGACGTGAGAAGTGGGATGTGGGATGTGAGAAGTGAGACGTGAGACGTGAGAAGTCAGAAGCGGTAGGCAATGAATGGGAACAGTTGGCAGCTTGTTAACGTAAAGACACAAGGGAGGGGGGGCAGGGGATTGGTGGCTATAGTTGTAGCTGTGTCTGTGGGCTGTGGGCTGTATGTGGCAAATGGTGGGTTGCGGCGGCAGCAGCTGAATTCGCTTTGCTTCAATCAATTTAGCCCCAATAATTAATTCAATTGATTTCAATTCATTCTCCTTCAAAACCATCAACCATCAGCCATGCCACAGCCACGCCCACTGCTGGCTTGCGACATTAAAATTTTGTGGCTCGTCGCCATCGTCTAGCGCCATTTGGATTTCAAACGCCATTAATTCACTTTAAAATTTATGGCCTACAAATTGCCGACACTGCTCATTTCAAGCACCGGCGAACTCTGCGTTTTCCGATTAATTTGTAAACATTTTTCATGGCACTCAGAAACTTATATTTATTACGTGTATTATGCATGAGTGTGTGCCTCGTGTGTGTGTGCCTCGTGTGTGTGTGTGTGTGTGTGTGTGGTCTGCGGTACGTTTGCAACAGCTGCTGCCTTAAATATGTACAAAAAATAATAATAATTTAATAATGTTCAGGGAATGAGTGAGAAATCGAGTGGCAGAGATCAACGAATATGGCGAATATAACTGAAATAATTTGGTTCATTGTGAAAGCTTTAAAAGACGAGAATAAATCAGATTCTTAACTACTGCATTTCTTTATTAGGAAATCAACAGATTTCGAAAATATTTTTCAAATATAAAACAAATTTAATTAATATATTTTTTTTAATTGCATAAAAATAATATAATAAAAATAAAATAAAATAAAAATAATAATAAATAATTGCAATAAAAATTCTAATTGTAATTCAAATCTTAATCAAAATGATGAACTATATTTTTAATTGTGATTCAGTTTTTGGTTCATATATTCATTTGTTAAAGACAAATGGCAAATTAATTTATGCAAATTGTTGTGTCCACTAATCCAAAATCAGAGCAATAATTACAAATGAAATTCATATTTTTATGTGCATAATTTATTTGCTTGTGGAACGTGTGAGAGACTTCATATAAGTAGGCCTCAATTCTATGCCATATCTTTCGTTTCCTATTTAACCCCACTTCACTTAACGCTCCGGCAGCGAAAGAGAGAGAGAGAGTACAAGAGGTCGGCGCTAGGGGGCGCCACTTTTAAACAATTTCACACTGTAAAATCATAAATTACGCCATTTAAGTGGGTCAAATGGAGGAATTTGTGCGGAAGGCGCTTCAACAACGACCTAAAAGGGTGAGCAAGACGGCACAAGGCACAAGGCATAAGGATGGCTCTAAGGATGGGCAAAAGGATGGAATGAACGAGAATGGGGCCCTCTGACTATACTATATTCTACTATACTCTATATGTGTGTGTGTGTGTGTGTGTGTGTGAGTGTGTATGGTGTGAGTAGGCGGTTGTTGTTGTTGTTGTTGTCGATGCGGCTGCTTTCCATGTTACTGGGTCACTGCAGGCACACAAATTGCGGTGAACGTCGACGCCGCATGATGACTACCTGCCCAGCCCAGGGGGGGGTGAGGTGGGTTGGATGATCGGATGGCCGTATGGGGTTGGGTTTGGGTGTGGGGCAACAACTTGGCCTGGACTCGGTCTACATAGCGGAAATATGTACAGTCTCAATATAAATGAGCAATGTGAACTCGGTTCGTTGTAAAGTCAAATAAGCCGCAATAAAATAAGCCAAACGGAACGAAAACAAAAACAACTACAAAAACAACTATAAAAACAATAACAAAACGTTGTCGTCATCAATTGTTGCAGTTGTTGCAGTCACATTTGCAGCAAATACGCAAACAAAGCTCGCAGCAATTACTGTCAAGCAATGGGGGGGGGGGAGGGAAGTGGGCAAGAGGGGTGCTTCGTTGATGGGGTGCATTGTTATACCCTGAAAATCGACGACCTTGTCAGCAGTTTTTTTTCTATGCTTTACTTTTTCTACGTTTTTTTCCGTTTTTTTTTTGTCACGTTGACAATTTGGTAGAGTGCAACAACATGCTGCAGTTGTCGGACAGCAGCAGCAGCAACAGCAACAGCAGCAACAGCAACAACAACAACAACTTCAGCATTTGTTATAGCTAATCAATAATACACTTAGCGATATATTTACCATTGCTGTTGTTGCAGCTGCAATTTGATTAGCCTGGTGATGTGGGGCAAGTTGTCGCCATTCACTTCACGTGGCAACTCCACTATCGCATGCCACATGTGTCACGTGTCACGTGTCACAAAAAATACGTGGCAGCGGTTGCATTCACCAATATTTGTGCAGCTTGCTTTTCCCCAACGCCCTTGGAACACATATCGAATGACCACCAAAGCCAGCAAACGTTGACACCTGGCAACGCCAAATTGTTAAGATGGTCACGTAACCTGGCCCAAACCAATGCATCATCTATCCCCATCATATCTCGATGGGATCAGATCAAGCGTTATTAACATTTCTTTATAATATTAACATCAAATGAATTGCTGACTTCTCTGGCAATTTCGATATTTACAATGTGATAGCCAAACAGTTTGCAAATGTTTACAATATATATGCATAAATATATATATATATATATATATATATATGTGTATATATGAGGCCTTTGGTATTTGCTCTTGTTGGCATTTCATTTTGGATTTGGACTTGAATTTGAGCTGTGCACTTCGAACTGATATTTGGCTAGTTATTTGTTTTCATATTTGCCATTCAAATGTTTGTTGTTTGTCTATTGCCTATTGTTTTGTTGTGACACAACAACAACAACAACAACAACAACAACAGCAGCAGCAATCATTCACTTCGAGTGTAATTTTTGAATATTCCACACACACACACACACACACACACATAGTCACATTCAATCCTTGGTTTGACTTGACTTTCTCTTTCTCGTTCTTTCTCTTGCCCCGTCTGCATCCGCGAGTGCCTCATCATTTATGCCACAACCACAGCCAGTCAGTCAGTCAGTCACGTTCCCCTTTAACTGTTTTCCCCTCCCCTCCCTCCACCCGTCTCTGCCATACAGCCGGGCACATTACAAGCCATCGCTCACTACTACTTTCCTTCCGCTCCGCTTTGAGCTGGCATTCACTTTTACTATTGTTATTATTATCGCAGTTGTAGTCCTCATTGTTATTGTTGTTGCTGTTGCTATTGTTGTTGTTGTTGTTGCTGTTGCTGTTGCTGTTGCTGTTGTTGTTGCTGTTGTTGTTGCTGTGGGTGCTGCTGTTTTCATTCGACGTTGAGCAAGGATCTAGGTCGCTTTTTGAATATATTGTTTGTATCTAAGATTAGTGCGCCAGATATCAGTTTTATATAGCCATACACAATACAATATCATTTGCATATCAGTGAGTCAGTGAGTCAATGAGTCAGTCAGCCAGTGAGTCAGCCAGAGACAGCGATACCATCTAAGGAGGAGCGAAAGAGAAAGAGAAAGTTTCTGCCATCCCAGTTTGTTGGCTGTTTTGTAGTTTGGCCAAAAAAAAAAAAAACAAAAAAAAACACGCTGCACGCTGCTAAAATTTGGCATACATTTTTTTTGGAATTTGCCATTTTTACTCCATTTACTCATTGTTCTCATTTAACCAGCGAGCAGTTCAAGCAGCCGCAAAAGCAGTTAACTGAATTCTATTTCCATGAATACAATCGTTAAACAATTTATTACCAAACGTTAAACGAAATTTCGACAGCAGGAAAACAAAAATAACAAACACCGATAAAGAATATTGAGTACTTGAAATTGATAAATGTGTGTGCAGACGAGATACTTAAAGTACTTACCTGATTAGCAGAAAAGTATTTGCAATTCCATGGGTCCCGGAATAGAGCAGGATTGAATGGGTGCAGTGATGCCCCTAACAGGGCCAGAATTTTGTGGCATGGCATAGGAAAGCGCACAATACAGCTGCAAGTCAGGAACGAAGAAAGAGCAAGGCAAAGAGACTACGGAGCTGGGAAGAGACACCAGGACTCCGACAGGCTAAATGTCATTCGGGCGACTCTAATCATATACGATTTAAGCAAGTAATATCTGTGGGTAGGAATAGGCTAAGGATACTTGTCGGTCTTCTGACAGGACATTGTAGACTAAGAGACCAAGGTGAAGAGGAGTCCTCAACTCACACCCTAACATAATGTATCGCTCTATCCAGGAAAAGATGCAGCATTCTAGGGATGCATGGATTATCAGAATAATCCCAATTTATAAATAAATTATATATATATATAAGTCATCAAGTCAGATCTGAGATGACCTGAGATGAATGAATTGAGCGTAGTATTCAGAACATTCAGATTATTTAGCTGTGTAATCTGAAACACAATTAATTTTCCTTATGTTCGAGTCTGAAAAAAAAAAAAAAAACAGACAGCAATAAGAAGAACATTTCACGGCGCACATTAACTGAATTTAAGTGGCTCACTTGAGTTGGCTCAAATAAACAATTGTCAGTGCATTAGCATTAAGTAAGTAGCGGGTGTCACTGGCTAAACAACAACAACAACAATAACAACAACAACAACTGGCTCAAACAACAATAACGATATAAAAAGCCATGTGTATAAAAATGTGTGTAGAAAAAGTTGTGTTTTGGCCAAACTGCTACTCACCCCAATTACAATTGCCTGCAATTCTCTTTGTTGAGCAACAACAAAAGCAACAAAAGCAACAACAGCAACAATAAAATCAAATTACAAACAAATATTACTCACAGTGCGTTTACTTTTCCGAATCGTTAGTTTTCACTGTCAATTGGCAAACGCAGAAGCTGAAATGAGAATGGACCAAAAACATCAAATTCAATGCCAAAAATGCTAAGCGGAAGAAGCGTGGCACAGCAGCGACGTGTGTGTGTGTGTGTGTGTGTGTGTGTGTCTTGGGATGGTTTATTTTTGGGAGACAACTTGGTAAACTGCAGTCATGGCAAAAGTAACAAGACAAAAGCAACAAATACAAAAGAAAAACCAATGCGAAATACGAAATAATGGAAAATTGTGTTGCCGTCATCGATTTAGGCCAAACGATTGAATTATGTTAAAGGCAAGACTTGGCTGGGTATGAAAAAGCGATTGAGCAGCTTTATGTACTCACACACACACACACAAAGAGAGCTTGGCTACATATTCATTTATGTTAATACGGCCAAAAGAGCATTTGCACTAACTTATAATTTAATTAACCAGAGTATTTTATTTGCTACTTTTGATTTTAATTAATTTTCTTTCAAAACAACATACAACTCTTCTTTGTTGCTATATATATATATATATCGGGTAATGATATAAGGTGACTAACAATGTGAAATTGACAGGCTGAATTCAATTCCCCACTAAATGGAGCCTCCTTATTATTATTGGCTTTTATTTCTGAATAATTCTCACATAAGTTGGGCAATTCTGTACAGGTGATTTATATAATTTTATGCACTCTTATATAATATGTATAATTTCAGCTATAATTTAAATATATTATGGACCAATGAATGAGATTAAGATTAAATTGAACAGCAGTTTTTTAGGCAACCCAAAGTGCTTTCAAATTCGGTTCGTAATCGTTTCAGTGTTGTATATGTGTGTGTGTGTCTGTGTGTGTGTGCCACATACGTATACATAATGTATACATGCCACATGCTTTGCAGCACATGCTGCTATATATTTTGGCTTCATAATGAAATTGGTTGCAGGAGGCATCCAAAAATCATGTTGCTTATCTGTTGTTGTTTTTGTTGTTGTTGTTGTTGTTGTTGTAGTCGTCAGGCCATAATCGGTAGCGCCATAAAAAACGCATTGTTTATGCGACGTAATTGGACACCACGACGAGGCAAGCACCACCACCACCACCACCACCACCACCACCACCACTACCTCCACCCCCATCCACCGACCAACAATGTTGACGTCGCGTCGCCTGGTCATCATCGGCCCTTGCTGGCCCATTTCCAATGCCATTAAAAGCGTCCATTGAGTGATGGCATACAAAGGGCCCCAGGAACCAAATCACCCCCGCACCCACGCCCAAAATTTCCGAACCGATCAGAGCTCTCCACCCACTGAGTGGGTGGCCACCGGACTGAGTGACTCGAAGCATTTGTTGTGCGCTAATCCATCGCGTATTTTATGCTGCTGACTTGGCGAGCGTCCCAAACACACACACACACACACACATACACATACATAAGCACAACAGTCCCGAGGGCTACTGACCCAGCTTACTATGACTTCCAAAATGTTTTTTAGGAACAGTGACGACAACGCAAACTTGGCTCATATAACATGTTTCTGCTCGCACATCAGCTTATGTAAATAGCTTATCAAAACATGACTAAAGCACACAAAAAATTATATCTCTTAGTGTGTAAATAAGTGTGTGTTTGTGTGTGTGTGTGTGTGACAAAACTTGGCAAACAAGTTTGAAAATTTGCAAAATGTTGAAGCGCTTTGCGCTTTAGTTTATGGATGCAACATAATTTTTTGCCAAATATTTTCAGTCAGCAAACTTTTCTGCACACACACATAGGCACACGTGCAAGCTCGGTGGAAAATTTTAAATTAAAAATGTGAAAAGTTTCGGTTTGTGTATTTTTGCACAAACACTGCGCATAATTTTGCGCAAATCTTTGACAAATATTTTCACATGCTAATTTCAGGTAAGCCGCCTCCAAAAACCACAGAGACCCAAATACCAAAGGCACACAAAGCCAATGGGCCGACCACTTGGCCACCCACCGCCACCTCGCCCGCCCCCCTTTTTTGGCTACTTGGGTCTTAGCCTCGTTTTGTGGAGCTTTTTGCAAATGAGCCAAAGGATTTATTGTTGCCTAATCAAATTCCGCAGCATAAAACAAAGCTGGAAAATTGTCAACGTTCCACCAAAGCTCGGCATGCCACATGCCACGTGGCATCTGCTTCGATCAATGTGCATTTTAGAGGGCGTGGCCGCTGGGCGCTAAGCGTAAACTTTTGCTCGAATTAAGCCAGTGCATTCCAGCGCTGCGCGATTCAAAGATGAAAATTTGATTTCCAAACAAACATGAAGGAAAACTGGGCCAAAAGCATTTCTAAGGCTCTCCAACCTCCAACCGCCTAATCTCTGCCAATGTCCTGCCACTTTGCGATTTTTCGCTTAACAGCCTGGCACGTAGTTAAGTAAAAATAAAAATGGAGAAGATGAAAGTTTTCGTTTAGCATTTTTCTTGCACTGCGAAGCCATTATTTCTACACTTAACCCCTGCCTGCCTTTGCCCCACAACGTCCACTGTCTGCTAAGTGCAACATCAACCCGAAACTCTTTCAATTCCAGGCCACTTCACTCCACATGCTGCCTGCCACACTGCCACACACGCTGCATTACATGGCCCACGTGGTGCAGCTGCAGCACATGGTCACAATTTAAATGGGATCCGCTGCCAAAGTTGCTTTTCCACGAATTTCGGGCATGTCTCACATAAACTTTTGCCTTTTGCCCAAGAAGACCAAGGAGAGCAAGGAATGAGTGGTTGGAAGGGGGTGGGAGGGGCGGCTTTTCTTACAAATAGAGAGCTGCTCCTTTTACAGACTGCGCTGTGCGTCAACAATTTTGGGATAATCTGCATATAAACCGGGACGCGTCGGTTGCTTGGCTTGCTCCATTCCATTCAAGTCTTGTAGTTGCTGGCGGCGGGGTGGGGGGCTGTTTGAGCAAATTGAAAAGAATACGGCGAAATTAACATTGCAGACACGTGTGGCAAGTGAGCTTAGCTGGAGCTGGCAACTGCTTCAAATTGTTGCATCTGTTTAAAATGCAAGTTAATTACAATTTATGATTATTTTTTATTTTGTTTTTTTTGTTTATTTTGCCATTTTAAGCTTGAAGCTGAGTTTATTGCGATTATGAAAAGTTTCTCCCTTAAGATGCGCAGAAAAGCCCATTATAAAATGTGCAACTGCAACTTCAACTGCAACTATTTAATCTGGTTTTACAGCCACAAAATGCTTTAGACATAAGCCATATTTACTTGAAAACATGTTGGCGTAAAAAGACTGAGCAGAAGTGGTGCGACGGAGGGAAGTGGGAGGCGGGCATTATGGGTACCTCTATGAGATTATTTGCTGTGCATAATTTCATATAATGGCCTGCAAATAAATTTCATTGGTTTGCCCAACTTACATAAATATATTTAAATTTATATATATAAATATGTATGTGGATATACAGTATCTTACATGTCGAATCGATACATGCACACACATCAACACACACACACACACACACCATAAAGTTGGAAGTGTATTTGAGCCTGCAAGCGAAATCAAATTAACTGAATTTTTTAATGATGGAACATTCGAGATTCGAGATTCGAGAGTATTCTGTGAGTTCCGCGCAAGAATGTTTTATGAATGTTTATGGTCGCGTAAAATCTATTACGTACAATATGAGCACTCGGACTTGGCCACAGACCAGACTACCCAGAGTACCCAGAGTACCCAGAGTGGCCAGAGTTCAACGTTCAGCGGAACAGCGGTCGTGAGGATGGACTCAGGACTGCAATTCGTAAATGATTTAAGGCTCCAACATATGAAATCAGTAGCCATGCGCAGTGGATTATATTCGCCATTTTTTTGAAGACTGCATCCGCAATACACTCAGAGCAAAACAATGTGCCTAAATCAACAATCATTTCAATTAAATTGTTTTCTAGTTACTAAAATTCTTCACTCAATCCTGACGAAATCAGCTTGAGCTAATGTGGAATATTCCTATTGGAATAAATCTTGGGATTTCAATTAGTTGATTAGATCAATTTTCTTTGAGTGTACGTAAGTAACACAGAGATAACTGATTCTGTAAGCGTATCTGAAAGTCGTTGAAGAGCTTTAACTTTTATTCAGTTGGCTGAACCAAGGCCTATGTGCCAGTGTGTGTGTGTGTGTGTGTGGGAGTCAGTTTGTCTGAGTGTGTGTGTGTGTTTTTGTAAGCAATCGCATCACAGAAGGCTGACTGTCATGAGCCGCCTGCCATGCATATAAATGATAAAAATACATGCTAATGTGTACCCTCCCTCCTCGCCTTCGTCTTCGTCTTCATCCTCCACATCCACATCCACAACCAGAACCACGTCGACATCGACATCGAAATCCACCTCAGTATCCATATCTCATCACCATCAAGAACTGCTTGTCTCTCTTGTGGCTTAGCCGGTGTCTGATTGTGTGTGTGGGTTTTATGAGCCAAACCAAAGCTAATGGCATGCTCAGGTTTCAATTATTGGTAATAGAGTTGGCCTCAAATCGAGCGATGCCCTAATTAAAGCCCACTGATTACCGAATCAATAAGAAATCCTATCACAATTTGAAGTATCAGCATCTTTTCGCGGCTATCGAAAAGGTGTCGAGTGTAGTTCAAATAGCCAATTATCGAATATAAAATTAATCGCTTTAAATATTAATTGTTCTACTGTTAAAAAAATCAAGCATTAGATTTAAATAGTTTCAAATATTTTCAATAGTTAGAAGTTAACTTTTATTTGCATATTTGTGTCTGATGCACCGATTGCAATTTGCAGCACAAATCGTAGCATACTTTTGAGCGGGGACAATGAATCCATAAAAAATTGAGATTTCTGTTCGCTGTTCGTTGATACTTGAAAAATGGCTTTCGTGCTGAAGAGTTGAGTTTGCCTTTTGTCTGTTTGCCCACCTGAGCAAAGGCACTCAAAAGGCACAATTATGCGAAAAACTATGGCTTGTTAGTGGAGCAATGTCACTGACGACCTGCTGCTGCTGCTGCTGCTGCTGCTGCTGCTGCTCCTGCCGTCAATAATCACTTGAAATATACAAATTGGATTATGACGGCATCTCTTGTGTTGCCATCGCACATCACATCACATCGCCCATCACCCATCACCCATCACTCCTCCATATGCAGTCAAGGTTGCCCTTGTGGGAGGGCTAATTAAAAAGTGTGCGGCAGGCAAAAGGCTCCTTGTCGATAACTGTGATCAGCAGATATGGTGTGTGTGTGTGGGGGGGGGGGGGGTTGGAGCATATACAAAGGGTGTATCCACTTACGTTGTGCATATTTCCAGTAGTCAGCAGTTTTTTCTATACTATGCTGGCCTCGGCTGGCCTGGCCTTAAGGTGGAATGGTTGGCATGAATGGCTGAAGAAGAGTCTGTCGATGCCTTTGGGGGTGCATCAATCAAACGAAATCAATCAAGTAAAAAAATGTAAGGAAAGGATGAAAAACTGTCCAAGGTGAACAGAATGTATACATATGTATGTACATGTGTATATATAATTCTGAGCTTGAAAGGATGCTGCTGCTTCTGTTGCTGTTGCGTCAGCAAAAACCAAAAAACCTTTTGATATTGCTGCATAAATGCAAAGCAAGTGTTTGATGCGGGCGCGTGTTTATCTAAAGAGCCAGCTTAGCCATTCGCTTGGTAATCAGCCCGAGATGCTTGAGGCGGGGTTTTGGAGCTGCTACCCCTTGCGACATCTTGCGACATCCTGCGACATCTTGCGACATCTTGCCAGCTTGTCAGCTTGTCATCTTGTCAACGTGCCATTGTGTTATTGTTTATTTAGCCCCGGGCTCACTCACAGCTGCCACTTTGACTAATTAGAGAGCCAGCTGAAAATGATCAATTTGCATTTCACTGGCGCCAATTATCAGCCCGCAGCAGCAGCAGCAGCAGCAACAATGGCCACAACACGTGCTCTTCATTTGACCTAAACAAACCGAGCCAAGCTTTCAGCCCGGCCAAAACAAAGGCCCCAGCGAAAGGGTCGCAAAAATGCGAACCCAAACAAATCGTAAATTGGACCCACTCTCAAAAGATAATCTGCCTCCAAGAAAGGGTTTGCTGGCCTGGCTTGGGCAGGTGAGCTTGCTCCCTTCTCTCGGTCTCTCTCGCTCTCTCTCGCTCTCTGTCGCTCTCTTTCGCTGCCTCTATGAAAAGACTTGAAGAAATTGAATTTTCAATTTATAGCCACAAATTATGTGCGAGAGCCTTTTGCGGGCGCCTGTTAACTGCGTATGTAAGCGAAAAATTTTATCACTTGACAAAAAACATAAATTTCTCGTTTCACAGTCAGCTCAAAGCAGCCCCTTCACCCCCACTACACAGTCAGCCAAACCCGTGCCACACATGCAACCCCAATCAAGCTTAGTTTTTGCTCTCGCTCTAACGTCTCTCTCTCTCTCTCTCTCTCTGTCTGTCTATGCTGAGCATATGGAAAGAACCGGGTTTTATGGCCGGTTGGGCACTACTTCATATTCAACTCCCGTAAGGCTAATAAAGCATAATTTAATGAAGCATGTAGCAGTCACTCGGGCAAGGACTTCCTCTTTGTGTAAACAATAGTTTATAATTCACACACACACACACACACACACACACACACACACAGCCAGACACACACGCGCAACCAGACACTTTCTCACGCATACGTGGCCAAGGGCAATAAATGAAGGCTGGCGAAACGGGTTAATACGCAATCCTGAAATCAGCCGACTCATGTGGACGAAGGTAGATTGGATGGCCAGAAGCAGAAGGCTAATTGCTTCTCCGCCCTTTGCACTCAAGTGTCGTCGTGCGTCTCTCTCTATCTTTGTGTGTGTGTGTGTGTGTTTATACGTGTCAGCCTTTTGCACGAAAGGTCCTTGCCGGGGTGAAAGGGGAACTGGTTCAATTGCAAGCAATCCTAAGCAATTAAAGCGCGATTCTTATGGCAAGCCATGAAATATGATATGAATTTAAATGTGACCGTTTCATTTATGCCATATTCTATATTGACCATATTTCAACCAGCCGAGTTCACATTGGGTACACCTGGTCTAAGCCACAATAACACACCGCGATGCTCCATCTGACTGAGGTCCTTAAAACGTCAACCCTACAAAAAAGAAAAGCACCCAAAAAAAAAAAAAAAATACATATATAAATATAATAAAAAGGACCACAAAACGAGCAGCTTCACAATATGGTTTTATTCCTACCCTCTCCTCCTCTCCTCTCTCTCTAGCTCTCTCTCTCTCTCTCTCTCTCTCGTGCTAACTGTCAGTTAGTTCGTCTCTGGGCCAACCGGCCTTAACATTTTTAAAAACATTTTTATCGCCAACACCGGCCACATTTTTATGAGCGGCTAACCCTTTCGCCAGGTTGCTCGACTGGATGACTGGATGACTGGACGACTGGACGGCTGGACGGGGTCGAGGACCCAGCTGAAACTGAGGCGAAAAACGAGAACAGAAAACAGAGAACGGCAAAATATGCTTTTCGAAACTGCCACTTCATTCCCATACCCAATTTATACCCCCCCCCCCCTCCCAACGCTATACACACACACTGGCACACACAGGTTTATTGCACTTTTTCTTTGACTTTGGTGTGGAGCAGTGCGGTCCCATAAAATGTCACGTTGTGCGGCTGAGTTCAGACTCATTTTGGTCTGCTCTGCTCTGGTCTGCTCTGGTCTGGTCTGGTCTGCTCTCCTCTGGTCTGGTCTTTTGCCATGGTCCGACTGGCCACCATTGACTTTCCGGGCTCATTGTGTTGATTTTGCATGAGTTTCAGTTTGTTTAGGCTACCTTTGTATGCCTAATACCCTCTAAAAAAAAAAAACAGAAGAAATGTGTTAGGAAATTGGTGCAGTCAAGCTTGGCAAATGCATTCCACAGCCACAAGTAGACGTATTTGTAACCACAAAAGTAAATGCTATATATCATGCTAAATCTTTCGATATGATAATCAAGTGTTTGCCTGAACAGGGTATCCGTTTAGTCGCCAGCTGTCAAATTGGAGCAGCCATAATTTTAATTTTTTTTTATTGCTTTTTTTTGTATTTATTTATTCCACTTCTCCTTTTGATGCAACTTGTCGCTTCGTGTTTGCGTTTCTGCTCAAATGCTCAAATGCTGGACTCTTGGAGCGCTGACATGGCTCACAGATTACCAGCACAGTTAACAAAAAACTGGGTGAAATTCAAGTTGCTCGCATTTATGGCAACACTTGATGCCTTATCTTTAATTCGCTTAGGTCCCTCCATAAAGCTGCAAAGGTTTTTCATTCCATGGAACAGTTGCTGCTGTTGATTTTGGTATCTGGGTTTCTGGGATCGCCGCCAAATTGTGTCAAGGATATTCCAATTTTAAATGGCTTAAATGCTTAAAGTCAAAGAGATGAACCTGCTTTAAGTTGACTTGGATACGAATTGAATTCTTTGAATTCCCATCTGGTTTTAAGATCCTTTTTTTTTTTATGTAACAAAAGATTCAGAAGAACTACTTAAATATGATTTGATGCTTGTTTCCTACTCGCAGTTCTGACTTTAAAATTGCAAGTTAAACGGATAGTTGAACTGAGATTAATATTGGGATTATTTGAAATTGGGATTAGGATAAGGGGATGCCACCATTTGCAGCACTTTGGATAGCAATCGCATTTAATGCATAATCGATGCGGAGAGTCGGGACAACTTTGCTCTGGCAGGAACGCAGACACGTTGGCCAACTCATATTGGCTTTGGTCAGGCAAAGGAGGCAGACGGATGGTAGCGACGGGGCGACGGGGCGAGGGGGCCATGGGGCGAGGTGGGCAGCAGATGGGCGACAACAACAAAAATCTAACGACAGCTTAATCCTTTTAAAACTGAGAGCACATAAAAGCAGCAACAGCAAAAAAGAAAAGGCAAAAGAAAAAGAAAAAGAAAAGGAAAACCAAAAATAAAATTGACAACTGAGGCATGAGAACAATAAGGTGCTTGCGGATGAGACCGTGGATCAGGACGAGCGCTGAGAGTTGAGGCAAGAGTTGAAGCGTCAGCGTGACACAATAAGGACAGCCCACAAAAAAAAAAAAAAAAAAACCACACAACAACAACAACAACAACAATCGCATTGCACAGAGACAAAGTGTAATAACTATAAAAATAAAGCGCTGCCAAAACGCAGACACTGTTCACAATGGCAGGCGGATGGAAACGATTTGGTGTAGGTGCAGCGGGGGAAATGGGAAAAGTGTTGGTGGATGGGGGAAAGGTAATGTATAGGGAGGCTTACTGAAGCATCAAAAACCATTTTGTTATTACAAATCTTGAAATACTCACAGACATATTTAGCCAGACAGACAAGCATTTTTACCCTCTACCAAAAATGGCCAAGAGTCCATAAGACCAACTGCGAAAGACCAAATGTGAAAGTTGTGTTGGTTAAGTAGATTAATATATAGTCTATATATAGATAAATACAAGTCTCTTTTCAATGTACAAGCCGATAACTATTTGATTGAGGGGTATATTTGAGTCGCGACTCGTTTTGGTTTGCTTATTGATGGCTTTGCAAATTTGTGGCAAATTTTGTAAGTGCATATTTGAAGTGAATGTCAAAGTTTTTGCGGCAGCTTGATGCAAATCAAAAGATGCCAAGCAACTTGAGTTGGTTAAAATGGTTAGTTGACCCTTTGATATGATTTAAATTGCATAACTCGGCTTGGAGCTGAAATTAAATAGTTGACTGCTTTGCAACACTTCAAGTGGCCGAGACGGACTAAGTGACCGACTAGCCAACTTGGCTAATTCCTGCCTTGTTGGCCATAAAACGTTGACGACAAATTTGCTGCTTTTTTGGTTGTAGATAATCGGGTTTCATTTGGGCAAACGAAACGTTTTATGGCTTTAAGCTGTTTTGCCAAATTTCACCTAAATTGATTATTATATGAAACAGCAGGACGCAGAAGGACAATGCCACAACGTACCACAGCAGAGTATATATGTAAATGTGTGTGTGTGTGTTGGTTTTGTGTGTGCGATGGAAAAGTTTGTTAGTTTCAACACGTACACAAATCCCATAGCAAAGCCTTTTAATGACAGCCAAAAACTAACAAACCACATTAGCACGAGAAAGGGGAGCAAGACGTGTGTTGGGAGAGGCGGAGGCGGAGGCGGAGGAGGAGGTGGAGCTGAAAGAGCGGATCAGGCTTTAACTAAAGCTGCCACGCAGTTGTTGTGATTTGCCAGGCGAAACAGCAAAACAGCAACAGAAACAACAAGCGACAAAGCAGACATAACACACATCCTTTCGCACACACACACACACACACGCACACACACACACATAAGCAAAAACAAATCTAATAATAAATCCAAGACACTTAACGCCTTAGCCGCCAAGCATGACCCAGAAACCAGCCCGTGGCTGTCGGGGAAAAGCACAAAAATTGTGGCAAGGAGCTGGTTGTCACTGCCCATTTCCTGGGGGAAATGCAAATCGCCGAAAAACCCAACGAAGCGTCTGGTCGCAGAATTGAGTTGAAGGATGATTCCCAATGCCAGAGAAAGAGAGAGAGAGAGAGAGAGACGGAGGCGGGAAGAGGGTACAGTTGGTGCGGCAAACAAGAATTCGCAGCGTGAATTTCACTAATGTGCCACAAATCCATAGCACCCATTTGGGAACTTTTTCTGCTTTTCCGCCCAGTTAACAAACCCGATGAAGCGCAATGCAATTTGCTCAGCTCAACGATAAAAGCCAAGAGCAAACGGATTAATCTATGAGTAGATCCGGAGTAGCTCTGTGTGTGTGTTTTTTTTTTCTCGATATGTATTTAGAATACAACCATTCTAATTGCAGACCATCTGAAAGTTATAGCCCAACTCGACCATATAACATATTCGCACATTGCCCATTTAGTTGGGCTTACAGACTTGCAGACTTGAGGAAACAAATATCGGAATTCAACTTTGGTAAGGGTATTGCCACAACGGTTTTGCTGGGCAGCATCCGTGCTGTGCATCTTGTGTCTTCATTCTTGGTGTTCCATCGGCTGTTGGTAATTTAATTGAGCTTGCGGTCAAGCGTTGGAAATCATGGCAAAATTACTTGATTCTGATTCTGATTCTGATTTGATTTGCGTAGACAAGCATCTAAGCAGGGTCCAAACAACAAAACTTTGGGTGGTGCTTTGGGGCAGCCTTTTGTTTCACTTGACACTCAAGTGGATTAGGCCGGCAAACACTTTGGCCAAACTTCTGTGGTGCCACAGTGCGGTGGCATCAATTTGGATCCTTTTTACAATGGGCTGCCACTGAAATGGATAAATGATTGAACGGCCCGTCGCACACGGCGACAGAGACAGAGAGCGAGAGAGAGCGAGAGAGAGCGAGAGAGAGCGAGAGAGAGCGAGAGAGAGAGAGAGAATACGAAGTTGAGGCTCTCAACAATGATTACCCAAAACTAATTTGAATTTTATTGATTCAATTCGGCGTGGCTGTGTCTTAACAGGCAATTCGCTGGCTATTTCAAGCGTTTTCTATTTCTTGAACATCCTTCCACTCCAGGTCCCTCTCCCCCCCCCCCACCCCACCCATTCCTTTACCACTCGCCATCAACCTTGCTCAGCTTTTATCTGAATCTGTCCTTGATGATGTGTTGATGATTTGCCTGAGCCTAATCTGCTTTGGCCCCCAGCGCCATCCACGGGCATCGAAAAGGATTGAAAATGCTTTTGATTTTTGTGACAGCCGTTTTCCAGCTTAGCTCTTAAAACTGCCAAATTGTATTTTAATATGTTAAACGAATATGCCCATTGAAAACGCATTATCAACGTTCTCTCGATTCGCCTCCGATGTCCTGCAGCATTTTTAACATATTGACAATTCCAATTCCCGAAAGCTTAGATTCCACCTCCAATCTCAAAAAAATTGCCGCACATGCAATGACAGGCTAATCCTCAACTAAATCTTAAAGCCGATTTTGTGGGCACAAATAATAAATTAACCAGCTGATAATGTGCCTTATCATTATGTACTCAACAGACATATATATATATATATATATATATAACATCTGTCCATCTCAGGCATCATCAATCACCAGCATCTATTTACCTTGCTCAAATCAGTATAGTTTTCAGCACAGGCAAAATAAACAACAAAAATAAGCACAAAACAAAAATATATATATATATATATATATATTATTTCTTGTGTACAATTTTTATTTTTTTTTTATTTTAATTTTATTCGGCAAACAGAAATTTCGACGGCATCGAAAAATATATTTACATTCTGGAAATACATAAACGCCAAGGAAGATTTTAAATACTTAATTTAAAGTTGACATTAATTAAACATTATTAGCTAATAATTTATTAACTAGATCTCAAGAAGCGAGACTACAGATTACAGTTTACAATTGAGTGGCTTTTTATAGCCTACTCTTAAGCGTGTTGTGTGTGTGTGTGTGTGTGTGTGTGTGTGTGTGTGTAGATGGCAGCGATAAAGATTAGGCAAATAGAGCATGACTGGTGCAAACAACCATCCAAACAATTAAATACGAAGAATAAAATTTGATTATTTCAATATTTGCAAAGAGTAGCTCTATCTCTCTCTCTCTCTATATATATATATATATATATATATATATATATATGCACATCCATATCTTTCTAAAATTTGCAGTGAATGTTGTATCAAAACGTGTTTCAACACTCACAAAACTTGCGCACTATAATTGTAAGCCTAAGTATGTGTGCGTGCGTGTGTGTGTGTGCGTATATGTGTGTGTGTGTGTGTGCGTGTGTGTGTGCGTGCGTGTGGCTGTGTGTGAACTTCAGTGTTTGTTTAGCTAATAAATTTTCGAGCTAAAGTAATCAAATAATTGCCGAATGTACGAAAAACACAAGAGCTCAAGAATATGGCTTGTTTTATTGCCATTTTATTTCACAAAATTTACGGCCAACGAAAACTTTTGGTTGCCTTTTTTATATTGCTCCATGAAGTCAAAAACAACAACAATAATAACAACAACAACATGAGAAACATGGGCAATAACAATAACATTAACAATAATAACAACAGCAAGAGCAAAAGCAATAACTTGATTTTGAAACATAATAAAAGAAGTAGGAACAGCAATAGTTGTTGTTGTTGTTGTTGTTGATGTTGTTGTTGCTGGCAACACACATAAAATCATGTTGCTGGATATTGATGACAATGCTCTCTAATGATGCCGCTTGACTTGACAAATCGCGATTGCCGAGTGGCAAAGTGAAATGAGGTCGAATGGACAAACAATTAGTTGTGAATGTATTCAAGCGATTCACTTTTATATTCACTTTTCTATTCACTTTTCTATTCATTTTTCCCTCTTTATTTTTTTTTTTTTTTGTGTTTTATAAACTTTGCAAATGACTATTCTGACTCCATTAATCCCAGATAATAGCTGGAAGCGCAGAAAGAGGAGTCACAACCCAAAAAGCATTGCAAATCGCAATTAGAGTTTCATTCCCAATTCGATTTCAATGGGTTTGCCTTTTTCAATAGTTTTACACACAAAGTTTTCATTCAGTTTTGGTAGAGGTAATCTTAGCTCATTGGAAGTGCAATGAATGGCTTTAATTGAGGAAATAATCGAGTGATTAGCAAATGGCTTTAAAGAGCGAACAACTCGAGTGATTAGCCAATATGTGTTTTGCCAGCATTCCAGCAAATATATCTAAAATTTTAGTCGGTTGTCAACATGGGAATATATATTTTGTTACAGTTACAGCGAAACCAGAAATGTTTGCCTGATTCTTTGGGGCAGTGGTCGAGGAATGTGGGTGGGGGAAGGGGAGTGGATAGCTTGACATAAATAAACGTCTATTTAAGCGTAACGCTGTTGAAATTGTGTCATGAACTCCGGAAAAGAAGACGCGTCAACACAATACTTGTATCTACAATATATATATATATATATAAATATATATATTTATATGCACACACTTACGTAGAGACAACAAAGAAAGCGAGTTAGGTTGGTCGGCTGCTGTTTGGGTCGCTGAGTCAAAGGAGCGTGTCGTATCTACAATCAGTTCCAGTCTCCCAAGCGCCGGCATCTAAAATTGTTTTCAGCAAAAATTACAAATTCCACAACTAACGTAACGTAACACAAGAACGAAGCAAGCCACCCACCACCCATCAGCCACTACCCACCACACACCACCCACCACCCACCACCCACCGCACAGCACCAAGCACCACCCGATCCGTGCTTGGGCTGTCCAGTGACGTTTATCGAAATACTGAATACCGCTGCTCCGCTGTCCTTTGTGTCCTGGACTCGTCTTGCTCCGTCCACTGGGACGTTTACCAAAAAATATATATATATACAAAATTCAGCCACTGTCCACGTTGGCCATCCATATCCCTGCTATCATTCTACCCCTTAACCAGTGCACCCAAACCCCTCCATCCATCACAAAGCCCTTCAGCAATGTGCCGTTATTGTGGGCGTGTAGCACAAATGTTTTGAGCCACTCAAATGCAGCTCTGAGGCAAGTGGTTCACCCATGTTATCGTATGTGTGTGTGTGTGTGAGTGTGTGTGTGTTTGGGTGGGTGTGATTACGTAGCACATAGCCGGCGGCTGGCACAACCACAATGCACGAAATTTAATGCCAACGGCAAAAATAATGAAAGTATTTGCTTTGCTAAGCACAAAAATATGTCAAAGTAAATTTCACTTCATTTTTTTTGCCTCTCTTTTTCTTTTCTGCTGCTCCTTCTACTCGCATCCTTTCACTCTACATGTGTGTGTGTGTGTGTGTGTGTGTGTGTGTGTGTGTGTGTGGGGCACGGCGTTTAGGTTCAGTAGCTTTGACTTTCAGATGCGTTGCATGTTGGCACGCAGCACGTAGCATGCGGCATGTAGCATGTAGCATATTTGCGTTTGCACATAGTTGAAAAATGTATGCTTAACTAACGACTAAAATATGCTTTAAGCTCTTAAATAAATCAAATAATCCAAAATAAATAGCATTGCAAGCAAACACTTAAAATGTATAATTAATTCTATGCCTCAACTGCAATTAGTCAGAGCATATTGCACCAATTTGAGGCACTCACACACACACACACACACGGAAAACTGTATTAAGCCACTATATGAAGAAGCTTGCAGCTTGGTTGCAAGACTGGGGATAACTTTAAAGTGCCACAGCCAAGATACAACACAAGTTGAGCCCAAATTAAGCTGCAAATTGAACTGATTCTTGGGCATTTTGGCATTATCACGATTTTTGCTTGCGAGCAGGTTTTTAGTCTTTCATTTTCACTCGACTGCAGCATTTTTACTTGATTTCGTTTGGTGTTTTTGTCGCTCCCAACCATGTTGCTGTCCAATGGATAAACAAGGGAATCCATCAATCAATCCCACGTAAACGCACACAAAAGTGACAATCTAAAAGCAGATGCTGATGGGTTCGGGTTCGGGTTGGGTTGGAGAGGAGGGGAGGGGAGGTAGATGGAAGGAGTGAAAGCTGATCCCGAAACGAAAACTTAAGCAGAAAATCAGATTCAGAATTGGAACCGCACAATCAAATTCAATCTGCACGATGTAATTTGCGAATTGTTAAATATATATATCTATTAAAAAATATGCACTCTTTACTAATCAGTTTTGTGTATTCCTCTTGTCTATTTGCAGTGCAACGGAAATATTTGAGAAATCCTGGGCAATCGAGAACGATATCGATAGTCGGGAAGCGACGCCAAAGTGATCGCGTGTGCATATTTTTTTTGTTTTGTTTTCTGTTTGGTTTCGGTGACTGGAACACTCTTCCAACGGCAGAGAACAGTTGTTAAACACACACACGCGCGCGTTGTGCCGTGTGCAGGTGTGCGTGAGTGAGCTGGACGCAACACGGCTTAAAATGGATTGGACTCGGTGGCAAGACATTAAAGCCAGAGACAGAGCTGGCAACAGCAACCTTTGCGATTGCGAGCATCAGCACAGCCAGTGGCTACCCATTTGATTCGTCCAGCTTCATAGTAGGTTCAAGTCAATCAATCAATAAATCAGTCAATCAATCGGTCAGTCAACCAGTCAGTCAACTAGTCAGTCAGTCAATATCTGTATCTGTATCTGTATCTGTATCTGTATCAGCATCAGTATCTTAATATCAGTATATCAAAAGTCAGTGCACACGTCACCCACTCAATCAGTTAGCCAGTCAGTTGATCGATTGATCACTTCGCTCTTTGGCATTCATAAAAACTAACTGTAAATAATATCAATCAGCAATCATAGCTTACCGATCCGATAATAATATTTAAAAAATATTCTAAAAAAAAAAAACAACAACTTACATACACACATACAATATATATGTAGTGCAGTGTTAATCGATCGAATACCTAAAAACATCTAACAAAACGAGAGCAACAACATCAACTGCAATTGGATCGAGGAGTCTGCGGAGAGGAGTGCGGCGCATGCTGCAGGTTTGTTAACCTAGTGGAAGCGCCAACAAGTGCAGCTGCAACAACAACAACAACTGGGAACCACTGAGATCCACTGAGAATAAATTTCGAACGAGAACCGCCTCAGAACAGCCAATGCCCTCATTGCCATCATAATTAATCAACAAAGTCATCTTCGTTTGTTTAGACTTGACACAAGTGAGTTTAGACCAACAATCAAACTAGCATGCTCATATAATATAATACTAGATAACTAACTATAATAATATATCTTTCTATCTATCTATATATATATCTCATAATATTAATCTGTGCAATATGTAAATAATTTGGGATGAGTTTCATATGTTGAATTCTTGTCTATAAGCAAACACACAAATAACTCTCGTTTCATGTCACCAATCGATAATATAAATAGATCACATATAAATAGTTACACTCGGATGAATATGATAATACGACAATGCTCTGGGATTTCATGACTAAAGTTAATTGGGGAAACTGAACTCAATTTGGACCCCAAATTAAAAGCAATGCGAATCGAAATTAAAAACAATTCTTATCGATAACATTAATGTTATTTTTTTGGTTCCTAGTTCTATTCCATAAACCATAGGAAAAACAATAAATTTATTTCAAATGAATGAAAATAATTAATCAATTGATTTTTGATCAATTCATATTATTACATTAATTCATATTATTGAGTTAATTAATATGTATTTTTTTTTTGTATTAAAATATCAATAGACTTTCAATTTAAATATACCTGGTTCGTATATGTCGCATCAATTTACGAATAGTAATTAAAACGAAACGATATATAAGTATCGACACACCCACTCACCAACCACACACACACACACATATATATATACATAAATAAATACATTATATTGGAGGATAGTCTATATGTAGAGCACTCGGCAGACTGTCTGCTCAGTGTTTAGAATCAATTGAGAATTGGTGGTGGATTTAGCCACGTCGTCGACTTGGGAACGTCTCGTCGCTATTCACAATGCACTCGAAACACTCATAGTGCTTTCATTCATGGCAGTGTAGTGGTTCCAGATCGACGGCAGACCCGGCACCACCCGCATTCAACTCTGTCTCGCATCGCCCACTTAGAGCGCATTTTGTACTTTTGTAGGTAGCGTTTGCAAATCCCTCCAGCGCCCCCCCCCCCTCTCCAATCTATATCTACTTATAAGTTGAACTGCTCCCCATTCCCCCATCGACTGTTCCACACCACTGTTTGAATCGCAATCTGACAAAGCGAATCTCATGCAAATCACATGCAAACCAGGACGAAGGGACGAGAGGCCAAGAGAGGGAAGGACGCCATTGGACGCCATTGGACGCCGATGTCAGGCGACAAGCAATTTGTACAAGCATTTGCGCAAACAAAACGCAATCGGTCACGAATCACGGGTGTCTCGAGTTGAACGTAAGGGTGGACCCGGCCCTGGTCGGAGCTGGTCGCGTGACCCGCCAGTTTTACACACTCTGCCACATAATTGCTCATAAAACTTGGCAGCACCGGTTACAAAACCCAAAGCGTTTATAACAATTATACCACACAGCCATTTGGGAGCAGCAGCAGCGGCAGCGCCAGCGAGGAGGAAGCGGCAATCGGGGGTAAGCCCTGGGCAGTTTTAACTCGACCAAATTACATCGTGTGAACAAAAAGAAAATACAATTAAATATATATATATATATATATATATACATATTTGCGTAACTGTATCGAGGAGGTGTGGGGTGGGCATTGGCTCCCACTGCCACATGCCACTCCCACATGGTGGGAGTGAAGCATTGTGGCTAAATGTATAAGCCGGATACGTTAACGCGCCGCGGCAGTTTGAGATCCCTGCGCAGCGCACCGCTGCTCAGCACGGTTTTGGAGAGCACGCTTTCTCTGACCCGCATCCATCCGATCGCATCGTTGGAGCTGCCCGGGCTCGACTATGCAGTGCAGTCGCAGTCACACATCGGTGCTCTCCATCATCGCGAATTAGGCACCTCCCTGCGCAGCGGAATCGCTGCCATCACAGCGGCCAGCGGTGCTGCCGGTGGCCTCTCCCAATCCCAGAGTGCGCTGCTCGGACGATACGGTCCGAACGCCTCAATACGCAACACCGAACGAAAGATTGTCCAGCCAAAACGGTACGTCTATTTTTAATATCCCACCGCTCACCGCCCACCGTTCCTTACCCAACCAACGAGTTCTCTGCTGCTCTGTCTATGCCCCTTTCATCGGCATTCCTTGGGATCAGTCAATGTTCTTCCTATATTCCATGTTTAACAGGCATACCGAATCCCTTTCCCAACTCGCACAGTTTTACACACACAGTTACACATTCTATTTATGCAAACATTAACAAATTTAAAAATAAATATACCAAAAACTTTGCTGCCCAGTCAAAAGTTGATCCAATCAATGTGTCTCAGGTGAATTTGCTGTATCCAAATCGAATCTAGATCTATTCAATTTATGAATATATTGTGCATTGGTTACACATTTTACTGCCAGTCACGAACGGGATTCCAACGCTTGAGATTGCCATCCCAGGGTAGATCTTCGATGCCAGCCTGTGCCGCAATTGTCGCCTTGACACGTTCAGCGAACTTAATCGGGGTTTCAGTGGGCCGTCGTTCAATTGGCGGCATGTACCACACATCACACAGAATTGTCCACGACGAGATCAGCATGAGCATGTAGCGGAGCACGGAGCACCTGGTGCTATCCCAGAAGGCGTCGCCAAACCGTCGATCGTAGTGCATGGCGATTGGCTGGACGACGTTGCTGACGCCAAAGCTGCCCTTCTTGAACTGCATCACAGCAGTATTGTTAATGCACGTCCCCTCCGGGAACAGTAGAATTGGCGGCTTGCCGCAATCCGTCGCATGCTGGCGCAACATCGTCGTCAAGTGGTATCGATCCTGAAGCGCCCGACGATCGAACCACACATGGGTCGATACCCTGGCCAGGGCGCGCTGTATGATGCCCAAAATGCCATCGTGTCGCTGCCCGGTGAGGGAGTAGTGGACATCGCACATGAGCACAACAACGTCCAGTGGGCTGGTATGGTTGCACACAGAGATGCCCATGCGGGGACGCAGCTGCTTGTTGTGGACCCGCCTCAGGACGGGAAGGAAGCAGGTGCTCAGACGGAAGCATACGCGCAGCACCAGATTCACTAGCCGACGCTTGAAGCTCCACTCGGGCAGCTCGCCAAGAACGGCGGTTAGCAGTGCCATCAGGAGCAGGCTGCTGCAACTGCCGACTATTCGCACCGGAACCAGCAGACCATATCGAAAGAGCATCGACAGTGTCCATAGGATTTGTAGACGCCAATTAAGCCTACGTTTCTTGATGCGCAAGTTGCGCGTCAACAGATTCCATTCGCCTGCGGGCGGCTCGGCAGCAGCAAAGCGCGTTGTCACCTCATCCTCGAGAACGAGACGCAGTCCATCCGCAATGAAATCGCAGCACAGTTCCATCCTCACATGGAGTGCATCCCTGTTGTTCGTTGCTCTACGGCCCGGTTGCGATTGCTTGGGCTGCTGCGACGGTTTTTCTTTAGTGCAACATCCCTGCTGGCATTGTTGCACCACCTGCAATTGGCGCGAGCTGTATGCGAAGAGGCGCTCCAGCAGCTTCAGGTAATAATGCATCACCACTTCCAAGGAACCACAGAGCAACGCCAAGCTCAGCAAAGCCAACAGAATCATTTGAAGCCACATTCTTGCAGTCAATAAGCCAATTTGATGGATCTATCGGGATAAATCAGATAAGTCATTAAAAATGTCTTGGAATCTCGAATTCGATTCGCAAATTCGCGTTTAATTCAATTGGAATGTAATTTAAGCAAATGTAAAAAGCACATGGAATTATTGAATCAGCTGTTGTTCTGTATTGACTTATCGATAGTTGTAGCTTTTCCCAACACTGCCTGCTTAGTGTTGGTTGATTTTTTTTTTTTTTGTGTGAAGCTCCTCCACTAATTATGGCAACTTTGAGCCACGGCACAGAAACTCTCAATTAAATTGCTTATTCAATTTATTGCCTTTTGTGCTAGGCATTTTTTCTGACTTTCCTGTTTTCCCCGTTTTTTCTGTTTGTTTTTCTTATTTTGCTTTTGTTGTTGTTTTTGCATTTGCCTAAGCTACGCCGACTTTGATTTATTTAACAAGCAAAAGGCGCCAAAATAATAAAAAAAAAAGCCACAAGAGAAAACTTTGCCGTCGTCGTCGGTTTGGGCTGGGTTTTTTTTATTTTTGGGGCTATTTGGCTTTGGTTGTTCTTAGCCCTTATCCGTTATTTTTGGCTTTGCATATGGCAATAATTCAATTATGCACAACAAGGCCGCAAAAATAATTGGGCGCCGCTCGTCGGCCTAGTGTCGAGGTCCTGCTCTTGGTGCTGATCCTGAAACCAAAATCACTTAAAAAGAAAGAAAACCACAAAAACTTCTGGCTTTGTTAATTCGTTAATTAAGTGGGCCTGGCTGATTCTCGATGACAGCTTGTAAACAGGAATTCAACTTTAGGGATTACGCAATGAGCGAGGCCACAATCAGCAACAGCAACAGCAACAACAACAACAACAGCAACAACACCAACAACAACAACAACAAGAAAAACCCTGTAATCATTTTGCCTCCCATTGATGACATTGGCTGGCAGCAGCAATCTTTGCTTATCAAAGGCAAACAACGACATCAACGACGGCTCCGACGACAACTCATTTAGTCCTACCCATCCCCTTTCCCCTGCCCCCATTCTTTTTACACCAAATTCCGCACACCCCTCTCCATGTTTGCCCCCAAGCCAGACCCTTAATTAGCATAGAATGTGTTTTAAAAAGCCACTTGAGCTAAACATTCAAAACACCTACACGACGACGACGACGACGACGACGACGTGGTCCACCCACCCACAGCCATTCTGCTCCTTCCGCCTTAGCGACTGTTCCATCCAAAGACCCGAAACTGCCACAACTGCTGCGACCTTAGACGCTTGCGGCTAAATCTTTGCGCGGAGACGCCGTGGCACAGTTAGGCAACGCGAGGCAAGGCTGCGCTTACCGCTGCGGGTATTTTGCCTTTTACAAACACTTGGCGACATCCAACTGGATGAACAAGTCCAAGATTAACAAGCCGGAGCTCAGCAACAAACCATTGACCAACACTCGCCCAGCGCCTGTCAAAGACATATTTGACACGCACTTTGCGAAATTGATATATCTTTTTGCAACTGATTATTCCTGATTTATCTCTACAAATTAACCAAGTTGCTCCAATTGTGATTAGTGTTGTCTTTTGGCGCCAGGAGAGAGCATCTCCGATTTGGTTTCGCACCATTTTACCTTATTTTTTTTTACAAATATTTTATTTTTGTATTTGTTTCTTTTATTTTTTGCTAGCTGGCAGAGCACAGCGCAGTCGACGTCGCGTTGGCAGCACGTGATGCTCAAGTGTTGGGATAAGCATTTCCGCTCTTCAGACTTAACGCTAAAAATTCGCCTCCCCCTCGACACACACACACACACACACACGCACACATGCATATACAAACAGACAGTAGCGATAAGGGGCGGGGCGACTAGAGACGTGTGTTTGGAGTGGGTGGGTGGTCTGGGTTGGGTTTGGGCTGGCAGGCAGATGAGGAAGCACAAAATGAAATTGTGACGTGTCTGCCACGCCTCCACGCCTCTAACAACGCTCAGCCGTTCGCCCAGCTGCCATTCAAAAGTAATTTAGCGTTTAAAAAACATTTTTCTGCCTGACTTTTAAAAAGTTTTTTTCTTTTTTTTTTTTGCATAATGCGACCAACTCACGTTTTGTTTGCGTGTATGCGTGGGTGTGTGTTGGTGTGTGTGTGTGGCTGTGAGTGACTGTGTGTGGATGTGTCAACACTCACCTGTTTAATGTGGCCACATTTCGCCGTCGTCTGTCTGATTCACTTGATTGTATTATAGCACCTACTAAACAGACTGAATGGCAAAAGCCTCTCAAAAATTTTCTGTATATTGACTTTGACGTTATACTGAATGCCAACGCATAATGAAGGAAATGTGTGTGTGTGTGTGTGTGTGGGTGTGTGTGCGTGTGTAAAGCAATTGCTTATGAAAATCGCGTTCAGTAATGTGTAAGCACTTCAAGCTGATGTGCACAGCCATAGATGAACTGAGAGTGATGCGGAAGGATTCATTCGTTGATGGCACGGAGTGGCGGGGAGGGGTGGGAGGTGGGGTGTTGCAAACGTAATAAGTACATTAAGCCCAAGCCCCTTTCGAGCCATTCTAGTGACGGGTTACCACTTTAGGTAATTATCTTAGAAGACCTCAAATTTGGCAGCTTAACTTTTGCTAAGCTTCAAAACAGACCCAAAAAAAAAAAAAAGAAAAGAATAAAAAGAAAAAAAGCAACAAAAATAAAATGGACATTTCAATCTGTTTGCCTCACTTTTAACAGAATTAATTAAAAAACATAATTTTATTTAGTGCCTGGCTAGTTAAATGTTTTTTTTTTTTTTTTTTGTTTTTTTTTATTCTCTGTTTTGGGACACAACTCGTAATTGGCTTAGGCCATTTCTGCTGGCGTCTTGGATTCCATGTAAATATTTGCTTGAGTTGGCTGGGAGGAAAATGCAATTTATTTCCTTGATGCTGTCGAATGTAGCGTGTTTATTCAATTATGGCTCGACCGACAATCAAAAGAGCGACGACCCATCAATAATCTAAGTATTTTTGGCGTTTTTTTTTTTTTTAATTTACTCCCCGGCCACCAGCTGCGTCCCGGCGGCACTAATTGTGTTGGGCTCGAAATCATTATATTGGTGTCATCCAGTCATTATTTAATATAAGCCCACTTTGATAAATTATTTCCGTTGGACGAGGCGACGTGACGAGAGATGTCAGCATATCTTTGGCAGTGTTGGGGCTGTCTACTTTGATTTGTGGCCAACTTGTGTTGGCCCCAAATGGGTACTGGCAAGTGGGAAGTGGGAAGTGCTGAGTGCAGACGAATGGAGACAAGTGGAGACGCGTCTCGACTATCGTCGCGCGTTTATTTGCGCAATTAATCAATTTGGCTGGCGCTGTTTGTGGAATAAGTGATAAAGATTTATCACTCATCCACTTAGATAGCTCTTGCTCCTGCAACCACCATTAGCATCCACCCCCAGCCCATCTCCGATCCCCCATCTAGCAGGCAGTCTGCACTCGTCCATAATCGTGGTTTGCTTGAGCTTTAAGTGCGCATTAAAGTTCAGGGCAACACTCAGCATTCATTGAACCCAAAGCTTTGACTTTTGCGTCTCAACGCACACGAAAAGCATTTGAACTGGAAGTGGAAGTGGGCAGGTTGGAGTTGCAAGCACCTAGGGTTCTCCACTCGTCATTCATTTGACTGAATTAAGAGAAATCGCGAAGTAAATAAAATCCACAAACGTGCTCCACTCGAATATCTTACATATTTAATTGGTTGCCTCGCAGGCGAGCATTGCTTTGATTCGTTTTTTAATGCAGTATGGGATAAAAATAAAAAATCATTTGAATTTCATTTAGCTGAATGCCAAATCCTCAACAAACTGTCGCGAATGTTTCTTATATATGCATATAAATTTAAATATATATATATATATATATGTATTTTTTTTTTGTTGTTGGTTATTTATTGTAATCGTATCTAATCAAATAAAAAATCATTCATTATTCTTGCGACAGTTCATAGAAATTTTGTATTTAATGAACGACGAATTGTTTGCCAAAACGATTAATGAAACTAATCAATACAATTATCAGAGTATTTTAACTTAAACTTAATGATAATTTAAACAAAATTAGTAAAATGATTATTTAATATTTAGAATATTAAATTAATTTGAGAAGAGTTTCAAGAGATATTTCCATTGATTTGTTCTACTATTGCGATTATTTGAATATGGCTTATGTAAATATGTAATTATTATATTTTTATTTATTATATTATATAAACAAATAATATAATATATTGTATAAATATAAATAATACATATTTATTACGTGTTGTGAGTTGCAAAGTTGCAACTTTAACTTTTAACTTGTATCTTTAAACTTTTATATCTGGCATCAACTTTAAGGCCCTCCTCGCAATTTCGTCTTTTAACGTGTTCCGATTTTTGTATATTACGCAACCGCCTGGCTTGCAGCCCGCTAGTCTGAGTCGGGTGGTGTCGATGGGTGATGTGGGCGGCTTGTGGTGGCTCCGTCGGGTCGATTGTGTGCACTGGGTGTGTGTTTGTGTTTGTGTGTGTGTGTGTGTTTCGGCTCTGGCGGTCAATGCACCCGGAGCATAGGCAAAACTGCATAGCAGCGAGTGAAATCAAAAGGAAAAGACTGCAAAGCCGGCGCGACAACCAATCCGCTACCCCCGCTACACCCGCAAGCCCCTGCACTTCACTTACACACGGGTCCGCAGATACGGATGGTAAGCCCGGGCGGGGGCGGGGTGGTGCCTGGCTGGGGCCGTGCTGGGCTGGGCTGGGCCGATGTCGATGTCGATGTTTTCGTTTTAAGGCGCGACATTTTGGCATTTTGGCTTGTCAACGCCGATGCCAACTTTTTGGGCGGCACTTATTAAAAATGGTGGCCTGCGGTACGTTGCACAATTTCTTAGGTGCAAAAAGTTGCACTTGGCTCACGGCCAAAGAGTGCATTGGGGCCGGGCCGGTGGTGAGTAATGGTGGCTATGCTGCTGTTGGCGGTGGTGCGTGGGCGGCTTGACTGATTGAGTGGTGGTCAGGTTGCTCATGTGCCTCCTCCTCCAGCTGTTAAGTGAAGTGTAGGCCCATGAAACGAAACACGCGAAACTTGTCGGTGCAACGTAATAAATTTTACAAAATGTCCGAGCGCACAATAACAAATGGCTTACCCAATGCACATGGGTAGACACCACCAGACCAACATGTAGTCCGAGTGTGAATGTGTGTGTGTGTGTGTGAGTATAGGTGTGTATGCCAGCATACACTTAAACAATTTAATTCGTACAGCATTTGGCTGGCTAATTTACTTTTATATATATTACTTTTGATGCATTCTTCAGATACCAGCATATAAATCCAATTGGATTATAATTATATAAAATTGAAGTTTTCACCATTGATTATTATTTCACTATTTCTTTAAAATAAAACACAAATATTTAATTCCACATTTGATTTATTTTACACACTTTAATCTGTTTTTACTTAATATTTAATTTTGCAATTTCGCGCACGTTTTAGCTGTTTTGTCTTTATTCTTTTTAACTTTGACTTCTTGTTCTTTTGTCAACTAACACACTTAAATACACACACACACAACCACACACACAGAGTTTGACAAAGTTTTCGTCTTTTCTGTTACTCTTTTTTAGCGCAGCTTCCCTTTTTTTTTTTTGGTTTTCTAATATTTCGCAACTTTGGCTAACTTACTTTTCACTTTGTTTTGTAATAGAGTTAAATGGGGATGGCTCGCATGGAAGGGGTAGAAGGGGTGGAGTTGGCTGCCAAACAATTTGTTAATTGTATTTCATATGCATAGACACATTTCAAAAATATTATTAGATTTGAGTTGGGACTTCAACTGTGATGCTCTCCATCTTTCTGCGTGTGGTTGCGCCTGGCCTGCAGCTTGCAGCGCTGCTTTTGCTATTTGCCCAACAAATTGAAAGCCAAATGAAATGGGCTTAAATATGCATACAATGTAAATAGAATCGAGCAACTTTGCCGTCGGGCAGCAGATGGCAAAAATGTTTTGCATACTTCATAAAATGGATGCCAGTTTCTGCGCCTTTTCCGCTCATTCTTTTTGTCATTTCGCATTCTCGTCTTGGCCCTTATTGAGATATTGGCTCGTTCGTGTTCAAAAGCAGCTAGTATTTTCATTCCGCTTATCGCTAAATGCCAATCAGCAACGCAAATTTGACACAGGCCACATAAATCGGCCAAAGTAACTTGTAAGAGGGTCCGACTATAAGATACCCTAATTGCAAGTGCTACTTATCTATCAAAACTTATTCTGATATGTAATCAAATTGGATTTAATTGTGATAAGTTCAATTTTGTTAAAGGCTTTTCCAATCAAGAGGAAATTCGTTTCAGATTGAGAACTCATCAAAATTCTTGAAAAATATGTTTACTAAACTTGTGCAATGGCAAATATTTTGCCTTCTACCTTAATTAACTGAAAAGCTGGCTTTAAGCTGCAGCTGACTCCTAATGCTTTTTCTATGCAAATTCGGCTCTGCTGCAACTCCTTTTCTCAAACATACATCTGCATTTATGTGTGCAAATAAGTTGCAAAACAAACGCGAGTAGCTGGCGCATAAAGTGCTCTAACATTCAAAGGGGGGAAGAAGAGACACAAAACTAAAAGAAACACAACGAGAAAGAGAGAGAGAGAGAGGGAGAAGGAGAGTAAAAAAGAAAGTAAGCAGCAGGGAGAAAACAAAAAAAAAAACCAAACAAAAGTACATAGAAGTTGAGAAGTGGATGTAGATTTAAAAAAAAAGAAAAATAATACTGCAAATATTTTCTTATGCTTGTATGACATGTAAGCATGTGAATACACACACGCACAGACACACACACACACACACACTTGTGTATACATATAACTTGGTGGCGCAATGCGCTGCAGTTGTTGACGCAACTCTGAAGACAAATACGCAAATACTAATCGAGGGTAGTACTAAAAGTTTATGTGTATATCACAAGCAGAAGTAAAAACCATTTTATTAAATTAAACAATTTCAGTATTATTATTGATAATAAAAAATGCATACTGCAAATATGATAACAAGCAAGGATTGAGATTTAAATGTTGAGCACACATTTGAAAAATTTGAATTCAGATTATGATAAATTGTGAAATGAACATGTTGAATTGAAATTGACTGCCTAAAAAAAAATCTTTGGTCTTCTGGTCGATTAATGATATTTCATAAAGGAAAAACTCTTCTTTTTTCTTTTTTTTTTTTGACTAGCATTATTATTGCTCTAAGAAATATGCTCTTTCATTTGGATTTCCCTTATTGGCTAAGAGATGCTTGTTTTTCAGTTTCTGCTTGAATTTTAAATGTTGAACTTTCAAGTTAACACTTTTTCTCTTAGCAAGAGAAATCTTTCGAGTGCGAGTTGGTTCTGCGCACTTGCATGAAAGAGTAAAGTAAATAAATCAAAATAAATAAATTGAAATTGATTATACAGCCCTCTTGCGGCCAACAGACAACAGACCGCTTCAATTTGCTGGATCGCTGAGAACTTTTCAAATATTAATAACAAAAGAATTTAAACTTTCAATGAAGACAACGCAACGCGCAATGCCTCAATTTGCATGTCTTTGCATGTCTTTGCCTGTCTTCCTCTCCCTCGCCCTCTCCCCCTCCATCTTCTCCCTTGCTGTGTGTGCGTTTGTTATCTGCAGGCGTGTATCCACAAACTTACATATGTATCTGTCTAAATACACACATCTGTGTAAATATATATATATATATATGGCTCTGCAGGAAAGTGGCTGCTGCCAGTGACTCCTGAGTCACTGCCAACTGACTACTGAAATGACAATCAGCAGCGACTTGCCAACCAACAACTGTCACACACACACAAACACACATATACACACACAAACACACATACACACACACACCCATCCATTTGCACATGTGTATTTGTAGTTAGTCCTTAGCATAAACCAAAGTCTGCAAGCCTTGCACTTCATTTCCATAGTCGAAGCAGCAGCTGCCGGCGGCAAAAGTGCCAGAGAAGAACACGAATTGGCTTTAAATCTGCTAAGCAGAGTTTTAGCCCAAATATAATTACATTCAATTGGCCGTGATAAAGTCTATATGTGAGACATCAATTTGAAATTATTTTCTTAGCTGGCTTTCTATCATACATTTGAATTTGGGTTTTGTTAAGATGATTGATTTAAGCGAATGCCAAATGTGCCTTGTGGCATCTTTAACAGCTATAATGAAATTAAGTATTTCATAAATGTTGTATTTTTTGGATTGCTTGCATTTGTCCAAACTTTATTTTCTTTTAAACAATCTGCATAAATTGTGACCAACTTGTGGCCAGAGTTGTCAAATTAATTGAATGCCTAACACACATTGCCAATGAAATAAACATTCATCTGTGATTTGAGTTTACGAAACTTGCAGGTTTTCAATTTCAATATGATAGGTGGCTCGAGTCACATGGGGCGTATGCGTCTCTCGTCTCTCCATGCACACCAAAACACACATTTATATATAAAGCTAGATATATATATATAAACTAGCAGTTGGTGTCAATTAAATTGTTAGGCAACGATTAGAGAATTTACCACATATTTTGTATACGCCACATGAGGCAAATGAATATCCTAGCTACGCCCCAAATCTCAGCGGAAATTTGCAAATGGATTATACATTATACCTTGGATAATGTTTGCCTGATGGCTTTTGGATGGAATTAAATGCAATATTCTGATTGTGGGCGCATAACTCTTGTTAATCAATGTGAGCCCCTCAAAAATTAAATTAGTATATGCCTGGCAACATCCCAAGCCCAACCCTCACCTCGACACGAACCCCAACCCCGACCCCGACCCCAACACTAATACCAACCGAAACCATTAACCCAATAAATTATACATTTCTGTGCACTATGTGCAGTTTGATTCAGCTTTTTTGTTGCATACTTCATAAGTAGTTAAGTCGCTGCCTAGCAATGGGAATAGGCCCACACCATTTAGCGAAAAAGCTCTCCACCTGAGCCTCGCACACAGGCCAGGTGCAAGTCTCGGCTCAGTTTAGCCCCTGCCCCGGCCTGGTCTGCAGCCGGCCGGGCAAGTGTAATTAAATATCCATTTAGTGTACATTACGTTTCCTTTAGCCAACAAACGTCGCCCAGAGACTTGCAGCTGAGTTGGGTAGACACATTATGGAACGTCCTTCACTCTGCTCTCCCCAGCTCCAGTGCGCTGCGCTTTGGCCAAGCAAACAGGCTGAAAACCCCTTAAGACTGGGTAAAGTACCAAACGCAGCCAGAAGTTCCCAAGTTGCCAGCTCGAGACGCGAGAAGTTTAAAGAGCAGCGCTGCTTCTGTCTAAATTAATTTAAAAGTTCGTTCACTTGAAAAACCATCAGTGTTGCTCAACGCTAGCTACTTCATCCATCCCTCCATTCTCCCACCTACACTCAGCCAAAATCAATATCTAAAATAAAACACAAAAATACTTTTGATATTTAGCAACAAAATATTTCCACAAATTGCGTATGCAAATTGTTTTGTAAAAAGAATACAAAATATGAGCATGCAATAAATTCAAGCGGATAACTGTGCATATAATACTTCCAGTGTATTTACATAAGAATTTCTGCTATGCTCTTCTGGTTGGCTCATCTACCATTTGCGGCCGCTGCAGCAGCGCTGCCCGCGGCAAACTGGACCATTGCACGCCGCTTCACAGCCCCCTCACCGCTGGGACAGCTCTGCTCCCAGCCACGCGCACTCGTTTATTAAAGATTATGCTTATAATGACGACGACAATGACGACTAGCAGCTGAATGCGCTCCTGTACACATTGTGCTTCAGCCCCATCTTCTCAGCTTCTCATCTTTCCTTCTTTCCACTCCATTCGTGATGTTGATGACGCTACTTTCCGAATATCTTCATCTTGGTCATTCTTTAAGCGTGCGTGTATGTGACTGGGTGCGCGTGTTGCTGGCTCTTTCTTTCCAGCTATCTTTTACATGCCATGCTTTATGTTATTTTATTTTATTTTATTTTATGGCTCTTTGCGTCGTCCGTTTCATATTTTTTCCTGTTTTATTTTTTTCAGCCATTAAAGTTTTTGTTTTTGTTTTTGTTTATCATCACTAGACCTGAACCATATTTGTGTACGTATTCGTGCTAAGGTGCGGGTGTAATATCAGCAGAGGGGGGGGGGGTGGGGGCTCAGTTGTGTGGAAATGAGAAAGGATGACGGCAGAGGCGAAAAGTGGCAACACGCGAACATCTGACGCGATTTGTAAAGCAATTTTCTTACCCTTTCTTGTGGCACTCGAAAAGACGCGGTGTGGTGCATGCACCGCTTTGGTGGCATGCAGATTTTGTGGCTTGGCTCATTCTCGTTTCCCGTTCGCCATCAACAATTATCAGCTTTTTGCATTTACATATTTTTAATTTTTGTCTCAATCATCTATCTTAATCCAAACTTACGCTTTTTATAGAAATACATAAACATATTATTATAATATTGGTGTTTAGCTTGCAATGCATTGAAGGAGACATCTCCGCGCTCATTAGAAATATATATTATTGATTAGTATTATCAGACTAGTCATTAGCTCTCCTGGCAAAACTTCATTCCTTAACTTTAAAGTACAGTTAGGGATCTGAGATAAACTATAATATAAATGGCGAATATTCAGTTAAGCATTCTTATATATATTTAGTAAACGAGCTTATGGGTCAGCTTAAAACTTGTGCCACTCTGCACCATTGTGAATCGCTGTGTGGAACGTTTGCAAGCCGCCTCCTTTGGATCGCTTGGCTCCCTTGGCTCCCATGGCTCGTCTTGCCAGCTGCGTGGTGGCATATTATAATCGGCCAGCTCACGTTTCCACCAACTGTGTCTCAATCGCTCATGCCAGAATCCAGTCCAAGCCGACTTGACTCGACTCGACTCGACTCGACTCGACTCGTCTCTGGCTCGGGCCCTTCTCTCTGTTTCCCTGCTCCTCTGCTGCTCTGCTCTGTGGATGCGGCTCAACCCATTCTCTGTGTACATATTACTCGTAGTTTGCATTGTTTCTCTACTCTGTTTCATTTCTATGTCATTTCCGTCGCCTTTAGCGGCCTCTGCTGCTGCTGCTGCTGCTGCCGCTGCTGCTGGCATTTCACAGCTAATTTCAACGAGAAAAATTTTTGGATCGTGAGATTAGGCGGTGACAAGGGGGCCAAGTTTGCATTTTGTGGCAAAAAAGAGAGCTGAGAAGGGTTGGCATGGGGAGGGGCACTACAACCATAAGTCATCCGACCGCTTATGCAAATTTGTGCCAGCTGACAAATGGGGCAGCATTTGCACAATGTCGACAACGCAACAGCGAGATGCAATGGGGAGGAGGAGGAGTGAGAAGGAGGAGGAGTGAGGAGGCAGTGGTGTGTGTGTCAGAGTGTCAACCAGTGGGTTACAGATGAGCACTAAGCTCTCACAGCTGAGAACTGAGAAGTGGGTTTTTTATTGCTTTTTTCAAATGAAAAAATATGAAGCGATCAACTTAGTTTCGGAATGAAGAAAAATTTAAATTAAGTAGCATTCCTAGAACTGATGAACCCCGATTTGACTTCTCTATTCGCCTAGACAAGCCAATCAAAGTAATCACGTATTATTTTTTTTCCAACTTTTGTATTTTTTATGTAAAATTAAGACATAGTTTAAGGAATGTTATATGAAAGAATTCGGGAATCTTCATTTAGAACTTCGTCTGCACTGGTTAAATGATAGGCATTGAATTACTGGAACCACTTCTGATTCCTGGGACATGTCCATATAAAGATTATAATAAGGTGAAAATTAGAAAAATATTTGGTGTTTTTCGTTTTTTTTTGTGATTGTTGCATGGAAATCTTTAAATTTTTAACTCGACATTAGATGGAGTCGGTAGGGGCGGGGGGTGTAGATAAGGCTGTCAAGGAGGAGGGTTGGAGGAGGAGAATAAGGATGAGTCGAGTAGTTTGCATTAAAGTGGGAAATCAATAAAGTTGTGTGTGTGTGCAATCATTATTACTCATTATTACGTAATATAGTATGGCGCATAATTCAAACTTGTACACACACACACACACACACACTCGCTTGCACGTGTCGCACACACAGCAGCCTGAGTGCTCTTATCAACATGCTGCAAGCCGCACACAGATGAAGTCTTTGCTATTAATTTTTTTCTATTTTTTTTCTGCTGCTGCTGCTGCCAACAACAGAACTTAGACCGTTGAGCGAGAGAGAGAGAGAGAGAGAGAGACAGATAGAGTTAGAGAGAGACACACGCATACGCACATAAAATTATTTTCTTCATATAATAAGTGTAATAACTTTCATGTGTCGCCCATGTGGAATGTGGCACGAAGCCCTAAGCAAGTGCTTTGCGAGGGCAATGCGAACAATTATAAATTATTTACACATTGTGCTAAATGTAATTAATAAGTTGCAACTGGAGACATATTTTTATTTATTGTTCAGTTATTGTTTTCATTTATTATTTGGTATAACTAAATAAAATGCCCTTGGCAACTTTACCATTGAACAACATAAACTCAGCAACGTTTTGTTTAATTTTATACTTTATTTTCTGAATGGCAAATTTCAAATACAAATATTTGAGGTATGCTTAATGAGAAAAATAATCCTCAGTTTTTAATTAAATTTAATAGTTGAGCTTAAGCTGTTAAATTCGGAGCAGCCCTCGCTTTCTCTCATTCACTATTAACTTTCTCCCTTACTCTGTGTGTGTGTGTGTGTGTGTGCGAGTGTAGCACTTAAATGGAATTGAGTGTGAGTGTGGAGTAGGGACTGAGGAGAGGAATGCGTTGTCCTCATTTGGGACTAGAAAAAGACAATAAAAACCGTGGTTGCTGTAGTGTAATCAGTATGCGAGTGTGTGTGTGTAGGTGTGTGTGTGTAGGTGTGTGTGTGCATGTCTGCTTACTTAAAGGTTCATAGATATTTAAGCACGTTACTGAAATATGCACTAAGAAACAGCCAAAAAGTCAACTATTGCGAGACCTCAGCAAAGCAATTGTTCCGTTTCGTGGAGGGCAACCGTTGAGGCATGCAACTGGAAAGGACAAGAATAGTAGTATGAGGAACAGCAGCAGCAGCAGCAGCAGCAGCCGGGTCAGCGGACAGTGACAGAGAGTTGTCCAATTACCAGCAATAACAATGCCAAGCCGGACTGCAAAGGATGTGAATCTCAAAATCAAATGCTAAAAAAACAGGGGAAAAAATTAAGAAGGAAAGCATTTATTGTCTGTTAAATCTTACCTATGAATGTAAGCCTAACATTGTAATCTTAGTAGTAAATAAGGAGAGTTGCACTATCGAAGAGTCCAAGTTAGATTTACACGCATTTTGTTCCTGTCACACATCAAGTTGCTAAGCATCGCCCAGATCTGAACATGGAAAATATGTATTTATTCTTAGATAGGTTTCCATTTGCTATTTTCTAGGTTGTCCATGCACAGGTTAGTTATTCATTCGGTTTTTTCTTATGCTCGGAATAATCGTATAATCAAATGCGACTCAAATAAGAGTCTTTACTATTTCCACTAATTATTTTCGCATTGGCATTTTGTCAGTCAGCCAGTCATGCAATTTAAGTGCCTCAGTCTTTCTCCGGGGAAACGTGTAATTTAAGGGAAGGGGCATGTGTGGGGCTTGGACATTTCAGCAATTATTTTTCATGTAAATGATCGCACAATGAACGACAAATAAGGCGAGTTTCGGAGAAATGTGAATTCAATTTGTTATCCATCCAGTGATTTATTCACCTTGTTAAAACTGAATATTATACAATTGGGACCAACTTTCGTCTCTATCGAAATTACTTTGACAAAATTATTTTACAATTTCGTTTCGTGTGTATTTTAATGCTGACTAAAAACACGAAAAGCATTTAATAATAGAACTCCATCACCTACATGGGGGACGGTGATATCTTTAGTATATATCGATTATCAACTATTATTGAAAGAGGCGTCTCCAGGGTTATATTTGAGAAGATGTGCCATGCCCATGAGATACTTAAGGATATGCTTGAACAGAATTTGGTTTAAGTAGCACAGTAGAGCAGCAATAAGATGTCCACACTGACTGATAATACCTCTTTTATCTATTCAATTTCCATTGTACTCGGCATCATCAAGGGGGATTACCACTACTAAACTGAAGTTATTTCAAATCATATCATCCATTCAAGACAATCCTTGAAAAGAGCTTACAATTTTATTTTGTATTCTCCCCTTTTTAATGCATTAATGAATAAAGAGTTTGGCCATTTATTTAAAACAATAAGCACGCATTTTATTATTTTATCAAGGGCCCAAAAGACTATTATTATATAGATTATAAGGCTAGTTGTAAATTACACCTATGCAACTAAAAACCAATACTGAAAAAGGCATCTTGTATGTTTTTTGGAAAACAGACTTGAAGTAGATCTTTCCGAATAAGTACATTTCTCATTTCCATTATTATTATACATTTCATTCCATCGATACAAAATTCGATAAATGAGTGGAAAAACATGATATTTATATTATATATATAATTTTGAATGTAAAAAATTGTTATTCCTGATGGGAAAGACACTCGCGAATGTAGGAAATGTTAAAATTGGTACTAGGCACTTATCGTTGGTAGTTAGTACATAGTCATTACCTGCCTCAATTGTACCTTTTAATCTTTTTCCATGTCTGTCCATGCAGTCTTTCAATTACTAGTTTCATATTCCCATGCAGTCTTGCATTAACAATGGCTGCCCTCTCCTGCTATCTGACTCAATCTTGTCTTTTTTATTTGTAGCTTGGCTTCTAATTGAGCTTATTATACGCTTTAAAATCTGAAATGTCACACAACATAATATCATAATTTTAGAGCAATTTGCTGTCCTCAATTGTCCTTAGCCTGCTGTCCGCACTTCCTCCCCTTCACCAGGCTTTTGTTTTTTCTTTTACTTTGGTTTCGTATTGTCTGTCTTAAGAGCCATTAAATCTGAAATGTTATACAACATAATATCGTAATTATAGAGCAATATTCTCTGGATGCCTGTGCTTATTAGAAATTCATTCGATACAAAAGTCGTGCATTTTTTATTCCCTGAGCAATTATCTGTGGAGGAATATAATCGCGGGTGCAGCACATTGAAAGGGTCGATTCGTCCCTCTAAATTTTTGTTTTTATTTTCAGATTTTTGCTGGTTAGCTGTCGAGTTAGTTTAAAAATTCCCAAGTCGAAATTGAATAAATTCTCTTGAGATAAAAACCATATGCCTTAAAAATGAGTTTGTCAATTAATGTTAGTTTTTATGATTTTGTTAATTTATCTTATTTCATTTGGAGCTGCAAGTTTTTGTGCTCTGAGATAACATTATCCATGAGTAGTTGGCTTATGCGGGTTATTTGGATATTATGTTGACAAATCAAAGCCAATTTTAGTAACTGATAATCCACCTGTTGGCATATAACAAAGAGTGTATAATTTGGACTTACATTTTCTGTCAGTGTAGCCGCACCGTTGTGTCTTTGGATTATGATACATTTCATTGTTGCTGGCAATATTTAATTTTATTTAATGTAACAATACTGCTTTATAACAGAAATATCGATATTTCATTTGATACCCCAACTGCCATCTCCAATTATAACGAAATACGTTTGCAATCAACTATCGTCTCTATCGATATCACTTTGATAGAAGTGTCAACAATAATAATTATTTTACAAATTCGTTTCGTGTGTATTTTAATGCTGACTAAAAACACGAAAAGCATTTAAATAAAACAAACTGTTTCGCAGCGTTTCGCCAGTAACTTGTGCAGCGTGGTTTTTGCTTGTTTCTTAAGCAATAAGCAATAAGCGATAAGCAATAAGCAATAAGTATATAAAGTGAATTCGTTGTGCACAAAAGCAAAAAAAAAAATGGATGCAGCTTTCGAAAACGAGAACCCAGATTATCTGCTCGACGCCGATCAAAATAAGACTTACAGGCAAATGGGCTTTTTGGGAGGGGGTAGCTTTGGCAAATGCTACAAGATGGTGGATGTGCAGACAAACGAATTGGTCGCAGTGAAATTCTTGGCCAATAAAATGAAAAAAGGAACTGAGTCACAGAAGCCGACTTGCAGGGAAATACTCATTCATCGCAGCCTAAATCATCCAAACATTGTCAAAATATTCAGTACCTTTGCGGATGCGCAGAACATTTATATTGTGCTGGAGCTGTGCCAGAATCGTTCGATGGATCAATTGAAGCGTACACACATTACGGAGTTCGAGACCCGCTATTATCTAAAGCAGATATTACGGGGTTTGAAGTATCTACATGACAATAGCATCATTCATCGCGATCTTAAGTTGGACAACCTGTTTCTCAACGAAAAGTTGCAGGTGAAAATCGGTGACTTTGGTTTGGCAACGAGTATCGATTACGTCGGTGAACTCAAGAAAGGCAGGTGTGGCACTCCAAATTATATGGCACCTGAGATTGTGAGCCAGAAGGGATACTCGTTTGAGGTGGACATCTGGGCGACCGGCTGCATCATGTATAAGTTGCTGGTGGGTCACATGCCATTCACCTCAAGAACAGTGGATATGACTTTCTCGAAAATCACAAAATGCGAATACTGGAAGCCAGACTTCGTGACCCAACCGGCCTTGAACATGATCTGTGCCATGCTGCAGCTGAACACAGCTTTTCGCCCAACAAGTGGACAGCTGTTGAACTTTAATTTCCTTAACGAAAAACCTTTACCAATTTCCTTGCCCATCTCTTGCCTAACGGTGGCGCCGGACATTGCGACCATCGTGAATATCATTCAACCCAGCCCGTTGACGGATGGTAGCCTCCTGGATTCCGGCTACACGACGGACTATCGCAGCGACATTGAATTTCTGTATTACCAGCTGACCTATCTCATCAATAACAAGCCTCTCTTATTGGAGCACAATCCGGATGACGCGAATACCGAACCAGATGCCCGCCCGCCTTTCTGGATATGGAGTTGGGTCGACTGGAGTAAAACGTACGGCTTTGGCTTTAGCTGTGGCTACATGCTGTGCGATGAGAGCATCGGAATTGAGTTCAACAATAGCTCAAAGCTAATAGTCTTTCCCAATAAAGATTATGTGTATTTCATTAACAGGAAGGGCAAAGGGACCGTCATGAAATGGAAGAAACTCTGCAAAAGTATGGTGAAAGAAATGCATCAACTGATTTCCTGTTTGACCAGTAATGTGAACAGGCCAGGATCCGAACATGTCGTCACCGCAGCCGATCGGATTCCGCCACATCTGCACACCTGGTTTCACGCAACTTCTGGGGTTGTCCTGCACTTGACGAACGGTTCAATTCAGGTCAACTTTAACGATTATGCGAAAATACTTTTATGTCCTCGCAAGAACTCCATCACCTACATGGGGGACGGTGATATCTTTAGTATATATCGATTATCAACTATTATTGAAAGAGGCGTCTCCAGCGTTATATTTGAGAAGATGTGCCATGTCCATGAGATACTTAAGGATATGCTTGAACAGAATTTGGTTTAAGTAGCACAGTAGAGCAGCAATAAGATGTCCACACTGACTGATAATACCTCTTTTATCTATTCAATTTCCATTGTACTCGGCATCATCAAGGGGGATTACCACTACTACACTGAAGTTATTTCAAATCATATCATCCATTCAAGACAATCCTTGAAAAGAGCTTACAATTTTATTTTTTTTTTTAATTTTTAATGCATTAATGAATAAAGAGTTTGGTTATTTATTTAAAACAATAAGCACGCATTTTATTATTTTATCAAGAACCCAAAAAGACTGTTATTATATAGTTCATAAGGCTATTTGGAGAGAGTAGTGTAAATTAGAGATTCAAGTTTCGCTTATGCCCAATTGCATGTTGCATGTAAGTGGGTTAAAGGCCTTCTGCTGTTTACATCTGTAATAGCCGTATCTCCGTCCGCAAATACCCAGATAATTCTGACTCCTAGCCCAGAAAATATGATTGCAACTTCCTTAGGCCAGGTGCGCAATGCAGTCTCCAGTTTCCAGGCAGCGTTAAATCTATTGACTTGCATTGCCACAATATGAACTGAAACTTGAAAGGAAATCCACGCTGGCAAATAACTGAACTAAAAGACCAAAAAATGCAAATTTTCTCCGACCGCAAAACGAAAGCATAAACATTACCGACATTTCTTGGCATACTTTGAATTTATTTTTGTGAGGCGTGTCTCCCTTTTGCGGCACACGAATGCGTTCTGAATTGTTTTCTTTTTTTTAACATTTTTTTTTTTTAATCACTTGACCTTTTGTGCGGGGCACGATTTTAATTTATTATTTCGTTCAAACCGCACTCTGAAGTTTTTCTTATTTATTTTTTTGTTTCCCGATTTGTTTTATAAGTTTTTTCTTCGTTTTGGGGACGGCAAGCGTAACAAAAATGTTTAACTGTAAGAAGAAAAGCAAGAAGAGAAAAAAAAACAGCAAATCTTGAAATTGACTTTGTTCCAGTAAAGCACCGCGAGTTTTCCTGTTGTTATTGTTGTTGTTGTTGTTACCTTTTTACAGACTGTCGCCTTTTTGAGTTGTTGCTGACAGCGTGAAAATCAAGATAAATGTTTTCATTCCTCTTTACGTATTTTGGTTTTGTGCTTGTATATATATATATATATATATATATATAAATTTATATTCCTATTTGTATTTGTATTTGTATTTGGTTACCGATGCTGTGGTTGGTGTTTGGTGGTTGGAATGCCAGCATATTTAATTTAAAAACGATTTTTATTTAAAGATCGAAATCTGCAAACGACAACTGCTAACAGCAAAATCGGCAAACAGATACAGCAACCCAAACGAGTCGCAGTATTTAATTATTTTATTTCGCTTCGTTTTGGATATAAATGGAACTATTTATTGATACTTTACCTGAGAAATTACTTACGCTACTTGATCAAGATAAGGCACAGTTATCTTATAACAAATCAAGTTAAATTAATACGTTGAATTACTAAAAATATCATGGTTACTCCTTGCTCCTTATCCGGATATCACTTTGAACTCAATTAGCTTAACACTTTCCTATAGACAGACACATTTAGCCAGGCTTATGCCATGAAATGCCCGATTGCATATATGCATAGTTTATCCTTAAGGTAAAGTTTAAGATTAACTGACTTTCTTTCCAGCTCCTTCTCTTGGTCTTTGGGCGTAAATCTTAGTGGGCCACAAATGACTAATGATGCCTGGTTAATTTACAAAATTACGCATTGGTTGCTGCTGAGCATTTCGTAAATTCAAAATATTTTCCTCACTGAATATTCGTGTTACATAAACGTTACACATGTATTGCCTGGTTGCGTGACTGTTGGCCCAAAGGAATCGGAGTGTGTATACATTTGTTGGCCCCACTCAAGATGGCTAATAAGCGACAGAGTTCTAACTGCTTTGCTCTGCGCTGCGCTGCTCTGCTCTGGTGTGTTAGTCACGGCTTAAAAGCTTAGCGAGTACTACTCAAATTATGCGCTTCAAGCAAACCAAACTCTTTGCGTGTGTGTGTGTTTGTGTGTGTGTGTGGTTGTGTGAGTGTTTGTTTGAGGGTGTGCGTGCGGTTCCTGTTGCTTAGAGCAATTAAACGATAAGCGTAATCTACGGCGTCAATTTGCCAATTGACGCTGTCACAAGTGCGTGAAGGCGTCAGCGCGGCATTTCTATTAGCCAGATTTCAACCTTACACCCAACAACTGACACACGACAACACAATTGGCATAGACATTTTCTGGCCTTTACACTTAAACAAAAAGACATCACTAAATTCATTTAAAGCCCATAAAGTCTTTGGCAATTGGGGGAATTAAAATATTAAAATAAAGCTAAGAAAATGAGAGTTGAATTTTAGATTGAGAAATTTTAAAACAAAAAAAATTTGACTGTAATCTGATATAAACCTGAATTAGTATTTTGTATAATGTAGGAAAAAACATCATTAATGAAATAAGAATTTTGGTTTCTGTGCTAACATTTTGTACTTGGTTTACTTATAGAAATCTTACATTTTTCAGTGTATCCCCTTAGCTGTGTGTGTGCATGTGCATGTGCATGTGTGTGTGTGTGTGTGTGTGCGTGTGTGCGTGTGTGCGTGTGTATGTGTTTGTTTGGCCTTTGCGCATATTTCATGAACTTCAGAACGAGCACAAACACAACACATAAATGCTGTGTGTGTTGAAGGCAAGGGTGCCGCGGGTGAACGGTGCTCTACGTGGGGCTGGGTTGGTGCTGGGAGGGAGGAAGGAGGTGGACGCTGAGTGCGGCCAATTAGCACAAAGGCATTTGACTAAGTACACAAAAGTGTTTCCGTTTAGGCACCACGTCAAGTGACAATTAGCCAGGCCGCAGTTGGCCCCTGATTCGGTTTACATTTTTAAGAGTGCTCGAGGCTGTCCACGACATACATAAATATACACATAAATACATAAATACATAAATACATAAATACATAAATACATAAATACATAAATACATACATACATAGTGTTGAGCTATTGAGCTTTTTCAATAGCTATCGAACTTTTCAAAATAAATAAATAAAAATGCACCGAAATTTGCATTAATATAATTTAGTTTATTTGCCTTCGCGGCCAAACTTAAAAGAGTTATAACTGTTAATTGTAAGCTCCGAGTTGAGCACTTAAACAAATTGTATTTCGGCAAGCGATGTCGAATACCGCGCCGCGACTCGAGTTCCCGATCGATCAAAGAGAACTAAACTGATTAGCTGCCGAATTGCAGCTGCAGCTCCTGTTGCTCCCAGACGGGGAGCAGCCACAAAACTATCTAGGAGAGTCTTATCGCTTACAGTTAAGATAACTTGCTCTTATGCTGCGCAGAGCATAACTTATCGAAAGGTTAAATATTAAGAGAGAAGGTGCTTTAGTTGTTGTTTGGCGCGGATACATGCGTAAGCAAACACATAGAATACATACATATGTAGATAGAATTGTGTGTCTTCAGTTTTAAATCTTTGCAATATGCAACATACTCTGATTGTCTGCTGACATTTCTATTTGTCATTTCTATTGTCACTTTGCAGCGTTCTATCGCGAAAACTAAAGCCGCATTTGGTCGCCGACACCGTCAAGCAATATATAAGTCGGGCACAAAGAACAGCGAAAAAGGGTTCTCAAGAGCAACAAAATATGGAGTTTTTACGAGGCGTTTATGCGTTTATGCAAGTGAGTAGATCATCGGTAAGTGTCAACTGTTTCCATTTTAACAACTGTACTAATCCATATCAACTTGCTCTATTTTTATTCCGGCATATTTTGGTTCTTGTTTTACCATACGTACTATTTTTACTCAAAACTAAATGTTGATTCGATTTCCATTCGATTCGAACCCAAACTCAAATCGAAACGCAAAACGATCTAAATAAAAAATAAACCAAAAAAAAAAAAAACAAAAAACAATATACAACAAACAAAAATAATTATGTAACTACTATCTGCTACTATCTTACTTATTACTACTTCTACTACTATCTTTTGTAAACGTAAAAAAAAAAAAAAAAAAAAAACTAAACTTATAAACAAAAATATACAATACAACAATAATTGTTTACGTCAATGTATTTTACACTATATGACAACTCCATGTCTCCATGACTTACCATCCATGTAATTTTAACAACAACAAAACAAAACAACAACAAATAATGATAAAAAACAAAACAAAAATATATATATCACCGTCAATTGAAAATCATCCGACTCTGAGCGATGCACAACAACAACAACGAGAATTCAAATATAACATATTAGAATCGATCATTTCTCTGCTCCAAGAAAAAACACAAACATAACAAATCAACAAAGATATATTCTCATTTTTTTTTTTCGTTCAATAATATTTTCAATTATTATTAGGCACTTATAATATACATATGTTATACAAAATAGCGTAAATTACGAATGATAACACCAAGCAAGCAAAGATCAATAAATATGAATATGAATATGAATTTAAATATCAATAATCATTATAAATGAGTAAAATTATAAATGAACAACCTTCAAGCAGAAGCTGAGCTACAACTTGCATGTCTTCCATACGATACCATCTTTCAAGTAAATTGTCCCATCGATTTTCAACTCATCAACTCCATAGCAAGATGATCTCTTGTATGCCTCTGATCATCCAAAACATTGCCAGATGTGATTACAAATAGCGAGCGAGTGAGCGTGTGGATTAAAGAATTTAAATTAATTTTGCAAAAATAATTACAAATAAATATACATATATATATATATAACTCAAAAATAGCTTTAACATAGACTTCATCGTTGCTCTGTTTGAACAAAGCAGGAGACAAGAAAAAAACAAAAAAAAATATTTGTATGCTTCACAAAAGGATTTAAATAAATGGCAGTGAAAACGACAAAAATGTAACAAAAGACAGACATAAAAACTAGAAAATAAATGAAACGACCGTCAAAAAAAAAAAAAAAAAAACAAAAAAAAAACAAAGACACAAAAAAATAAAATAAAGAAAAACGCGTGTTGAGCAACAACAACAACAACTGCATACAAAAAGTATGGCCTAAAAGCGGGCCACCATCTTAATAGTCGACCACTTGCCCATTGCCCATTGCCCATTGCCCATTTTGCACATTGTCCATTGTCCATTGTCCATAACCATAGTCCATCTAATAACCATTGTCCATTCGCCATCCCATTCAAAATTCAGATTCAGGCAACCATGGTCATTTTTCTCTCTCTTTCTATATACATATTTATATATATGTAAAAATATATATATAAATATATATATAACATAAATATGTATTTTTTTCTTTATGTCTCTTGTTTAATACTCAAACACACAAGTTACACAAACAGAGAAACAAACACCCAAATGTCTTCTCTCTCTCTCTCTCTCTCGCTCTATCTCTCTCTCTCTCTCGCTCTCAATCTTTATACAAATACAAACACAAATACAAAATCAAGTATACGATTTATGCCTATTTGTCTAGATTTGTGTTCTACTCATGATTGTTGTTGTTACCCCTTAAATTATTGATTGGCTGTTTATTGTGTATTAAATGTCCACAATTATCTGATATTTTAATAATATTTTTGTCTCGAATTGTTGTTTGTAATTATTAAAAAAAAACACACACACACTCTTAAAAATTAACATAAAATTGCCAAATTTGTATTATAGTAGATATTAAATTATCTTTTGTGTTATCTGCCTATGCCTCTTATCTGCGTTAAAGTGTATGTGTATATGTGTACCTGTATGTGTGTGTTTGTTGGTGTTCAGCACATAGGCTTATTATTTATGAAAACACATACTTGTACAACAATACGTGTACGCATAGTGGGCGGGACACAAATTGCCTTCGACCCAAGCTACCCAAAACCCAATCAAATCGAATTGCAGCACATACAAAAGTTTTTACATATGCAAACATACTTTGTATAATTCCCAAGCAAATATTGAAAAAAAATAAAAACCAATTTAACAATGATAACAACCACAATTACCATTGGTAATATGAAGGTGGACTACAGCAACGACAGCGACAGTGGCTACGAAGCGACTCTTAGCTTGGTTAACGATGCGAACGCGGCAGTTGTGTCAACGACGCCGATGACGACCCGCGATGCGGGTGCAACCAATATAAATGCAACAATAAAAACAACAACAACAACAACAGCAACTGCAACAGATACTGCAACTGCAACTGTAACAGTAAATGAGACAAGAGAGCGACGCCCACATCAGTCAGCTGGAGTCGCTGTAGAAGAAGAGAAAGCAGCAGCAGCAGCAGCAGCAGCATTGGGAGAAGAACAGCAAGAAGAAGCAGAAGCAAAAGCCCTGAGTTCAATTTCAAGACTGGCCAACAAGTCAGCAAGAGGTGCGCTCCAGCCAGAGAGCCAAAGCCAGAGCCTAAGCCAGACCCAGAGCCATAGCCAGAGCCAGAACCACAGCCAGAGACGATTGTACCAAAGAGAGAAACTACATCTGAATCTGAAGATGAAGCCAGCGATTGCCACAAGGACAACGATAGACAGTTGAGAGTGCAGCGAATTGTGGGCAGATGCTGCCAAAGGACAGCAAAAGCAAATGCAATAACAAAAGCAAAAACAAAAACCAAAACAAAAACCAAAACAAAAACAAAAACAAAACCATAAACAAAAGCAAGAAAATGAGAAGCAAACGATAAGAGAATAAACAATGATCGATGATCAACTGTGATAACTCGTATGTACTATGTGTATATAGGCCATATATATACCTATTGTATAACAATTATTAACTACATGAACTGACGTAAAGCAACGTAACGCAAAGTAACGTAACGAGACGTGACGCGCGAATCGCGTAAACGTAAACGTAAACGTAAACGTAAACGTAAACCAATACACAGGGCGACTAACAAAGTGGCCTTAGCTTGTGCGACTGAATCAAAATCGAGATCAAAAATCTATAGACGATAATTCTGATAACCGATAGCCGTAAATCGATAATCAAATAATCCATAATCGAGCATCGATATATGACAAACATAATCAAATTCATCAGCGTGTAATCAAAATAAGCGAAATCCATCAAAAAATCAATCAAACCAAATAAAACAACTGTATAACCAGTTAACAGTTACATTAACAGCAGCAGCAACAGCAGCAACAGCACATTTACATTAACAGTAACAGTAAGAGTCACAGTAAAAGTAAAGAGTATCTGTAAAAGCATACTGTACCTGTAACCGTCAAAATCTTACACTCAGGCAACTACTGTTCTGTTTTGCGTGCGTGCGTCGTGCGTGTGTGTGCGTGCCACGCCCACCACCGCCCACCGCGTGCACTCAGAGGGTTGGTTGGTGCCCGCGGTGCCATCCCCCCAAACGCAAAGTGATAGAAAATGGTAATTACAAAACAAACAATTATAGTCATTAACTATCCTTTAAAAGCAAGAAATGTCCTCAAATTCAATCCAGCTATCCAAAGTTCATCTCTGACTCTACCTCTATCTCTCTCTCTCTCTCTCTCTCTCTATCCCTCAATCTCTCTCTCGCTCTCTATCTCTCTCTCTCTCTGTCTCTGTCTTTAACTATCCATCTGTTTCTCTCTATCTCAATTTCTATATCTCTTTCCAACTGTTTATCACACTCTACAAATGCGTTTATTTTCATAATTAAGTAAATAATTGCAAATATTGTAGTTCAGATATTATTAGCTGCAATTTTCAAATAGTTATCTTTTTGTATTTAAATTATGTTTTTGAACTGCCGATCGACCGTTTACCCAACGCTAAATGAGGCAAGCATTTGAGTTATATTTTGCATTTTATTTTCGATTCGTTTTTTAGCTTTGTCGCTTCTCTCTCATTTGGTTTTTGAGTTTCTTTTTTATAGTCGGAAAACATGAGCGCGATCAACACAAGCGATTAAAACAGAAAACAGAAAACAGAAAAAGAAAACAGAAATACAGAAAATGCAAATAAATAAACAGGGGATGCAAATTCTTTGCAATAAATTGAAGCGTAAACATAAATCGATATTTTATCAAAAGCAACATTTCACGTGAGAAACCAACGATAATGATAACTGATTGCTCGCCTGCTACCAAAAATATGCTGTCTACGAAAAATCAAAGATCATAAAATGCAAACCTCAACAAAAACCATTCAAAAATAATGATTCAATAAATATGCAACACATTTATAACTGAATATAATCAAATTAAAAACCGATAATAATCAAATTTAATACAAACTACATGATTATAATTATGAGAGCAACCCAGCCAAGTCAGGAACCTCTCATCACCGACTCTGACTGTCTATATCTCTAACTCTCTCTCTCTCTCTCTCTCTCTATAATATATGGTATATATATATATATATGTCTCTATTATATGCAATAGACACAAAGCCACACACACAAACACACACACACCCAAGTATCTGTACTAAACTACTTTGTAAAAGTATAGTAATGTGTTGCGCGTACCTCCATTGAATGATGATAACTGAACAATATGAATATCTTATATTCATATTTATAAAGCAAACATAAGTATTGATAACTGGCCCAAAAAAAGAGAAAACAAACAAAAAAAACAAGCAAAATCAGCGGAGTTTCTTTTCATTTAATTTCTATTACATACATATACTATATAATTTTCCACATATATCAATAACGATGACTATTTATGCGTATCAACTAAGTGAAACCATCAAAAGTACAATTTACATGATACATATAACAAGAATAAAAGCTGCGATAAGTATGACTGCAAGTCCAACAAATCGATTCACAAACAGCATTAGCCCCTAAATAGCTCTATTGCCGCGTATATGTTGTTCTGTGTAAATATTTTGCCAAAAAACAAAAAAAAAAACCCCAAAAATATAGATAAAATTATAAACACAACAATAAGACAAAACACATTAAAGGAACTTGAAATTCAGCAAAACTCAACAGGGATCATTGCCCCTCTCTCTGTACCTCTCTCTCTCTCTCTTTCTCTCTCTCGCTTTCTCTCTCTCTCTCTCTCTGTCTGCCTTTTCTTGCAAAAAAAAAAACGAAGTTGTTTTAAGTTTTGATTATTAATAGTTATATACGAACCATAATTATGATGCCCACAATTGGTTGCAGGTTCTTTGTTTCTGTTTTGTTGAGTTCCTCTTTAATATTTGGTTATGAATTTTCCATTCAAGAACTTTACACTGAACCACCATCCAAAACTCCGCCTAACCCCACTATTGCACACCTAAATAGCAGTTGGCTAAAGGCCTCGACCAAATCGAAAAACAAATAACAAAAAAAAAAAAAAAAAAAAAAAAAAAAAAAAAAAAAAAAAAAAATTTAATATTAATGACAGTAATGAAAGAAAGACGAGAAGCAAAATGCTTTGCAATTTTGTTTAGTACATATCCCGACTGCAGTCTACAGATTTTCTGTTGCGTATTTTGTTATTCCTTTGTTTTCGACATCTTCTTCTTCTTCTTAGTTCCGTTGTCCTTTCGTAGTTAAGAGCAAATTGCACGTGTCTAACCAACCAGAGTATCTAAGTATAATCGTAATCCGTATGAAAGAATTGAAGCCTCTTTTATGTTCCTTTTCTGTTCGTTATCGACGCTTTGAGTAGCGTAAAGTGTACACGGCAGATATACCAAACTTAACCATAACCGTATTCATAGCCGTACTCGTATTCGTATCCGTATTCGTATTCGTATTCGTAACGCATACAATAAGCAATTAAACCACACGGCATATGTATGTATGATATATGTAACTACACCTACGTATCTTAACTATATATATATATATATATATATATATATATATATATATATATCAAGTCTAAATTTAACCTATCGATTAAGCAGCTTATACATGTGGTATATATCTACATGTATCATATACACGCATACATATAAGATCCGGCATCCTTCATACATACATACACACATGCATACAAATATCGTGTCTGAGTTATATGGAATGATACAAACTTCTGCAGCTATCGAATGCTAAAAATAGGACTCCAGCTGCATTTTTCGCAGCGCATGCTTCACATGTGGTATGTACTAGAACATATATGTATTTATACAGATAGGGTATGTGTTTGTATCTGTGAATGTATATGTGTAAGTGTATATGAACGTATATGTGTATATGTATAAGTATATATATGTGTACGTATATGTATATGTGTATGTGTATGTGTATGTGTAGGTATAGTTGTATGTGTACGTGTATGTGTATGTGAATTCGTATGCGTTATTATCCAACAATAACAATAACATTAACTCATATCTATACCAAAATATTGAACACTAAATAATCATACCACTATTCCAAATGCCTTAACTGTTAACTGTAAACTTAATATATATTGTGCATTGTAATCTTGTCGAAGTACTGTGTATGTTAAATGTCTTCAGTTATCATTGGTTAATTTGTTGATATTTGATGCTGGATTTTAATTTACCTAATATTAATTATTGATAAATGTACTCGTTTGATTTTCATTTTCAATGCTCTATGCGCAACGTAAGCGATGCTATAACTTTAAATAGCTATCGATAACTGTGCGTGCGGATAATGCAGATAAGCAACCACTATCATATATCTATATATATTTATATATATCGCATATTACACAAATACTCGTACTATATACTCGTTCTTACAGATCTCTATATATATAAATATATATATATAAATATATATAAGTATATATACATATTTGTACATATATACGTATGCTATATATCTAATCAATTATATATATCATACACATATATATTTATATATATACATAGATATATATATATATATATATATATATATATATATATTTATTTATTTATATATATATATATATATATATATGTATTATATCTAAATGAACAAAATAACAATAACAATAATTATTATTCATAATACCAAAAAGTAGTTGTCGTTGTTGATGTTGTTGAAAATGTGCAATTTTGAATTGATCGAAAGCAAAAAGAACTTAAGAAAACCGAAAGCAAACAATATGTGAAGAATTTTTATCAAAAGAAATGCCAAACTGAAGCTGAACCCAAAACAAAAACAAACCAAAAAACTATATTAATCATAATAATAACAATACAAAATATAATAAACGTAATTAAGATATACTCGAAGCATAATACTAAAAATACATACTATACGAGCAGTTCAAGTGGCGCCACGCCAAGAAGTATGCAACTGTATTCTTTTTGTCTGCCACCGCTGACCGCGACTGGTAATTTTGCAATGGAAACGCTTTATTTTTGAATACCAGCCAGAAGAACCCAAACACCATCACACCAAATATATAATGAACCCACTAACTATCCACAAGATCCTTTTGAACTCCTCCCCCCCCACCTCCCTCCCAGCCAACCAACTACCCAGCCACCCACCACACCCTAAACTCTCTTCTTCTCACAAAATGCTAATTTCAATGTTTTTGTGTGTGTGCGTGTGTGCGTGTTTGTGTGTGTAAATTATTTGTATTAAATTTGGTTAACAAAACGTTAAAGCGAAACGAAAACCAAAACCAATAAATATACTCAATTACCAAAGCAAACGGACAGGCAGCATATATGTTGGCAATCGAGCAATTCTTTCCCCTAATCCTCATATCGTAGAATCGTAGAATCAGCAGCTGATCCACACTGAATCAAATCAGCAATCAATCAATCAGCAATGAGAACCTGTTAAGCTCAACTCAACTCAAGTCAACAAAAAAAACCAATAAAAAAAAAGAAAAAAAAAAAAAATAAATAAATAAAGAAAAGAAAAGAAAAGAAAGAAAAAACACGGCAAATCAGAGTTTTTAATGTTTTGTCAGTCAGTTTCGAGATGTTTATTGTTTTTATTTTGAAATTTCGATAAGTCCAAAAGAGTAACAAATATCACACTGTTCAACGAAATTCAATGTATGCCAAAACAAAATGCAAAATACATAAACAGTATAACTTACATATATACTAACCAACACTTATCACTTACCAATACTAATACCAATACCAATACTAATACCAATAACAATACTTTATATACTATATACTACTATACATATACTATGCTTAACAGCTCCTGTTCTATATACTTAAATACAATATTTATACAATTATTTTATTATACACAGCCACACACCCTTGCTCACACCACCCCCCAGCACCCCCCCCCCCCACCGCCCAACACACACACACACCCTTGCCCCTCTCCCAACACTCCGTCACTGAAGAACCCATCACAAGTAACCACAAAATGAATCCTTGCAACGGGCAACCAATTACTTTTGAACAACACCAAATGACACAATGCTAACTGTAACTGTAACTTGTAACTAGTATTTTGTAAACCGTAATTTGTATCTTGGATCTATGTATGTACATATATACTAACTACCTATAATTATGCCTCTACACCTACACTTACACCTAATAATAATAATAACATAAATATCAATATCAATATCTATATTTATCTTTAATCTATCCCAAACCAATCAATAGGCACTTCTGCTGTCTTTGCTCGATAATAATTGCTTGCAATATAAATTGTCTGCAGCTGGGCAATTTTATAAAATTGCCTGCAAACATAAATCGTCATTGCTTTTGATTGAATTTTTGCAAGGAACCCCAGGGTGCATGCCACACTTTGGTCAATCACTGCCACTTTGTAGTAATCGTAGCCACATAATAAGTCAATTGGTCTATGTCTGCCACTTGTAGTAATTGTAGCCACATAATATAAATCAATTGTCTCGGTACGCAAGTCACGGATCTCGGAACTATCAATAATACTGACATAACAACTTCCATAAATAAAAAAAATGTAATGACAGCACACACACACACAATCACACACACACACACACATACGCACGAGTAATTTGTAAATAGCTCTCTCCATAATTGTAGCTCCCCTTTTGCGAACAACATTTTAAATGGGTTTTTGCTTCTGAGAACCCACAACAATTTTATAAAAATATAAATTTTTTTGTGTGGCTTTTTTTTTGTTCTCCGTTTTGAGCACTTTTGAATTAACGCATGAGTTTCGTATGACGCAATATCCCAAGTCGGGAAATGTTCCTTACTTTTGGGGGATAATACAAATATAACAAATATATATATATATATATATTATGTACAGTTATATTCATTTGCTACGTACTTTCGAATTGATTTTATTGTTGTGAATCAAAAAGGTTACAGTCCCAAAAAAAAAACAACTCATATCATCCACATTATAAAACGATGCGAAACAAAAAAAAAACAAAACTCTTGATGAGAAATCGATTTCGATTTTGGTAACACAAACAAACTCGGTTATCAATAGCAGTGATCGATGGGACCTCTATATATATATATATAGATATATATATATATATAGAATATATGTTTATATATATATAACTAACCAAGCTATGTATTAATGTTGAAATTGAATTGATGTATACATATGTATGTACGTATGAATCTATAAATCATTAAATGTAAATGTTTTGCATAAATACTCGTAATAATTGTACACAAAATCGTTACTACTCGTTATAGCTAAGAAAGAAGCAAGTGCTTGCGCCCTAATACTGCTAATCCAAGTTTGTTGCTCGAAATTCTCAGTCTCTATTTATCTTTCAAATACGCACACAGACACACGCACATACACACACACTCGCACACACACACACAAACACACACACACGCACACTCAAAGCAACTTTTCTAACGATTTCAATCGCGTGTCATTTCAATTACATACGATTTTTGTTTGAGTTTCAAATTATGGCTGTGCTGAGATGCGTCCAGATTTCAAATCAAATCAAAAGAAATGAAATATAATTTCTACTGGTTACTAGTCATTCGCTAAACGTCATCCGTTACTCGCCACACTTCACTCTCCACTTGTCAGTTGGCACTTGGAACTTTTCATTTCTTTCAATTTTTGTTTGAAGATTTGAGATTGCAAGTGTGCTTGGGCTCCTCCTTAGATTCAAAATCAAATGCAATCACTTAAAAGAAATGAAACTTCGACTTATTACCAGTTATTCAGTGCTCTTTATCCGTTACTCACCACTTCTATCCACTTGTCAGTTGGCGCTTGGCCGTTGCCGCTTGGCACTTGGCGCTTTGCGACTGCCGCTTGACTTTAATTTATTATTGAATTGCTGCAAGAGTTCTTAGAAGCATCCTAATGAGGCGTAAGTGGCAAGCACAGCCAACATTGACGATAATAACAACAGGAAGCGGCAACAATATGTATGACGCTTAAGGGACTCACAGGACACTCGAGCAACGAGCGCAGCATCTAAGCCAGCGAGCCGTATTGTAACGAAGCTTATTTTTATTGCCCAAATATATTGGCAATGTTCTTCTAATAGCAGAAACGAGCTCCACTCCCTCTGTCTCTTTCTCTCTGTCTCTCTGTTTGTCTGTCTCTGTCCTGGACAACCAGTGCCAGTTATTGCCTCGTACTAGTAGCAGCAACAGCAACAGCAACAGCAACTGAAGCAGTCGCAGCAGTTTCCTAGTTTACCAGGAGTGCGGCCATAAAATTCATTGTTATTGTTACTGGTTACTGTTTACTGTTTACTGGTTACTGTTTACTGGGTTTACTGGTTACTGGGCATAAGTCAGTCAGTCACACAACCATTGCAGTCAGTTGGCGGGGGAAAAGGCATTTTGTTAATCAGCCCGTAAGAGTAAGTCACTCAGTCCAGGCTCACTCACATGATGCTTCTTACACACCCAAACACAAACACACACACATATGCACAGTAGCGAGTGGTCTGGGCTATATGTATATATATATATACATATATACATTCATATATATATATATATATATATGGGTATGGGAATATTCGGGACCCGGGGACCTGCTGTATTCACTTTGGTGCGGGTTGGCTTTGCGTTGCGTTGCTTTGCCCGTTGCTTCATTTCATTGCAATTGGTTTGTTTTTGTTTCGTTTCATTTTGATTGTTTTTTATGTAGCCAATTTCTGAGCATTGTTTTCTTTATTCGATTGTTGTTGTTATTTAGTTTAATTTGTTAATATTTGTATTGATATTTAACGCCTTTGTTTACCAAAGACACTTTCAATCATCTTGATCATCGTTCTCGTTTCTCTAATATATACTACTACTACTACTACTACTACTACTACTACTACTTCAGTGCGCCCTCGAATGTGCTTACTACATTGAACATAGAAAACCTGAAACTAAACCATCTAAACTATTCACATAAAATATCGACAAATTAATCAAAGTACTATAAAAAAAATTCAAATTAATTTGAACCCAACCCTCACACAAAAAAAAAAAAAAAAAATACTGAAACATAAACCAAAAATAAGAATGTTTCTTTTCAACAAATTGTGAAGAAAATGTTAACTGGCTCTCACCAAAATCACAAATCACACCAAATCAATAAACAATCAAAACCAAATTACCTAATTAAATGCAAATGCAAAAGAAAAAAAAAACAAAAAGAAAAACAAGCAAACAAAACACGATAAAACAACAAACAACAGCAAAAGCTAAATGTTAAATCTTAAACATGCAAATTTTGGAACACCAACACCAGTCACCAGTCACGAGCTAGAAAATTATATTAAATCAAAAAGTAGAATAACACTTGATGAAGTACAATAAAAATATAATACCACGCCGCACACAGCTATAGTTCCACATGCAACCTAAAATCGAACACTTGGTTAATCACACGTCTCAAAAACAAAAAAAAAAAGGTCCACTTGCTGGGACCTGACTAGCCAACTTTTGAACTGCTTTCAATTTCGCTTAGTTTCCACAATCCACAACTCCGTCTCTCTATCTCTCAAGAATCCACTAATCACAATCCGCCACTCTCACGAACACCACAACCACCAATACCAATACCAACACACACACTCGCTGCGTGCGCTCACTCGTTAGCTGATCACGATCACCTATTTACTATATACGTACTTACTCGCTCACCAACTCACTCACAAACTCACTCACTCTCCACTCTCGTCGCTCGCCACTCGCCACTCTCCACTCTCCACTCGTCACTCTCCACTCGTCACTCTCCACTCTCTCTCTCTCTCTCTCTCTATCTGTCACACTGCGGAATGGCTTGGCATTCGACGTAATGCCAAAAACACTCGTTCGTATTCAGCAAGCGGATGCGACGATCACAGATCACAGCGTGTTTACTCGTTAAGATCACCACAACAACAACAACAACTACAAGCAACAACAGCACCACTCCAACACTTTTTACTCATCAAAATAAAGAAAACAAAACAAAACAAAGCAAAAGAAAAGAAGAAAACATAAAAGAAAAACGAAACAGGAAAGCAAGACAAAATCAAATTAATCCTAAAATCACAATTAAATATATACAATATTTTTGATAAACAACAATTGATTAACTAAACGCCAAGTTTTATACAATATAAACTTACTCACTCTCTCAACCCAGTCTCAATCTCAATCACTCACTCAATCACCAAAATGTCACTGTAACTTTATCTCTATCTCTCTATATCTCTCTCAATCACGCAGTCACTAAAATCACGCAATCACTGACTCTCACCCAAGCTAAGCCACAGCCAAAGCAAAACTAATCCAATTACCAAATTACCAAAATACCAATTACCAAAAAAAAAAAACAAAAAAAAACCAAAAAAAAAAAAAAACCGTTAACTGACAAAGCTAAAATAAAGCAACTATAAATGATAATTTTACGCCACACTCTGTATTTTACTTATGTATTTATATGTATCTGCCATCCATTTATTACCTCTTAAACAAACCAAAATCAAAACTATATATCTATGTATGTGTGTATATACTAAATATACACATCTAAAAACGTATTTCCCTCATATCAAACGCTAAAACCAACCAACTAGTAACACTCAACTAAAGTAAATTTTAACCAAAGTCAAAGCCAAAGCCAAAGCCAACTTCAAATTTCAAACAAGGCCGACAAAAACACACACAGAAATACCGAAATCAATACGTATCAAACTACAATAATAACAAAGACAATTTAATAAATACAAAAGAATATATATTTAAGCCACGCTTAGCGTATGGCAATTGTAAATATTTTAAGTAAGGTTATTTTCCAATTCACAATTTTCAAAAACTCCTCGCCCAACTCTAAATGCCAAATAAAGAGTAAGCCCGTAAGCTAAACTCGATTATAAATTGTTAATTTGAGCAGTAAGTAGAAAGCAGAAATTGCTTGAACAGATCACATACTTAATAATATCCAAATACCTCTGTTCATGTATGGGGCTTTACACTACTGACCCAAGATGCGGGCTGCTAGACATATAGCTGAAAAGTATGCTTATCCATTTGTAGGACAGTGCGTGTGACAGATCGTATATGGAATATTAGATATTCCCATTTATAAGATCTGTAACACAAAACAAAACTAGTACTTAAGCTATGGCCCCTCGAGCAGCGAGCAAACTGCGGAAAAGTGAATTTCAATATTTACCTACAGCCGTATATAGACCACTGCGATCTCACTCATTCTCTCTCTCTCTCTCTCTCTTTCCAAAAGTAAATATAAATTTATATATGTCTGTTTGTCTCACTCTAACTTGTATTGTGTAATATTTAGAAATAACGTACCAAATTTACACCTAACTTCAAATCTGTTCGTACATATTTTTCTCCATTCAATTCAAATACATCTAGTTATTTCCATCTACAATCTTAAATTTACTATGATATGTAAACTTCTATTTTCTTTTTCTACTTCTTATTTTCAAGTATTCATTTCTGTGTACAACACACTCACGCTCACTCTCACTCTCACTCTCACCCTCTCTCTCTCTCTCTCACTCTCTTTATACATATAATATATATAATATATATATATATATATATATATATATATATATATATTGTATATTTCTCTCGCAATTTTATCACAATTACATGCACAGCTTTCAGCTGTCGCACACACGTTTTCGTTGCTCACTGTTCCACCAACAACTACCAACAACGACACCACCAATAACGCCAACACCCACCACTATCTTCACTACTCACCACCACACACCACGCTCACACGATAATGATCACGATCACGATCACGATCACGATCACAATCATGATCGCAATTAATCGCTCACCGTTCACCGGGTTAGACTTTGATCACTTTTCAAGCAATTTGAACTACAAGAATTCACCACCGCTCAGCTCACAATTCACCTCAGCTACAAATTAGCAAAGCTCCAAAATTTTATTATAATACTTACTATCCACCAAAAAACAAGCAACTAACAAAACTATCAACCACAAAAAAAAAAAATAAGTATAAACACCACTACAAAATCTGTGCATTCAATTTGAAGAAAATTGATGAGCCATTATCGAAATTTCATGGGTGACCAGACCGTTTCACGAGTTTTTCATTACATTTTTGATTTTGATTTTGTGGATTTGTCGTTAAGTTTGTTTAACTTTTCATAGTCAGCCAAATGTCTAAAGTGAATCCATTTTATAAAATATCGATTGAGTGGTCATCGTTAAAAATAACAAAATAAACCCAAACTTTAATTCAAATTCAAATTCAAACTCCAATTTCAGTTCAATTATTTGTACAAATTACGTCGAGTCCAATTGGCATTCAGCCCCATTCAAAAGGTGGCCAATCTGAAGTGCAGCATCAAGCAGAAAGATAGCTCAACTATCAATCTAATTCATCCTCTCTCTCACTCTCACTCTCATTCTCTCTCTCCCTCTCTCTCTCTCTCTCTCTCTCTCTCTCTCTCACTCTCCCTCACTCTCTGCCTGTCTCTTAATCTCTTCATATCGCTGTCTCCCACTTACTGTGATCAAATGGGTACTCAAATTGCTCACTTCAGTGGCCGCCAATCATTTAGTAAAAAACTTAAATTTGCATTCCCAGCAATCGAATTGAATTGCTTGTCAAAGTACTCGTAATTCGTTTCACACTTCACACCAAAATTGATTTAATGTTCTATTCAGTTTCTTCTTACTTTTCCGTTAATATAATATATATCCATCTGCATACATAAAGAAAAGCCAGCCCAGAAATTACCAAATTGCTGTGACACCTTACTATACTTACTTGAGAATTCAAATTTCAAATCTGAATAAAAAATTCGACAACTCCAAAAATTGCAAATTGTATTTATTTTGTATCAATTAATTTATAGCCCCCCGCCCCCGGCTCATAAGCGCGGCCACCTTGAGCAGCCTACAAAAGAAATCTGATTTCTGAAATATATATATATATATAATTATTCATATGATTTGTAATCTAATCGCATTTGGACAACTGGCTATTGAGAGTGGGCGCGGCTATGGGGCCGAGATGGGCCAATTCAGATCAGATCAGATCAAAGTAAAGTAAACCTGATAGAGTATATATTAAAATACCTGTACGTATAGGAGACAACTTTCACCTCTCTCTCTCTCTATCTGTCTCTCTCTCTGTCACTCTCTGTCTGTCTACTTGTTAATTTGTAAGTCAGTTACACTAATTTTAAGAAAGAAAATAAGAAGACAAAAGAAAGAAAGAGTAACCCTGCCATATAAGTAAATGTACATATACTGATAAATACTTATGAAGCACAATTAAAAAAGGGGAAAAGAATACGAAAAAAAAGAGAAAAACATAATACAACTAACTATGAAGACAGACATACTTAGCAAAATTTGTATTACAGTTTTGCATTGAAACTCTTTTCGATTTTAAACACCCGCCCGTCTCAAATCATCCCGCCTGCCAATACGCTTAATAATAATGTTTTCTCTCTTCGCATACGCCTCAATAAATCAACAAAAACAACAACAACTACAACAATAACAACAACATCGATAAATAGGTGTCTCATGTCAAAATCGATTCACCTGTTTTTCGCCTGCACACAAACGCAACGGTTATTTTACTGATCACATTCTCGATTGCTGTGACAACGCGGCAGTACGTAGGAAATCCCATAGACTGTGTACACACAAGGTGAGTTTAATTTAACCGTTTTATCGTCACATAACTTACCAAAACAAAAAAAATCTCCTTTTTTTCTGTCCACACAGAGACATTCCCGAAGATGTTCTCAACACATATTGTTGGATACACTCAACGTATACTGTTGTGGATGCGTTCATGAAAAAGCAAGGTTCCGAGGTGCCTTTTCCTGGAATTCACAATTCACAGGGGCGTGGCCCTCTAACAATAAAGCACACAAAATATTATCAATGGGTAGCGTTTACACTATTTTTTCAGGTAAGCCAAACAACCAATCTATATTTATCTGTTCAATTTAAATACTATTGTGCTTTCAATACTAAAAGCCTCGCGAGTTGTGCACATGATAAAACGGAAAAAGCTCAGCACAGCCAACTAAACAGACTCGCTAGACGAGCACGAGCTTTTCCATGTTGGGGTGCAGAAACAAGCTAAAAGCTTATTATTAGCGTTTTACTAAAGTTGGACATTCAAGCTAAAAAGCTTGATGTTTCTGCTTAATAAATGAAAAAGCGCAGTGGTTTATGTCTCCGAATCGAAAGCAATTGTTTATCAAAATATACAAATTTTATAATTCAGATGAGCTGCCGCTTTTAATTGCATATTGTTTAATTTAACTCGACAACTGTTTTTTATATTTTTTACCAAAAGAAATATTAGAAATGAGGTATATAAATACTTTGAAACTTTGAGATATATTTTTTTTGGTTTGCGTTATTATCGATCTGGTGCCACCAGGATCAACACTTTGTTTGATTTATGCATTTCGCATTGTTCGAGTACTGAATGAAAGGATAAACTATTAGTTACCCTGACCTTTGCTGACCTAGCATAACAATAACATTCTTTTGACGCACAGCAATCTGTTCAACTTCCCAGCTGGCCCATTCTGCCATGAATGCATCTGTGCGTGCCTAAAATTGGTCGTCCAAGAGGGGGAGCACGAATTAGAGATGGGTGGGGGATTGGTGTGGGGGCTAGTCTATGCGTAGTTAGGACATGTCTAGCCAAGCACGCTGATATCAAATCGCATGGGAGTCCCGTGCATCGAGAGATCTGCCAATGCCGCTGTTGTTGATAATTATGGATTATGGATTAGTGCGGCATTTGATGAGTGTTGCAGACATGTTGCATGTTGATGTTGCAATTACGCGCTGCGTCAACCGCCAAGTACCAGACACCAGACACAAGCCCCGAATCGCAAAACCCCAACTACCCCAACCCGCAGAACACAAATGTTTTGTGGGGAAAATCGTGGCAGCCGGATGAAATGAAGCGATGACTGCGCAACTATTTTTGGAGCAGCCTCCACAAAACTTATCAATTCTCTTTCTCCAACTGTTTGGCTGCACACTTTTCCATATTCTCGCCGCGCCTTGTCTCTGCCACCCCCCATCCCACCTGCAAACCACCAGACCACCCTCCCCCCAAAATCCCCACGTCTCTCGACCACTTCATATTATTATATTTGTATGTCTGTGCTATTTTCGGTAAAAAACGAAACGGGGAATGCAACCGCTTGACCCCGTTTAAACTTTACCAATGGTGCGGCACAGCCCCAGCAATGGGTGGGGGGGGGACGGGAAGTGGGGTAGGCTGTGGGTTGTGGGGCATTGCATTGCCATTGGCGTTGGCGGCAGCGCTGGCAGCGATGGCAGAGCATCCGCCTGGGGCGGCTTAGTTAATTGTTCTCCAGCTGCATTTGGCTGGTGCAGCGTTAATTTGGGCGTATTTTATCAATTTGACGCACGATCTGCTTGATATTTGTATTAATTTATTTACGCGGCCTGAAAGCAGATAGTTAATTAAATGCTACCAGGGATGCCAGCGGAGCGAGGAGGCGCCAACAGAAATACAAAATCCAAAGCAGAAGGAAAAAAACTGAAAAGTAGCATTTAATTTACGAGGCGATTTGTGTGTGGCCAAAAATGTATGTTTCTTTATCGAAGACGGCTCTCCGGGGAGTACCCAGACGCCAAAGTATATCATTTAATTATAATTTTATATTTATCAAATCATATTTCGTGCAACAAAAATTGACCCAACCATTTGACATCTCTCGTTCGGTGCATGGCGTTTAATTCCCAATATCTCCAGTAAAGGTTCTCAAAATAGCATTACAGAACTGCAAAATCAAAACACCTTCTTTGGATTCTCCGCCCGGCATTGTTGGGCTTAATTTAAATTAGTTGGGTAAACAGATTTAAAAATCTGAGATTTCCCAATGACTTCTGCCATTAGTTTTTAATAGTTTCAAGAATAAAATACGGATTTTAAAAATCAAATAAAGTGGTTTTCTTAAGTGTGATAAAGCTATGACAGTGAAGAGTCCTTCTCTGTATTATTTGCTTAAGAAACAGTATATTTTATTTGAGATATATCCATCTACATTTCCTTATTTTAAATGAATATTTGCTGTCCACGAGTCAACAATTAGCAACGCGAATGCCACTGTTTTCCTTACCCACTCAGATGTTGGGCATAATGCAAAAATTGGCGCTGTTCCCAACCAACAAAGTGTTATGCATTTTCACGCTCGTATTTTGGCTATTGTTTTGTGTATTAATGAGGCGATGCCTTTCCGGCACAGACGTCGCGTCGGCTGCACTAAAAGCAAAATACTCAATCTAAAAACTGAAACTAAAAACTGAAACAGAGGCCGAGGTTGACTGTTCGACAGAAGCTGCTGCCGCTAAATCTGAGAATTTGAGAATCTGAATTTGGCCAAAAGAAACTGTTATCTTAATGGACAAATTATGCATTGAAATGTGCTGTTGTCTTTTGTCTCACGTAGACGAAAAACCAATTGAATTTTAATGTGTCCAGTTACTGCTTTATATGCTGGCTTGTCTATGCCCAATACCAATACCAATCCCAATACCAATCCCAATCCCAATCTCAGCCATACATTCTATTCTCAAAATGCACGCTTATTGTTGCTGTTGCGGCAGCTGTCCATCATGGCGCTATTTTCCGCTGCGACATGTGACAACATAATAAAATCGCCAATGGATTGCAGACAGTTTTTATTTGCATAACTTCAACTCTCTGGCTAAGCACAGGCTGGCCGTCGGCACAGGCCTTATTGATATGCTCCACATGGTGTCTCTGGGAGGGAGGGAGATCGAAGCACGCACAAGCTCCATGACGATATGTCCTGCATGTGTCCTTTGTCCTGCATGTGTCCTGTGTGTACAAATGTGGCGAAGCCTTTGTCTGACTGATTGCAGCAATAATGAGCGGAAATCGCACAAGCATGTAACAAGGATACAAAGGGATACAAGTTGACAAACAGCTGGACAACATTGCCAAGCACATTTTGTGTCCTTTCTCAGTCTCGCCTCAACTCGACTCGGCTCGACTCCTTTTCTATTTGCATTCATTTCACTATTGTGGATGGGATGCTGATAGTTGCAGATGTCTTCTGAGTGCGCGAAATAAATATAAGCATAATGTAAATAATTTGCTTCTATTCACAGTGGGTCTATGCTGACAATTTAAATATCCTCGATTTGCTGTACAATCGCATAATTCGAAAGAGCGCTTTTCCTCTGAAGATCAATCATAAAAGAGATATTTATTTTTTTCATATAATATGCAATAATATAAATGACATATCTTTAAATATTCTTAAAATATATATGCTAATAATCAGATTCGAATTAGCATATTTTTTACGGGCTACGGTTTCTCAATTATATTGAGAAATATATTGGCATTAATATTGCTACAAATTGAAACTCACAGCCACTGTGCTCATAGCTGATACTTGATGATGGAGCCTGCCAACTGTAACTGTGTGGAACTATGCAGCTGGCCATTGTTGTGTGTGTATGGGTGTGTGTGTGTGTGTGTTTGGATTTGTGTTTGTGTGTCTTCTTCTTGTGTGTTATGGGAAACAGATTGTTGCAAAAGCCACAACAACAATGTTGAGCGTAGAACATAGTCGTCGTCAGTCAGTTCATTGTTGTTTACAGCAGCCAACATTCAGTCACTCATACACAGACACACACACACACACACACACACACACACCAACACACACAACATACAGGCAACCGCCAAATGCAACATACAAAAACTGGATAGAGACAGAGACATCAACAAGCCGGAAGTGTGCGTGGCTCGCGAGCAAGATGGCCACGTACGGAGAGAAAGAGACAGAGACAGAGAGAGAAAGAGTGCTGAAGCCAAAAGCAGTGATAGAGACAGAGAGGACGGCAGAGAGAGAGAGAGAGGGAAAGAGAAAGAGCGCGCTAAAACAAAGAGACAGATAGACAGAGTGAAAGGCTGGCAACGTTGGCAGCGAGGCATCGCTGGCAGAGGAAATGTGAGCAGAGATCTGTCGGGAGAGAGTTTGGCCAGCAACACAAACAGCAACAGCAACCTGGCCCGGCCAACAGCGAACGCTGCTGGCCATTTCCGCAGTGTCTTTTTGGTTGGCGAGGCTAACGCGCGCGCGTGTTTTTCTGCTGTGATCTCGAACCGAACAGCTAAACAGCCAAGCAACAGCAGCAACAGCAACAGCAACAGCAGCAACAGCAACAATATCAACAACGACAGCAACAAGAAAGCACGTCGCGATTCAAATAACAAAAGTCGAGCACCGGAACGGCAACCAAGTCGAGCACTGCCAGACGTAACGGCAATTTCGATTCTTTCTTATTCTTCGCTTTTTTTTTGTCATCAGTTGGTGGATTTGTTTTTCCCCACATCCCCCTGGTGCGTCCGTGATTTGAACTAGTCCTCCAGTTTCAAGTGCTGCGTTTCGTTTCGTTTCGGTTTTATTTGTTTTTTTGTTTTTTTTTTTGTCCGCCACTAAATTTTGTTACGGTGTCTTTGGCTGTGCGATCGAACAATGTGAAAAGTCCTTTCACACGTGATGCAGCCGTTCGCAGGCCTTGTGCCCGCGCCCGCAACGCGAGCGACGAATGCGATCGTATGAATATTTATAATATCGTACATATATTATATATATATAATACAACTATATATTTTTTTTTTGTTGTGTTTTATTGCTCTTGGCGATCTGTTTTGATATATTCACATTTAACTTAACCACACACCCACCCACCCACACACACACACACACAGAGAGAGGCACACACATTGGTGCACACTTGCTCGTCGTCGTTTTTGCTTTTATTCAGAATTGTGCATGCTGACCAAGTGATTGGGATATTGCCACAGCTCTGGCCACCGCTCCATCATAATTAACTCTACAAAGTAAATAAACGAACTGGCCAAATGGACCCGGCCATGTGTTAATGGTGCGAGGCAAGTCGCGGCAACCGTTTCGCCTTAATATTCAGGTCCAAAAATGTTCACATGGCTATTGTTTTTTTTTTTTTTTTTTTTTTTTTTTGCCAATTTTCTAATTGATTTTTGTTCATTTCTATTTGAGGTGATGGTTTGTTTGGGAGCAGTGTGAGATGCAGGCACTAGTTTTCTTTCGCCTTTATTGACCACTCCTCCCATCTCATCCCATTCAATACAAAGTGAGCATTTCGCATGAGGGCCTCGCCTTTTGCAAAAGTGATCTCAATGATGATGATCGAAAACGATTTTACGTACACAAAAATTTTGAATTTTTCATATTTATTTTTATGTATATCATATGCCGTGATGTCGACGTCGCTGCCTATGTTGTTATTGTCGTTTTTTGTTGTTTTATATCATTCACACTTTGTTCAGAATGAAATATTAGATTGCGGCTCCTTGTTTGTAAAAGCGATAAAATAGTTTCAATGCTCAAACATGTTGAGAAGTTTTCATAAACTGATACAGACAATTTGGTATGAGTTAATTATGGCTAGAGATAATTGGAATGGGTAACAGAGTTGTTTAATCAAAATCGAAGATGAGTTGCCAAAATACTTGAAGTAGATCTCAAAATAATATTAAAGAATGTATATTTCAACTGTTAAGTTCATCAAAAATATACAAATATTATGCAACTTGACGAACATTACCAATAATATTACGATTTAAAAAACAAGAAATTCTATTTTCTAGATTTTCAAAAGTATTTTCGTTTACTTATGTGATTTTATGGCATCCCAGAAAGACTTAAGCCTATCAACCTCAAACTGTCTATTTGTCTTTAGCACTCAAATCGTGTGCGAAATAAATTCTTGAATATATATATATATATATATATATAAATCGTATATTATGTTTGACATCAGCAGCTTAGATCGAAAATCCCCTGACAAATCCCTGAATATCATATATATATAAATTATATACCTATCGATATCAAAGATTTCGCAATGCAAACAGTCTTTCATTTTTCTTGAGAATCAATTCGTGGTCGATGTATTTTTGTTATGCTGATGCTGAGCCAGATGAAACAAAATAGAGAATGCTCGGATGCAGTTGAGTTTTATGATTCTATTCGGTTGAATTGGATTCAGTTTTCTATATATACTCGTAGTACTCTTAAATACTACGATGATCTTTGAGTCACTTCAAAGTTTACTATACATTTCAGAATTTCAGTTGTTGTCATTTGGTTTCGTTTTGTTTCTTTGAATTTCTCATCACTCATCGCTCACATTTGTCAGGCGGCGAGGAAAACACAATTAGTCATTGGGAGATGCCGATTTTTGGGCTTCATATTTGATAGCTAAATTGTTGTTGTTGTTTGTTCATATTTTTTTTTTTTTTTGTCAGCCGCTCAATTTAAAATCATAATTATAGATGCGTATATTTAGACACTCATTTTCTATTTGAATAAAACAAATGGAGAGAAAAAATATTGGAATAGTGGAACATGAACAATTTAGGGCAAATGGGAATGTTATTCTTTGCTTTTTTTTTTTTTGTTAGGGGTGTGAGAAGAAAATTGGGGACTCGTTTAACTTAATTAGGCATGCGTAGCGACAACAAACAAATTTTGGAAATTTTGGAATTACTGGGTATTATCATGGAGCATGCCTGGCATATTTCCAAATGCCCATAGCCCCAAAATATTTGTTGAAATGTCAAGTGCAGTAGTGGCCGCTGCTAAAAGCGTACCAATTTATAAACAACAACAAACACAGGCGCAACAGGGAGGAGCAGACCAACAACAACAACAACAGCAACAGCAACAGCAACAACAACATCAACAACAACAACATCAACAAATTACAAACTAAACACAAACAAAAGAAAAAGAAAAGAAAAAGAAATATGTATGAATAAAACTTATTTGATTTTCGCTATCAGCTTACGAAATTGTTGTTGGGCCTTGAGTTCGATCTCCATCCGAGCACCGTTGCCAATGTACAAACAAATAAATATCTTGATTTTGTTGGCTATATTTTTTGTTTGTTATCTATATATAAACACTCTGAGTGGAGTCGAAAGTCTGCATCGATCATATCTTCTACACTTGATGGTGCGTAAATTGCTGTGAAGCCTTCGCCATTGACTTTGTCTGGTTTATTGGGCCACGTGTGCGTATACGCAATTTGAGCATAGACGTAGTCATAGTTTCTCACTGTGCGTGTGTCTGTGTGTGTGTGTGTGTGTGTGTGGGTGTGTCTGTGTGTTTTATTATGCCTTCGACTAGGAATTTGTTTATAAACATTGCAATTTTCAATTTTACTGTTGATTTCGTAGCCCCAGCTGCGTGAGCATAAATTTATTAACATATGCTTACAAATATACCTATACATATTTATGTAAATATATATATATATATATATATATACATAAATATATGTAGTATATTTTTATGCGTAGGCCACTCCAACCCTAAACCTAAACGAACTGAACTGGAAGCCCATCTAATACTACATTTTATTTCTATGCTCGGAGCGTTTTTTATTTGTTTTTTTTTTTGTTCGTTACGAAATTGAAATGGTGGCCGAGCATTAAAGCCACCGCTAAAATAAATATTTCTACATTCAAGCATAGAGAGTGAAAATGTTTCCAATTGCTTTTCAATAAACAAACTGACGACGCGAACCGAACTCAGTGAAAATATCAAAACAAATTTCGCACGTTTTTCAAAAGTTGCCGTCGCCATTTAATTTTGAATTTCGATTTCGCGTTCGCCGTTGCAATAGTAAACATCAGACTGGAGTGCTGATCAGTGATTCAACCAGTTGCCATTCTCAAAACAGTAGCCAACAGCGAATCTCCAAATAAAAAACAAGACACAAAAAACTAAAGCAAAATCAAATCAAAACAATTCAAATCAAAGCAGAATTTCAAGAAGAAACGAAAAGAAGACAACAATCGGAATTGAATGCAGCCAAAAATGCCAAGTTCTATGCAAGGAAGGAAGCACATAGTTCAAAAGTTTCCACCCAAATCCACCAGCCACCACCAGCGGAAGCAGCACACAAAGCCGAGTCAGCTCATTGTTCCAGCAACTGTTCGAGCTGCGTACCGAGCCCACTGCTCTCGCCCAGCTGCTCAGCTGCCGATGATGGCCTGGCCGCGCAAGAGAAAGAACTCCAATCCTCAAAACGATATCTCAATGAGCAACTATCGATAGACCAATCGATCGATCAATCAATCGATAGTCCCAGCTCAGCTCAAATATCAGAGAACTCGAGTAGTACACAATATCAGCCCAGAGTCCAGATCGCATTCAATTGGATCCTATACGCTCACACACACACACACACACACACACACACGCACACACACACAGAGTAAGGATTGAGCGTCTCAGTTGAAGCCATATACCAACTGAGCTTTGGTAAAAAACACTCCACGCTCCGCTCTGTTTAACAAACCATGTTAGATATATTTCGTGGATTGAAAAACCTTGTAAAGGTCAGTCACGTTAAAACCGATTCGATAGTATTCCGCCTGCACTACTCAATAACTGTGATGATTCTGATGTCATTCTCGCTAATTATAACCACACGACAGTATGTGGGTAATCCAATTGATTGTGTACACACTAAAGATATTCCAGAGGATGTTCTCAACACATATTGTTGGATACAGTCAACGTATACGCTCAAGAGTTTATTTTTGAAAAAGCAAGGCGTTTCGGTGCCATACCCCGGTATTGGCAATTCCGATGGCGATCCTTCCGATAAGAAGCACTACAAATACTATCAGTGGGTGTGCTTTTGCCTATTTTTTCAGGTGAGTCTCAAACAGGGGTTTCCACAAACTGAATCCCATCAGTCTAAATACTAACACAGAGAATCCACAACAAAAAACGGTTAACTGTCTGTGGATTTTTACCAGAAGGTATCCAGGAGAAGGGGTCTTACTGAAATATACCCCAATAAGTGGATGTTCAAGCGATTGAATATCGGTATTCATTTAGTTGTGGTGCTCCACTGTACTTCAAACACATATTATTATATCCATCCATTTGAGAAAGGTGACAACCTCATCTCCTTGACTTTATTTCTGTCATCGCACAATGCATAAAGTGTCAGATTGTTGTCAGACGGCGACTAAAGCAATTATAAATTTTGATGTGTTCAGTAATTAATAGCTTCACTGTAGTGTGTGATATGCTTACATACTTGATGCATATGCATATGTTCACACACACACACATACAACAAACAAATGAAAGAACGCACAATTTTCAGTTTAAGTTTCAATACAAAATTGATATTTCGAAATATTTGTGCTACTTTTTTGAATGCGGTTGTTGTTGTTGTTGGTTGGCCTTTGAAACACAAGCAGCTTGAATGCGCATAGCCAATGAAATGAGAAATGTTTAAACATATCCGTATTACCCGATTTGTTGCTGTTGCGAACATTTCACTTACGCACACTCAAGGCCAACAACAGTTGACTGGGCCGCAGTAAGTTTCCCTGTGCTGTGACGTATTTGCAAACGAATACGTATACGTAATCGTATCTATGTACGTATGTATGTACGTATATATGTACGTATGTGTGCCGATTCATCTATGTTTGATTGCTCGATTGTTTGTTTGTTAATCATGGCGCACGCAAATTCTCAGATGTTTTCGTTAAATGCCAATTTCAAATACTTCAATACTTTCCGCCAAGTGTTCATGCCAGCACAATAATTCCAAACAAAAAATCCAAATTATTAAATATACATACCAATATTCCTGTTTACAATCAAATCGAGAGGAGAGCCCGTAATAAATACTATTTGATAATTCCTTAGAGTCCTTCTTGAATGGAATGGAAAAAACGAAATCTCAAACACGGTTGTAAGCCAATTTTAAGTATTAAGAACGGCAAAATAAGTCTTAAAAATACAAAACATATCGAAAATACATTAATTCAAAGTTGCATTCTCTCATTTTTATTTATCATATTCAATTGCAAATTCGAAGTTTTGCAAGCTTACCTAAACTTATCGATCTATGCAAATCAATACACAGTATTTTATTGGGGAATAAAATCTCAGAAAAATGTTACTTTGCAATAGATTCCGATAGGTGATAACCGACATTGATATTGATTCCTCCGTCTTCCGTCCCCTCGTCCCACGTAATGAGGTTGCTCCCATTTACTATTGGCTGCGAGGGGCGCTGAACGATTACACAATAATATATCATCCCGCTAACAATGTACAAATATTAAATGTATATTTTTATCACACTTTTGTCACAGTCGCCACTCGTTATGTGTGCTTCGGGGGTTTCGTCCCGCAACCCCTCGCCTAGGGCATGCTTGGCTTTTCTCGGTTAGTGTCACAGTGGCGATTATAGTCGCTGCCGTCGCCGTCGCCGTCGCCGTCGTCACAGTCAGAGTCACCCAAATAACTATAAATACATTTATTATGGTATTCTCCCTGCTTAATGACGCGTAGACGGCATTTCTATAATTTACACATATTCCATTCTGCTTAATTTGTGGATTTATTAATAAAAGCGACGGGTGCGAAGAGTGCGACGAATGCGACGTATCCCAAATCGAAATCGAAATCGCATAAATGCACTGAGTTGCATATAGTATGTATGTATGCATGTATATATGTATGTACACACACATCTATGTACGATTTATTTTTGACAATAAAAGTCAACTATCGGAAAGAAAGCAAACTCACAAATCTGTAGACATCAACTGGCAGTTTGTTAATATGGCACACCTGGTGGCCAGATAGTTAGGGGTGTGGACTGGGGAGGAGTGAGGAGTGCTGCTATATGATAGCCATCGATCATCTGCTGATCAAGAATTGATTGCGCTCGCTAATGGCCAGGCCATTAAGTTAGACAATGCAGCTATAAATTTTAAAAGCAAAATTGCCTGCATTACGCATTTAATGGACACAAAACGCGCTCCAAATTTGATGATCGTTTGACTTTTAAATTTTTTGAATTTTCTTTTCCATTGCGATATGTATTTTTGATTTTCATTTCCATCTCGAATCGGATCATATTGATCAGGCGCTCCCCCCAGATATGTCAAAAGTTGGAATGTTTTTTTCTTAGCTGGATATTTATTGAAAAGGCGCAGACAAACATAAAAGTGAACAAATAATAATTCTGGCCAAATGCCAACACAAAATGCTGAGCAGAAAACGGGCAGAGACTGAGGGTTGGGTTGCGATATAATCATTTTGGGATAGAATGGGAAATGGGTTGCCTTAAGTTGCCTCGTTTCGCTTGCGATTGAGGATCGGGTGCGCTGGGAGACGGGCTGGCAGCGTGACGCCGACAGCGACGACGACGACGGCGACGACGACGACGGCTGGACTCCCCACCCGAGTTGCATGGACATGTGTTTATATATTTGACTTATGTGGGTTTATTTTGGATCACGCTGTCCAGATGGGCTGGAGTGAGGGAGCCGCCAACAGCGCCAACCGGGATCAGGCAACTGACAGCAGGCTGCAGGCGCACTGCACAGGTCTCTATGGATTCTGGCAAAACCAAGCCGAACCGAACAGAGTAGAGGAAGACAACTCCAACCACACCCACATCTTGGCCACTGGCTGGATATCACCCTGTCTGCACCTCGACTCCTCCTCCGCTGGCCACAAAACGTTTACATATTTTTGCCTAATTGAAAATGCAAACATTTTCCTTTTTGATTTTGTTGATCTTTGGCATCCCTTTTATCTTCACTGTGTGCCGCACAGTGATCTCAGCTCAATTGGCATGGATTCAATATAAAAATGGTATTAAATCTGATATTTAAAATTTGTATTATTATTGTTATTGGTTGGGCACAAATAACAGCAATGTGTATCGCAATGCCTTGCGTATTTCTTAAAGTAAATCAATGTTGTTTTTTTTTTTTTCATCTTCTGTTTACATATGTTTTCTTCTGGGACGCTTCTAAAAATACCTTTTGAGAAGGTGCGTGAAACGAGCGAAGCAAATGATTATATTTTGACAGTTTGCTACCCAAACATATTTCTTGACTTTTTTTAATGAGCTTGAGAAATAAATATTGTAAATGGTGAACAGACGTGTCTAAATTAAATAATAATTAGAATTGAAGACTTGCGTAAAACTTCACGCAATTAATTATAACTTTCTTCATATTTCTTCAACTTTTGTTTAGCTGAAAATTTATTTACTTTTTGGTTTGATTAAATTCACTTAATGCAAATTTCTTTATGCAATTTTTTTTAATGCTATAAGTGATATTTTCAATTTGAATATTCTTCGATAATTATGAAAAAGTGCTTCCAATTGTTTGGTTTTTTTTTTTTGCAACGTTTGCCCCAGCATGCGTCTTCTGTGTTGTGGCGCGCCCAACTGGTGCATCATGTTGCACTTTCTTCATTTTGCTTCGGCTTCGGCTGCAGTTGCATTTATGCGATGTTTTTATAGCAATTTGAACGCTTGCCAAATTGCTTCTCCGACACACGCATCTGCGTCCCCCCAAATGCAACACAACCCGCAACCCCACCCCCACATCTCAACACACACGTACACACACACATAACTACAACTTTTAGTTGTTCAGCCCTTTTTGGCCGAGGCATCCACATCCAAAAGATTTTGGTTGTTATTGGTATTATTGTTATTGTTGCTGCTGTTGCTGCTGCTTGCAACAGTCGTCGGGCCAAGCCAATTGACAGAGGGAGATGCAGCGAGGAAAACAAATAGAAAAAGGGGAGAGGAGATTGGAGAGAAAGGCCAAAAGCAAATCAAACGCATCATTTGACTTCCGGCAAGCCGTTGCAAGCCATGAGCCCATCAGTTGTCTGTCCATTTGTGTGTTGTTGTTGTTGTTGTTGTTATTGTTGCTGCTGTGTACAATGTGCCACAGATGTTGGGCAGCTATAAAACCATGCGGCGACGCCAATATCAAATCACTAGTCTCGGATTTGTTGCAACAGGCGCAAATTAAATAGCCAGCTAGCCGCTTACATCCCCAACACCCGCACACACAACCGCACACACACCCGCACACACCCCCACGTACACCACCCCACACCACAACCACATTGGCATTGCGCGTGTGGTGACGTTTTGTGGCTAGAATCATATTCTACTTATATTAGCATTTGCCAAAACCACAAAAATACCAAAGCCAAATGCCAAATTAAAATTGAAATTGAAATGGAAATGGAAAAGGAAAATCAACGCATTCTGCTCTCTACGAAATGGGTGGTGGATGGGATGGAGGGGATGTGGGTGGCGCGCAGGGGATTGTTAAGATTTGCGCAAACAGCAGCCGCCAGTTGGGCGCCCAGTAAATAAACTGAACTCTCACCTCGAGAATTCGTGCAACTAAGCCATTGTCTGTCACTGCCCAGGGATTAGCACCTGCCCACATTCACACACAGATGTGTCAAGTAGACTCACCATAGTCCAGGCCCGGGGATGGGAGAGAAGCTGCCAAAGTAAACATTTGCACAATTTAGTGTCAAATTTACGATACAAGTTATTATTAATTTGTCATCAGAGCGCACATAAATAAAAACACTAAGTCTGAAGAAAAGATCCATTTAATTGGGCAAGATTTTAGTCTTTGTCACTGTCTGTTTCTCCATCTAGCTCATCTATCTATCTAGCTATCTAGTATACAGTATATAGTATATAGTATATCGTATATAGTATATAGTATCTGTATCTGTCTGCCTTTGTTTTTCTCTTGCTAATGGATCGTGGCTAATTGTTTTGATGACATGCCTATAAATACTTACATAAAAATTCTATATATATGGTCTCTTTGTCCCACTGTCTGTCTGTCTGTCTGTCTGTCCATCTGTAAAGTAATGAAATTAGCAAATATAAAATAAGAATACAAAATGAGAGCATTAACTACGAAGGTCATCTAAAGGCAATCTTAAGCATATTTAATGCCTTTGGCATTGTTAACTGGAATTACTAGCCTGCCATTCGCCGACTCTCCCTCTCTCTTTCTCTCTCTCTCTCTCTTTCTGTATATAGGAATATATATATATATATATATATATATATATATATATGTTCTTATCTCTCTTTTGTGTGTGTTTTAGGCTAAGCAAACAGCTGGCGTTTGTCACTTGTCAAATTTAAGCGCTTTTACGACAATTCCAATGCGACAGTCGCCTACACAATGGCAACATCTCACCTTTACAGAACTCTATACCTATATATCTATTGTTCGATTTATTACTCTCTCCCCTCGTACCAACACTCACACACACACACACACTCATTTTGTCTATGTATTTTTGTTTCTTTGCAGGCAATCTTATTTTACACACCAAGATGGCTGTGGAAATCTTGGGAGGGTGGCAAGATTCATGCACTCATCATGGACTTAGATATAGGCATTTGTTCCGAAGCCGAGAAAAAACAAAAAAAGAAATTACTTTTAGATTATTTATGGGAAAATTTAAGGTGAGCGATTTCCCTCAACTCTCTATCTCTCTGTCTCTCTGAAATTTGCAAATTGAAACCAACTTTATTTTAGATATCACAATTGGTGGGCCTACAGATATTACGTGTGTGAACTGCTCGCCCTAATAAATGTGATAGGTGAGTTACAATGTGAGCCCATTGTCATCGTCAACGTCATCGTCATCGTCATCGTCCTCGTTATCATCGTCAGCATCATCAGCATGATGATCATGAGTGTCTTGTGGTGCAGTTGCAGGTGCAGAGATCTGTTCCAGTTTCGCATAATGCCATAAACAATTTTGGGGTTAACCATACACAATGCCCAACGCATCTGTATATAGTGTACATGTATTACCCACATTATTGATGTATATAGCATGTTTTCACAATGTTCACTCATTCATTTTTCCGAGGAAAATCTATGACGATCTTTTATCGACTGACCATAGCCACAGGCCGCATCAAAATAAACAAATTTTACTCATCGCTGCGGATTCCTGACTTCGATTTTATTTAGCGGACAACGTGCGCCACGTGCGCCACATTCGGAAATCTAACAAAATAATTAGCTGTCAGAATGTGCAAAAGAGAAATAAAGAAATAAACAATTATCAAAAACACATTCACAACTATACACCAATACAATACACACACAGACACACGGACACACGGACACACACACATACATATGAATACGTAAACACAGCATTAACAAATGAACAAAGTTCAGACTAATTGAATGTTGACGTTTGATGAGCTTATGAAAGGAGTAAATTACTTTATTCAACGCAATTCAATTTTCCTGTTGTATATTTTCAGCTCATAATCGTATATATAAAATATGTATTCATATTATCCATAAATTTCAACTAAATATGAAACTTTTAAAATGCCTTGTTTAGTTTATATTAATAGGTTCCCTATGGATTACCTAATTTATTACAATATGTACACGTTCTGATTATCAAATCATTCGAAGAATCCCAAAACTGTAGATTGTATAAATATACACTTTCGATGAAGTTCACCTTTTTTTATTGTGGTAATCAATGAGAAGCGAATTCTGATGAAGACACATTCCGTATAATCGCAGAGCAACGAGAGATTTACTCATTTGCCAAGCCATTAATGGAATCACATAGAAAACAGCCGGATAAATAAATTGATCAAGATTCCGTAATTAGTGTGAATCAAGTGGCTAACCTAGAATTCGAAAGGCTGCCCCATAATTTACAACAAAATTTGTTAACAATAACATATTTCACACACACGCACACACACACACACACACTGAAACACACAACAAACCGACAGTGAGCTGGAGGCAGCAATAAACCCATAAAATACAGCCGCTAATTTCGTTGAATAAACAGTGATTTTCATATCGTATATTGCCATTAAAACATTTAAATATAAAAACATATATATATATATAATAAGTATATATGTATATGTAAATATATATATATATGTATCCTTATTAATATTTATTTTGTTCGTTGCATAGGTCAAATGTTTCTTATGAATAAATTTTTCGATGGCGAATTTATGACATTTGGCTTGGATGTGATAGATTATATGGAGACCGATCAGGAAGATCGCATGGATCCGATGATTTACATATTTCCCAGAATGACCAAATGCACATTTTTTAAATATGGCTCAAGTGGGGAGGTGAGTACATAGTACCAACATTAGTCGACTGATATTAACTTCAAATATTGATAAATGGAAATATCTGTTTCTGTTTTGTTGCGATAGGTGGAGAAACACGACGCCATTTGCATTTTACCATTAAATGTTGTTAATGAGAAAATTTACATTTTCCTTTGGTTTTGGTTTATATTATTAACGTTACTCACATTATTAACGCTAATATACAGGGTGGTTATTATATTCTCGCCTCGAATGAGGGTCTATTTATTTCGAATGAGATTTAGGTGAGTATACATGATATATATATATGTATATATATAAACACACTGAATTTAAACTAACTCTGATTTCTCTTCGAATTGTAGGTTAGTGCGTCGGGACGCTATTGAAATAATCGTCCGTCGTTCCAAGATGGGCGATTGGTTTTTGTTGTATTTACTAGGTGAAAATATAGATACAGTTATATTTCGTGATGTTGTACAGGACTTAGCGAATCGTTTAGGACATAACCAACACCATAGGGTGCCTGGATTAAAAGGTGAAATACAGGATGCATGATATTGGGAGTATTAGAAAGGATACGAAATGCAATATGTCGTCTCTAATTAAAAACAACAACAACAACAACAACAAAAACATTCAACTATTTAGTACAACAACAACAGCAGCAGCCGCTTCATAAGTTCACAAAATAAAACTGAAAAAAAAAACGTATCTTACAAATACAACCAAAAAAACTATCGTCAATGCTAGCACATCGAAGTCATTTTCAATCATAAATGCAGCCAGCAAATATTGCAAGAGAGTAAAGCACAGAGACAGCTCGATCAAGATCAAGATCACGATAAAGATAAAGATAAAGATTAAGATAACGACATGGATTAAGATAAATGAGAAATATTAGAAAATCAATAGAGCCAAAATCACACAACGAATGTAAGCGGACTAAGCCGAACCAGAATCGAAATTGAAATTGAAATTTAAATTGAACAAAAAAGGTCAAATGACACGAATTAGCCAACAAAATACAACAACAAAAACAACGAATAATTAAAGCAGAATAACGAATGAAGAATATTAATCACGAGGAGCAGCAGGAAAAGGAGATTTGGGAGCAGCCCCCAAGCTGCGCCCAAGGACATGGCAAACGGATGCACGTAGCGACTGCATCTGAGTGCTTGTCCCATGGATTCAAGTCAACAAGAAGAAGACGAAGAAGATGAAAATAGAAGTTGCCCAGCGACAAGACCAAAGTGTGTGCATTAAACGGAAACAACACGAAAGACAACGAGAAACGAATGGCAAGAAAATGAAATGAAATGAAATGAAATGAAAGAGAATGGAATGGAATAGGAAAGGAAAGGAAAGGAATGGAAAAGAATGTCAACAACGGTCTCTCTCTCTCTATCTCTCTCTCAACATAAGGAAACATGAATAAGCACATGATACATACATGCAAAACATACTCGCACATGAATCACATGCATCACACAAAATTACACACCCACACACACATACTCACACACACACACACAGAGAATATTCACACGGCATTACTCATACGCCCCCGTAGACGCTGCCGTAGATAGAAACCATGAAATCGCACACTCAACACACCAGCTCCGCACTTTGCTTGTCATGCAGCAACACAACAAAACACCAACGAAGTCGAGACGACGCCCGCGTATAATTGCATTTCTGTATTAACCAAAAAACCAAAAAAAAAAACAAAAAAAACATAAATAAAAACAAAAAAAAAACAACGACAACAACAACAACTCGGCAGCATCACGAGTAAGCAGCAACAACAACTTCAACAACTGCAGCTGCAACTGTTTCGAGCAAAAGGATTGAGACGGAAAACTACAAAACTGAAGCTCGTCCCTCATCTAGTAGATCAAATGAGTGAATAAAAACGACAAAAAAAAATATGTAGAAGATGGAGAAAAACGCAAATGATAGTAGAAAGCAAAAACCAAAAAAAAATAGAAGAAAAGAAAAGAAAACCAAAAAAAAAAAAACAGGCAAAAACAAAATGTTTAATTAAATTCAATTCAATTAAATCACTTATTAAAACAAAATGATATCTTGAAGTGTTCATGTATTCGAATATATGTAGGTTAACTAAGTACAGCATATAAATAATTCTAATTAATATATATATAATACATACATATATATGCGTATATGTGTGCATATATACACATACATGCGTGGATCTATATATGTCTAGTATATAGTGGTATGTCTATGTAGATGCATACATATACATATACATATATATATATATATATATACATATATACATACATATATATATATATATATATATATATATATATATACATAGTACATACATATATATAAAGATACAAAACATTTTTTTTTCTAAATATAAGTATTTGTATTACCCGCTAAAGAACAAAAATACATATATATGTTAAAACACAAAACAAAAAAAAAAACAAAAAATACAGAAACAAAAACTAAGCAAAAACAAAAACCAATTTTGTATACAACAAAAAAAAAAATAAACTAAAACCAAACCAAAAAAAAAAACAAAATTGATACCACACTAAATGTAAAGAACAAAAAATATCAGTAAATATCAGCGACAGTTCAGTAAATGGTAAAAATACAAACTACAAGAAATACGCATAAATACCACAAAACAAATACCAAAAACATAAAAAATTAAATGCCGAGGATACTTACATTTAAAAGCATACATACCCACAAACACATACCTAACACACACACACACACACATACAAACATACATACATGCGTACATACATACATAGTTTAATAAGGTTAAACTTTAGCGCGCATCATTATAGTATAACCAACATAAAAAACAACTGCCATGAGCATAATAAGAATTAAAATTTAAAAATAATAATATCAGCCACAGACTCATTAGAATAACACTCATGGATCATATTTTGAATTATGAATACAAGCATAAATTGCATACGGAAACGAAAGTTAATTTCCACATTATTATTAATCAAATCATCATTGTTAAACTGAAAGTGAGGGATTTTAAAGCGGGCTGAGCAGCAATTCATAGCATACAATTTACCAATTACCAATTACTAATTACCAATTACCATTTACCAATTACCAATACGATTACCACAAAAATAACAAAATTATAGAAAATAACAGATAAATGCATAGTTCATAATATTCTGCCCAATAATTGCGATAATTACATATATTAATCATATTATTCTACACTATAGACCAATGAGCAATGAATAATGATTTGTCACAACTTGATTGCATAGCATTAAATTCACAGACACACACACACACACCGACACACACACACACACACACTCGCACACTCGCATAATATATATGCTCGACGTATTTTGTAAATTCTCATTGGCATTGCAGCTGTTGGAGTCGTACTGCAGGCAGAGCAGAGCTGCCAATTGTAAGTGAATCACTGATGAATCTCATATCGAAATCGAAATCGAAACAACCAACAACAGAATCTCTCAGCCGACCGGAAGTAATACTACCTACAATACTCGTACATACTACACACTGCTTGTGTGTGTGTGTGTGTACATCGATCTTCTCATTTACATTCACATTCACATTTGCATTCGCATTCGCATTCGCATCGAAATATCGAATTGACCACATCATGTGCTACAAATTGTAATATCCGTCCAGAAAACTTTTTGAAGCGCACTTTATTTGTAAGTTTACAAAGAAAGAAAATAAAAAACGATTCGTTTAAAGACTTAGCTTGAGCCAGATCTAATATAATCGTTTCGTTATCACTTTTGCTCATCATCAATTAGTTGATTTCAATGTAAACAAAAATAAAATATCAACTGAAAAAGGACCAAACAAGTTTCAAACGCCTATAAAACGCTTTCAATTTGAGTTGTAGCAAAACATTAACCACAACAAAAAAAACTGACTACCCTTCCATACAATATCTATCCATTTCAAGTGTATCCCTGCTCTCAGTCTAACGCACGTATCTGTCGCACTCTGCCCCACTCTCTCTCTCTCCCTCTACTCTTCCAATCTTCTCTCATACACTAAGGACGACTAAAGACGACTATCAGACACAGCCAAAGAAGCCAAGCCAACGAACAAACGTCACTGCCAGCGAAAATGTTGTAGAGTTAAAGTAGACATTTATAGCAAATAGCCATAATCCCCTTAAATAGGAAATAAAAGGCAGCTCCAGTTCAGCTACAATGCCAATCGCGAATCACGAATCAAGAATACCGAACCACGAACCACGAACCACAACTAACCACAGCTTGGCACTTCTACAATTTGGATTTTCATACCCAAATACGTTTACCCACGTATGCATATGTATAAGTAGAATGCGGGTGAAGGATTTGGTGACACATCACGGAGTTTGTCCCCAAACTGGAATCGTCTGCAGTCGCTTAAACTTTACAAAAACAAAACAACAACAACAACAACAACAACAACAACCACAACAAGAAAAACACAATACTTAGCTTTTAGTCCATAGTTACTTTTGTTATATTTTATTTGTATATTTATATTGATTTTCTCACAACAGCATATTTAAAGACGCATTAGATTTTAGCGAACAAGGTTTAAAGATTATAAAAAAAAATAAATGGAAAAGAAAAACGAAATGAAATGAAAAGAAAATAGAAATCTAACTTCTAGGTCGCTATACAAGTTTATAGAAAAACAAAAATTATACGATTAACGATAACATGTAATTTTAGCGTATTTTTTTTCAATTGCTTATCGCCAAATATGTGTAAGCCTAATGTCTAGTTACAAGAATATAATGACAGTTCAGAGAAGCAAATAAGAACTTGAAACTAAAACACAAAGAAACAAAAAATTAGTTTGTTCGTGGGTTTTTTTTTTGTCACTAGCCAAGAAAAGGATGAAAATAAGTAAGGATTAATTGAATATTAAATAAAATCTTTGCAACACACACACAAAAAAAAAAAACAAAATATAATGAATAAATAAATAAACCATGTAAAAATCATATATACAAAATAGAGAATGATAAATGGTATTTAATGTAATTTTATGGAGAAAGTGAAGTGAAGTGAAGGAAAGAAACATTAAATAAACATATACATATGCAAATGCATATGCGTAATGGAAAGCTAAAGTACGCATAATACAAGGAAAATGCCATTAGTTGTTAGAGTTAATGCGATACGTACATGCATACATAAAATACATACATAAATACATACATATACATATATATATATACACAAAATATATATACATATATGTATATATCTAAGGTCTACATTTATATAAATATACACATAAAGATACAAATAAATGTAAAGATATAGATAAAGTTAAAGATAAAGATAGATAAAGTCTGAAAGGACATCTTCTTTCTGTATGTGAAGACAGGACACAGAATACAGCTCGTAATACTTAGTTAGAGGAGCAGGGTTCAGGAAGCAAGGCATATGAAAGGTGTAACTCAAATTGAACTAAAAGCAATTGTAAAAAATATCTCAGACTCTCCTTGATGAGAGCAAATCGAATATCGTATTTCGTATATCGTATATAGTATATCGTATATCGTACATCGAATATGTCACAACGTATTCTTTTTCCAATGCAATACTTTATTTTTCAAAGTGTTTGCAGCATTATTAATTACGATCTAAACATACAAATTGTATTAAATAAGAGTATAATGCCTATTTGTACTTATATACACCTAAAAGCATGAGGAATCTTCATTCTTGAATAAACCAAGAGGAATAAACCACTAGGACTTTCGCCAATCTTCAACAGTTTTCCTCCTTACAATACACTTCACTCCAATGATTCTCACAGACACAGTCCACAGTTCACAGTCCACAGTCTTAGTCCATTTTGCTCCTAAAAGAAAAAAACAAAAACAAATGAAAACTTTAAATCTAGTCCAAGCAAAACTTCTACTTCACTCGATGAACTTTTTGCTTTTTATTGATCTATCAGGCAACAGAAGCAATACATGTGACAGAATTAGTCATTTTATTAGATTCTTTTAATCCCATCTTATTGTACTCTTGTTACATACTAGACATATACATATATACCCAGTATATGTTATGCACAAGCTGTTTTTTGAATCTCAAACGCAAACTCAAACTCAAATTTGTATTAAAATGATTTTTTATTATTATTATTTATTTTGGTATTGCTTTATTCGATGTCCTTATGAGGTACTATGCAAATTGTATACATATATATATATATATATATATATCTCTATATATATTCTTATGTATCATTTATCATTTCTGTATGTCGTTGCTTAGTTAAGATATTAGTTGTGTACTTTTTGGTTTGTTTTTTTTTTCATTTTTGTTTTGTATATTCGTCAATAAAGCGAATAAATATCTTTGTTTATTTAGTTTTATTTTTCATCATTTCGCAGCCCGATACGATGAGATTTCATTTCACTCTCATATGATATTACATACTGAACGTAAACTCTGTTGCCCTGTTTCCAACACAATTGAGCACTGTTCTTCACAGTCTTTTTATAATATAGTTCACTCTTTTTTCCCACTCCCACAGCACTATCTCTCTCTCTCTCTCTATATATTTCTCTTTCTCTTTCATTCTTTCTCTGTAACTTTCTCTCTTTCTCCGTCTGTCTCCTTCGCACTCTGTTGGCACATCCGAATTCGAAATCGCCATACAGAAAGTAGGTCAATTTTCTCGGTTTAAGCATTTAAACGAGAGATCAACATATATCGAAGTATATTGGTGAAATTATCTCAACTTATATTTGAAATACATTTTTATAATGATACATTAGCAAAGGCAATATATTATAATTACTTGGTTGGGCTCTAGATCTCTTGAACAACAAATAGTACTAATCATAATTAATATTAAAATCCAATTTTATAATAACTGTGCAGATAGTGCAAACTTTTTATTAGAAACAAATGTTTTTTATCGTAAACAAATTGAATCGAAATTGTAAAAAAAAAAAATACTACGAATATGAGACCGAGGGGAAATATTATAAATTCTGAAATCTGATACTGCCAATTCACGTTCTCAGACATATTAAGAAAACCAAAAAAAAAAAGAAGACAAAACCAGAAACACAAAATTTATAAAATCTGCAAGCATATATAAAAGTAAGCAATATACAATATACAATACGATTACTTATATACAAGGCATACATAACACACGATTCAAAACAATGAAAATTGCTGAATATTTAGAATGCGAAATTTAATAAGCAACAAAAAGTTGAAACAAAATTAATATCAATAATCTAGGCGTATTCAATTTGTTGACTTAGTTGAATTTGTTGCGGGCGTGTCTCGAATGCGTTTCGATCGGTTCGCATTTCCAGTTTGCAAACTCATTTCGGGATTCGGGAGTATCTTTGTGTTCGGGTTTCTGGCTTATATATATATATATATATATATACATATATACATATATTTTATAATTATATGTATTTATATATATACAGTCAATTAATGCTCGTATGTATGTGCATGTGTGCGTGTGTGTGAGTGTGTATGTTTATGTACTATGTGTGAATAAATAGCAGACAATAATTAGTAAATTTGCAACAAATGAAACAAAAACAACAAAAATACTATAAAAAAAATCAATGGAAAAGGAAACCAATGGCAATTTTTTTGTTTGTACTATGCGTTACCGTTAATTTGCACCCAGGTCACACACATTATACACACCAACGTACTACCACAAATGTATGTGTCTCTGTCACGATTTGTATCTGTATCTTGGGTTCGTGCAAAACAAAACAGGGTATTCAAAAACGATTCGGCTTTATTAGTTGCGTTTCCTTATGTTTTCGAAAGTTTTCGTTATAGTTTTTTGAAGCGAGAATTAGTTAAAAGAATTCAAGGCTTCTTGATTTCAATTGAAATGCAGGCAGCTGCAGGCGCAAAGTAGTTCCTAAAATGTATCCAACTTATCCGAGATTAAGCTGTTGATGATGTACATCAAATCATGCTGACATGGAGCACTTTCGATTGGGCTTGGATGGCATTTGGGCCAATTTCAAACTGCAATACAGTTGGCAATTGTTTAATTGGGGTCGTCTTTGTTTATAATTGAATTGATCGTTATGTTGGTGCTTAGCTAAGTTTCTGTCAGTTTATTAATAATAATAATAGTACTCATAAATGTAGTTCCTTTCTCGTTAGCACAACAATTTTGACGTATAAGAAAATGCCTTAAAGTGATTTTCAAATTATAAACAATTTAAACTATAAACAATGTATATAATATAGTGCCCAAAACAAATACAAATAAAAAACATATTGGAAAGAATTTTTTTTAAATAACAATAACTAGAATCGTATGTATTTTAAGCGAAAGCATGACTTTTAATTAACACCTAAGACACATACAATTGTATATAACTTATTATACGTATACGTATACTTATACTCATACTTATACTTATACTTATACTTATACTTATACAATATACAAAATATGACATTTGACATATGACATATGGCATGTATTTTATAATGAACTAGATCCTAATAAGCAAAACGTTCAACAAAATTACCATTACGTTTTCCATATTCAGATGACTTTTGATGCAGAAAAAGATCATATTCTAGCTAAAGGAGAATCCGAATCCGAATCCAAAAACAAAACCAAAAAGAAATAATAAAAAAACATTTTTGTATTTCAAGTTATTTTCCACTGTTCTTAAGTTTAGTCGAACTTACAATTAATAAATAATACAAATACTAAGCAATAAAAATAATAAAAGAAAACCAAAACCAAAAAAAAAACAAAAAACAAAAATGTATGTAAAATAATTGCATAAATAATTTCAAATATATTCGCCGATTGCCTTCAACTAGAGGAATTTTGATTACAAAATTAATAATGAATATTATATGTGAATTAATAAATATTGCATTACGAAAGTATTTATACAATGAATGCAGACTAATAAGAGGAAGGATGACGAGCGACGATGATGATGAAGATGCAGATCCAGAAGAAGATGAAGATGAAGATGAGGTCGAAGAAAACAGGAATAAGATGGATGAAACAACAAACCAAGCAGAACAGCAACAACAAGAACAACAACAAGAAAAACAAATCTACACATAATGAAATTCAAAAAGAACTGAAGTAAAAACAAAGATTTTAAAAGCAGCAACAACAAAAGTAAATGTAACAAACAACAAACAAAAAAGCGAATACAAAAATGTTCATATTTGTAAACAGCAAATGTTAGGAAGAAGACGAAAAACGGTTCCCCATAAGACGCAAAAAAAAAAAAACAAAACTTATATACACAATACATAGGTTATACATATTATCCATACATAGTGCATGCGAGTACATACATACGTATAATGTATGTAGGTATGTATTTGCCATTATCAATTACATTATCCACTATCAACACACAACCTAACCACTGTCAACAAGTCAAATTTGCACATCTTTTAGCCGAAATTCAAACAATATTTATTGAACTAAGTAAATTAAAACAAAAAAAGTAAAGAAAGTAATTTTATCTATTAGCCAAAATCGAAATTAAATCCGTTAAGGGTCGTCTACGTCTGAGAATGAAAGGCTTTCCCCTTACTTTGGGCCCACCACTTTATTTTAATTTATTTACAGACAGTTTTACGTATATTTTGAACCAGTTAAAAGTTCAGAAAGCACACAAACACACACTCACACATACACATCCACATACACACACACGCACACATATCCAACAATCTTTTCAATGCCCGACATTCGATATTCGCTGACGAGTATGGATTCAAATCGATTGGAGTCATATTTGTAAATCGAAAGCCTTCTCTGGTTGGGTGCCTAAGTATTTTTCAGTTACATTCTTCTGCGCCGTTTTCGTGTAGACGAGCTGATACAGTTAAGGTCCTTCCTGGGGTCCATTCATCCATATATAAATGCATACACTCACATATATATATACATATATATATTTATATATATATATTATATATATATTATATACATATATGTGTAATTTATGCCGCCATTAAGAAAACACAAGCAGCAACAAAAACCACAAAGCAGAAAACATACATAAGTAAATTAAAAGTAATCGTAAAGTGAAAGTAAAAGTAAAAGTAAAAGTAAAAGTAAAAGTAAAAGTAATGTAACGTAAATAATAATATAGTTCACACATTTACAATTAGATCGTAAGTGTATTTCTAATTTATATTAAATTCTAATAAGCATACACAGCAATTACGGAGCATAGATAATTAAAATAATTAATAATAATAATAATAATAATAATAATAATAATATATTAAATAGTTCAAATTGCGCGCTAGACGGACACGCAAACGATTGCAGGTCCTGCATTAGTGAATAGTTTTTTTTTTTTGTTTTTTAACTAGTTATAATAAGAATAATAATATTTAATACGATACATTATAAATTCAGTATAAATCTTGTTTACGATTATTATGAGACGTTTCATTTTGTTAATACAAAAACAGAACGCGAGCATGGTTAATAAAGCTTTAATTTGAAGCTACATATTTATATATATATATATATATATATATACATAATACATATATATATATATATAAATACAAATAAAGCAGGCGAAAAACACGTCCTCAGTTTATAAATTTTCAAATGAGTGACAAAAAAATAAGAAAGAAAACAGAAAACAGAAAACAATATGATCATAAAGTATTTACACTTAAGAACTATAAAAGTATATTACAATTAAAATTATTTAAACATAAATTTATTACTGATAGGGAGCTGAAACCGATTCCCGGCAAGCAAAATTATTTAACACATTACTTAGCTGAATATGAATGATTAGATTGGCATCCGAGGGTATGAAATCGGAGGAGGATTAAGTGCAGTGCGTGCTATATACATATGCATCTACATACATACATACATGCATGCGTTCGAAAATAGGTATATGTATGTATATGTATGCATAGGCACATGTATGTGGCACATACATATCTATAGCGGCAAGAGTTTTTAGTCTATACTAATAATAAATGAAGCATCAGAAACTTAACGAAAAAAAAAAAACAAGAACAAAAAACAAAAAACAAAAAAAACACATAAAATTAATTGAAAAGTAATGAAATTAAAGAGAAGAAAAAAAAAACGAAAAATAAATAAATCGATATACAATAAACATGACAGTAACACATATATGAAGCCCCTATATTGAGGATATAAACGTGAATTTTTAGCAGTGTAAGTAATAAATTATACACAGACACATACACACAAGTGAATAATACTTGAATGAACATGAACGATAGCAATATGTCGCCCAAGTGTTGAACTAAAACCCCGAAAACTGATTGACAAAAACCCGTACAGCATACATCATTTTCAGGATCACAAAACATATTCTTATATATATAGGCAAGTGCGCAGCATAGGACACGTAATGGCTAAACAATACGTACACACATACGTATGCATATACTATATATATATATATATATATACATAGAGTATATGCATATGATAATAATAACAATAATAATAATATTATTAATAATAATACATGATATTAATATCCAATAAATGGAAGTGAAATGCTATGATCCAATAGTAAAAATTAACTCTAAGCGTACATTATACATACATTCACACATGCACACATACACGCATACATTCACACACACACACACACTCACACACACATGCATACAAACATGCATACATCAACATACATCAAACAGCCATACAGACTTGTAAATAACAAACACACACACACACACACTATACACATACATATAAATAACACATAACATATAACACACTCCCACACACATACAAACAAACATACAGAATAATCACACACACGACACATACAGAAGAAGCGTACATCGCATTACACATAACAAGTAAATGGCAAAGAAAAAGAAAAAGGAAAAAAAACAAAATGAACAAATGCAAATCATATGCGTCAAAGTAAAATTAAAAAAGGTAATGGAAAAAGTAAAAGTAAAAGTAAAAGTAAAAAAATACATACAACAGCAATTAAGAGCAGACAGAACGAATTCAAAAGGCACGGTTAAAGGGTTCATTGGGGTCAATCAGCTTTGATTGATGCCTGATGATTGATGATGATGATGATGATGATAGAAAGCAATGGAGCATAATGAGAATTAATAAATTACCAAGTAATATTATACAAATATTATTATATAAATTATTATAATTATAAATTACTATTAAAGAAAAACCCAAAAAAAAAAAACAAACAAATAAAACAAAATAAAAAAAAACAACAACCAAATACACAACAGATAATGAAACAAAACCAATTGACAGCGTTGTATGATTTTGATCAGAAAGTAATAAACACAATTTTCGATTTGTTACGAAATATACATAAATATCATCAAATCTTTTTATTCTGGGATGGTTAATGTACAGAATAAGCGCCATCTAGCTTTGGTGGCTACAAATGTCACTCTCTGTTCGTTGGAATCTCGAACTAAAGCAAACAGTGCACAACGAACAGTCCTTTCTTATTGGGAAACAAGCTGCAACCATTTCAGCAACCAACAAGCAGTGGAAAGCTGATGCTTCTAAGCTAACAGTGTACAACGAACAGTCGTCTCTTATTGGGAAACAAGCTGCAACCATTTCAGCAACCAACAAGCAGTGGAAAACTGATGCTTCTAAGCTAACAGTGCACAACGAACAGTCGTCTCTTATTGGGAAAAAAGCTGCAACCATTTCAGCAACCAACAAGCAGTGGAAAACTGATGCTTCAAAGCAAACAGTGCACAACGAACAGTCGTCTCTTATTGGGAAACAAGCTGCAACCATTTCAGCAACCAACAAGCAGTGGAAACTGATGCTTCAATATTTTCTTGCTAGAGGGCGCCACATTAAGCTCTTTATTTGAAAAGGGCTCCCTAAAATAATCAGTAGACTAAATTAAAAGTTTTATTTAATCTTTAAAGGTAAAGTAATTAAATACGCTATGAGTGTTGTCTAGGTGCCCATTCAAATAAGTGTATATCACATTAATATTGAATAACTAAACTAAGATTTCCCTGCAGTTTAATTCCATTCATAAATACGCTTCCCAAGGATGTTATGAAAACAAAACATGAGCTAATCCCGGATAATCAACCGTTCTCGCAATCGCAATCGCAATCGAAATCGGGATCGGTGTAATGAAAACGCCGTTTAAAGATCGAGCAGCGATATGTGTGTTGGGTTGCTTAACATTGTATATAATTGCCGCTGATTGAATTGTCAAAGCTGATGTTTTCAACATCCGCACGCTCCTCACGTATCCTGTGTCAAACAGCAAACGAGCCGCCGATCTGCAATTCTACCCTCAACAGCAACAACAACAACAACAATAACACCCCGAACAGCATCAGAATTAGTATTAGATGTGCCCTTTCCGATAAGTGCCAACTATTTCGATGCGCTTGAGTTTATTTTTATTCTAATCATTTTTTTTTTTTTTCATTTTAAGGGAAGTGCAAAAAAAAATAAAGAATGAAAAGTAGAGAGAAAACTGCTGTTTGTTTGTGTGTTTGTTGCATTTGAATTTGTTTTGATAGTCGAACTACTAAACAGATGAATCAGTAAACTAGTTAGTTATTCAGTTGGTCAGTTGGTCAATTAGTCAGTCATTAACATTGAGAACTTGTTTGACAAAATTTAACACTCGATGCCATTGCAGCTGGCAAACTCTCTCCAATTGCCTATTGAGATGTCCTTTGCAGGAGTAGCAGCAGCTGACCGATCTCCGTTTTTTGAGACAAGCTGGTAAATATAAATAGAATTACAAATTATCAAGAACCTTATAAATAGAACAAAAAGTGTGATTTATTTAAAATAGTTGCAGTTAAAAATTGTTTAATCTTTAGGCTCTGCAATCACTGAACCACTTTGAATCCCCCTTTCATTTACTGTCGTTACCCCTTATGTGTGTGTGTCTGTGAGACTGTGTGTGTGTGTGTGTGTATGAGGAGTAGGACCAGCTATTAACACCGCATATCCAAATCTAAATTCAAATTGGATCAAAAACATAAAAAACTCAAAATTTGTTGTTGTTGTTGTTGTTATTGCATTCGTGTATTTTTTAATGTTTATTTTCTGATTTACTTATTTATTTATTTATTATTGCAAACGTCCCAAGCTCCTCTTCCCGCCGTTGAGCTCATGTATTATGAACAAGTTTATTGTCGTGCGCTGTGTCTATTTGCTTAGGGGTGATGATAGGGGAGCAGAGGATGGTGGGAGGCGAATGGGGTGCTTTTGTGAAGCTCGTCAACAAAATTAAAATTGCGTGTTGAGTATTTTTTATATTTTTTTGTATGTAGCTGCCAAATCATATTGCGCCATTTGTTATGCACCAAACGGAGGAGGTTCATCATTTTCGAAAAAACCCAATATTGTCGTTGCCCAACAATGTGATTTGTGAGGATTCAAATTGAGACCTACATTAAGCTAGATGAAGGACCGACACTCACTGTGGGCAGCTTCATTTTAAGCTCCAAGGAAGTGGAGTATGTGTGTGTGTAGATATATTATGATATGTGTGTAAATATGTTTGTACTACTTGGTTAAACCTGTTTAAATTTTCCCTCTTGGTTTTAAAAGTAAAGAAATTATTTTTTTCACAATAGACGAATTGCAAAAATAAGCAAAAGAAAAATCCAATTTTCATATAGCTTAAAAATATATTTAAAAAAAATTATATTGTGAGCAATTAATGATTTCTGAAAGGAATAAATCATTAAAACAAGAAAAAGCATTGTTCATTATGCTACTAAATAATAAAATGTTTGTTTCAAAAATCAAAATGAATCAATTTTAAAAGATATTCTGTGTTTAAATAGACTGACACAATTTTTGCCATTTGGCTAATAGGATTAGTTTTGTGCTAACCACGCAAGGCGTGAAATAAACACGGAAGAAACTATAAGGAAAGGCGTTGCTGGCATTTGGAATAGGCACAGTTTTGGCCATTAGTGGAATCAGCAGCAGTCGTCGCACACACTGCTGAAAGCAGCGACTCCGACAAAGGATAAAACGCTGCCCTGATTACTGGGCTACAAGACTCTTACCCCTCCCCACCCCCCCCCCCTGCCATTGAGCAGTGTGACTGTTGGACTGATGTAGCCATTGTCAGCGAGGTGGAAAATGTTACGCTACAATTTAATTGAAAGGATAATCAGGCGCACAGCGGCTGCGCGTTATGTGAGGAGCGCACTCATTTGAAGGGGCACAGGGATACAGTCGGGCAGAGGCAACGAGGCAGGCAGGCAGGGAAGGCAAGGCAGCAAGCACACACACAAAGCTGTGTGCAATGAATGAATGAATGAATGAATGAATGTTGCAAATAGAAATAAATAGCAAACGCAGTCGCGGCGGCAACGCTGGCAAACGGTGGCAACATCAGCTTTTGTTGTACCCGTCAAGTGTCCTTTTTGATGGCGACGACAACGACAGCGACGACGACGATGATGATGATGATGATGATGAAGATGATGATGATGATGTTCCGGGGTTGCTTCGGTAGACCTCGCTTGTGGCCGGGTCTCTGAGCCCACAACGTGGCCGGTTTGGCTTCCTTTGCGATCCTCGCCCCGAATAGCTGTCGATGCATAACGGGGGAAAGAACGCGGTGGGGGGACGGGGACGGGAACGGGGACGGGGAGGGGGAGGGGGAGCGCCCGTAGCGCAAGGCGTGTGAAGAACACGGCAGGAGGACACTTTGTCGCCAGTGAAAAGGGGTCGCCAGCACTCACTCACACTCAGACTCGGAGGACATGCTGCAACCGCCGGAGTCGACACTAGCGGCGATTGGCAAATGTAACTAAATAAAATTAAATGCGTTGCCCAAGTTGCAAATTCAAGCACAATCAAATGGATTCATGCTGCGTGGCCCTCTTCCTGTGTGCTCCTTCACCTCTAACCCCTTCTCTTTCCACCGCTCTCTCTCTCTCTCTCTCACTCTCTCGGAGTCACTCTGAGTCTGTTTGGCACACAAAAGCCAGCAACAGCAGCAGGCGGCAAAAAATCAAAATAAAAATAAAAAATGTAATTTTAATCGAATTCATTCGCCCCTTTCATGCATACAAATAGTTTTCTGATTCACTTACTCAGCGCACAGCACACAGCATTCAAGCATTCAAGCATTCAAGCATTCAAGTGCCCCGCCCCTTCGCCTTCGACATACCTTATTAGAGTCTTTCTCACACCTCAATCTCTCTTCCTCTCCCTCTCCCTCTCCCTCTCTCTCCATCACTCTTGCCTTTAGTTTTTCTAGCACTCTTTGATTTGTGTTGTGCCAACAATCGCCGGATGCTCAGCGTGCTCATTGCTCACCTTCCCCCCATCCACCCCCCACACCACACCACTCTCCAATCCCTTGCCACTTTCACATCCCCGCGCCAAAGCATTAATTTGCGTGTACTGCAATTAACTTGCCCCTCTCCGCTGTCTCTGCTCGACTAACGGTTTAACGTACAGCGACTAACTGTTAATAACTGACTAGCTAACTAACTGTCTAACTGCCTGTCTGTCTCTCTGCCTGTCTCTCTGCCCGCCTGTCCGTCTGATTGCCAGATTGACAAATGTCAGCACTTGTGAGTTATTAAAACAAAGAATTCTTCACTAATTAACAACTGTTTGATTAAGCACCACACTGGAAAAAAAATATATATATATACCAAAACTGTACAGCCGAAAATGGAATACGCTTACAGTCAAAATTGTCGAAAATATTCTCAGCAATTATTTATCTTTTTATTTCTCAGTTAATTTTAAATTTCAAAATTCATATTGGTGCTTAGGATATTTTTGTTCAGATAATATCAAAATAACTGTCGCAATTTTGATATCTAACGCTTATCGTAAAAATGGGGACTATAAAATAAAAATTTTGGATTTAATGAAATCAAATAAAATATCAAATAATTAATAAAATAAAATAAAATAAAAGTTTCTAATCACAGCTAATTCATTAATTAATATTTACAATTTCATCATTTAATATATACATTGTGAATAGTTGCATTGAATATTTATTAATCGATAACTTTCAATATTTTCGATTTGATATATATTTTTGATAAGTATTTTAATGGTATGTTGGAATAGTTGAAAATTGTATATGTTTGAAATGAGCTAGCTTAAAATACACTTTCTCGATTTGCCACTTTTCAGTTAGCAGTTGCCAGTTACCAGTTACCAGTTACCAGTTGCCACTTACCAGTTGCCAGTTGCCACTTTTGCAGTTGCCTATTTTCACTTGGCAGGTAACTTTTTGGAGCGCAATTCTTTGTTTGCCCATGTAAAATAATATTGTATTTGGCTGTTTGTCTATTTGCTGTGCGACAATGTCGTTTCAGGCTAATGAAGGGCACACTGGCATGTCAGATGAGGCACGAGGGGGCATGTGGCATGTGGCATGTGGCATGGGGCCGTAAAGGGTATTGTCTGCATCAAAGTGAAGCCTTAAAAGTTGCCACACAAACGTGTGTATAAATCTACAGTTGTGTGTGTGTGTGTGTGTAAAAGGATACTTGTGCATGAGGAGAGGTCAATTTAAATATTAGTACAGATATTGTCCAGCGGATGTTCAAAGAATGTTGCATCTTCGATGACGATAACAAACTAATTATGTCCTCGTCTAGGAGTAGGCGCCACTTGACAGCTGCGCTGAAACTGATTTATGTGGTGCCCGAGAACCGAAACAGCAGTTGGCTGACATAGCCAGGAATTAATGGGAAGCACTTTGCAATTGATTTGTCAAACAGGCGCAGGATCTGCCCAACAACAACAACAACAACGAGTGCAAGAACAAGTGCAACGACGACGACGGCGACGGCGCCTCGTTTTGAGATGTAGATGAGGGCTCAGACACAGGGACTGGCTACCAGGAACTGATGCAGAAGCTGCTGCACTCCAACTCCAATTTGGAAGAGAGAGTCCAGTGTCCCGTTTGTCAGCCTATTACTTAATCAAATGCGCTCATTTTTAGCCAGAAGTCCGAAAGGAGCTAAAATTATACGATACATGTTTTGACACAAGGCGGCAACAACAACAACAACAACAACAAACTGAAAGCGGACACCAACAACTGTTGTTGTCGTTGTTGTTGTTGCTGTTGTGTAATACACTGTAATTGGAACTGCAGTTGCTCAATTCTCACTTGGCGTGTTTTGTAGGACGGGTGCCGTTTTTAACACGCCTTCAAGCAGCCAGGTTTGTGGCAGCCTCAGTTTGTTTGCTATCTGCTATCTGCTATCTGCTACCTGATCTACTCGGCATGCACCATTTATAATGGGGGCAGTTACTTAAATGAGATTTTGCCGTTGATTAGGGCCAACGGACCAGATATTCCAGATATGTCGAAGCAGCTGTTTGCTCATTATTATTACAAAAGTTGAGCTATCGATTCATCATATCAAATTTAGTTTTTACTTAATTCTTAATTATTTTTGCATATTCCACAAATATAAAGATAACTTTTGTTGTAAACAAATATCAGCTAATAAAATATTTATTTGTTTAATTTTCGAATTACAAAATTACTGAGAAACTTAAATGGAGTTTTGGGCTTAATTAAATGTGAAAAATCATTATTCCTCATCAATCGCAAAGAGTTTTCCTTTTTGTGTCGTTGACATCTTGCGTCAATATGGTGCTGCTAATCAGCTGGCTGGGAAACACAATATAAGCCGTGTCCATGGCACAGCCAGTTGAATAGTGAATAATGAATATGAATAATTAATATGAATAATGAATGGTGAATGGAGAATTGTGAATGTGAATGGTCACCCCAATTGAGCTGACCATTCAGCTTGACCGCTGGGTGCGAGTGTTGAATGGTGAATGCTGAATGGTGCCTCAATGATTGCCCAGAGCATTGGTCTACCGCGGAAGTGACCAAAAGGCATAGGCGGTGATCTCAACGGCGGCGGACGCAGGCGCAACGGATTAGCAGCTCGGTCCCAAGGCGGAGCGGGGTGGAACGTGGACAGGGCGTGATGAGGACTGAACGGGAACAGAGGATAGAGGATGGAGGATGGTGGATGGTGGACGGAGGACGGAGTACCTTTTGCCATTGTCCATGTCACGACCGCCTGCCATGAAAATGAAGCTGTTTTGGGCGATGCGATGCGATGCGATGCGATTTGATGCGTATGTGGCAACAATGCCCCAGTTACGAGTTGAGCTTGCCTCAAGCATTATTGCTGTTGTGCCCGTAATTGCCGCCCTGAAACCAGGCATTAGTGCCACGGCACGCAAACCTTTGTCCCCCCTTCCCCTCCAGCCACCCCAGCCTCCTGTTTCCGCTGCTTAGGCAACCGTTTTTTTTTTTTCATTTCGTTTCATGGTCTAGAATTTGGTATTGTGCAGCCTTGAAACTTAATCGAAGTTAAAAAAAAGCAAAGCAAAGTCCATAGAAGAAAACACAATCCTTGGATGTCATCCATTGTGGGCAGGATTAGGTGACACACAAAATGTGGAAGCAACTTGGGCATGCAACAAAAAAAAGGACGCTTCAAGTTGAACCCAGGCAAAGTCCTTATGCCAAAAACACACATAGGTGGATGCCACATGTAAATAGATGCCAATGCTCATAGTATGCAGCTCGTGGCATATCCGAACAGCGGGGATTCGCAGCAGCAGCAGCAGCAGCAGCAGGAACAAGACTCAGTCTCATTCGTCATGGCTGTAAAAAGATGAAAAAATGTAGAAGTGCTGGCGACATTTGCACGGCAAATTTGATCACATTATTGCAGAAAGATACACAATTGCTGAAAGGACAACTAGTAAATGCTACATGCTGCATGCTGCTTGCTGCATGCTACACTCTGTATATATGCCATACAACTCGGTCTCCTTTTTGCCCGGCTTTGGTTGTCGTATGCCTCCTTTGCGCATGTTGAGCATGAAAATTTCAATTTTTCGCCAGATAATTTCAATTTGCGAACAATGCCGCAATGTTGCACGAATTCACACACTCTGCGAGAGAAAGAGAGAGAGAGAGAGAGAGAGCGAGAGCGATGAAGAGTGAGAGGGCTAATCAATTGATTCGTTGCGCCATCATCATCATCATCATCATCATCGGCAGCAGCAGGAGGAAAGGAGCAGTTGTCCAATGTCAAAGTCGTTGTCCCATCAATGTGTGGTGGCATCGACCGCAATCATTTGGCCACAGCGGGTACTCGTAGGAAAACCGCTACGCTTCGAATCTCAACGGAGCGGATCGGTTCAGTTGCGATTGAGACGAAACGAAACGAAACGAAACGGAACAGATCGCAGCCCCATTTGATGAGCGTGGCTAATGGGCCCATTTATGGACCCCGTTGCGAGCTGTGCATCGGCAAAATGGTAACTGGCCCCTGGCCATTTGTCATGCCACATTTTGCAATGGCCAATCATTTTGCACATTTCTCCTTTTCTATGTGCGATCTTTGATGTATTCATTTAGTTGTGGACACCCTGTCGTTGCGACACCACCATCATCATCATCATCATCATCATCACCATCATCATCATTGTCGGCTCTGAAGTGCTAAGTGGCCGCGTGTGACCAATTTCTGAGCACAGCTGCCAATATTGGGCAGCATTGGCCAGACTGACCTGGCCCATTGTTAACCAAACCATTAACTTGACAATGCACAATTGAACGATTTAGCCATTAAGCCACTAAGTCATTTGGTGGTGCCTTTCTCCCCCCTCTCACTCCCGCAATCTGAATGCTGGACAAATGATTTATTCAAATAATATCAGCAAACGAAAACAGCAACTAAATATTGAATTAAAGCGAATTTATTAAAACAAACACAATTTTAATCGAAATTGTTACGAATTAAAATAACTAATTAATCCGAACGGATTTTTATGGCTACTCATTAATTCAAAAATTGGAAATTGTTTATTCAAAAATGACAATCGGAGTATTTATAATATCGCAAATAAATATTCTGATTATCACGAAATAATTAATTGCTATAAATAATAAATATTTAGTTTGAAGAGTATTTCGATATTTAATAGATTAAGTTATGCAAGTTTATTATTCAGACTCAATTTCAGAGTCAGGGGACTGCATAATTTTGCTTGGAGCTGTCTGGTCTGAAGGATGCATGGGTCGACTTGGATACGTGTGTGTGGGATTTTAGTAGTGGCTGAAAGGAAATGAAATGACCGGAAGTTAAATCAAGCCAATTCAATGCTCAGCCAAAAATTGTAAAAGATCAAAAAAGCAAATTGAATGAAAGTCAAAATGCCAAAAATTGTATGCTGGCCACGTAACAAAACTAAATATAAATATGCTCTCATTGTTGTTGTTGTTGTTGTTTGACTGTCACATTGTTGTTTTTGGCACCTTTAGCTAAAAATTCAAATAAAACTTACACCTTTGAGCAGCTGCCAGTCAATCTTGACCATACAAATACGTAGATTGACTTTTGGTTGCCTCTCTGACCAAGGGACGACAAGCGGAAATCCTTTTTCAATTTTATTTTATAGCAGAATGCACACCCACACACACACACACACACACACATACGTATACACAGCTGCTGCAATTTATAGCAAAAATATAAATTGAGTTGCCGGCCACTGAAGTTGATTATGGTCTACGCTTCACCGAATCTGAGCCAACAAATTTTCTCAATTCCGTTTAAAAATCAACACCAAGGCTGTCCCCAACCAACAGCTATCCCCCTTCCCCACATCCAAGTCACCCCTAGAAATCGCCTTTAGTAAGGGGCTGTTTTTTAACACACAACAAAAACAACAATAAAGAGAAGGAAAAAAGTAAAACAGTCGCTGCCAATTTGGGGGCTGGACTAATACACTAAGGATGTTCATATGTGTGTGTGTGTGTGTGGTTGTGTGTGTGTTTGGGGCTAAGCCCTGCGGCTCACATATCAGCGTGCATTAAAACAAAGTGGGTATCGATGTAGAGCCCGGTCCGGCCCGGCCCGGCTCGGGTCCGAACCAAAAATTCTCCAATCACCCGGCTCGTTGGGGGTTTTGACTCAATTTGCACAAAAGGCAAGAAAGAAAACGGATTCGCAATGCACCGAATTTTAATTACCCTAAGTAACAGACAGAATGATATGACAAGTAGTTGTAAGATCGAAACAAGATATGGTCAAGCTAATTGGAATATTTAATAGACAGAGGAGATCTCGGAAAGAAATATGTATTTGAAATCCATTTGCATAGTTGATGTGGAAATTAAAGAACTCTTTCGCCGTTAGGCCATGTGAACAAACAAATCTAAAGGGTTGGGTCTTCCTTGCGGATCAAACGGACAGCGGCTGCTTTCACTTATCAAAGTGGTGGGGGTCCAAATTATTTACGCCTTAAGCTCCAAAGCCGATTTGTCCACCCACTGCATAACAGTTCCCATTCCCAATGCCATTCCCATTCCCATTCCTATTACCATTTCACACGTATGACATTAAGGCCTCTGTCTTGATTTGACGTATGCAAAGTATGTGAGCCAGTTTTTTGGGAATATGCGAAACACCGGCCACAGACTCCGTTCGTCGCTCGTCGCTCCCCCGGGGATACGCCGGATTGACGGAAGTGTCGGTGGCACTTAAGACAACGGCTGGCGCCGGAATTCGTGCGAAAGGAGGCTGCGGGCTCTTCTTGGAGTGCTGCAGTGTCAGCTTGCAGCAGATCAACATCTGAGACGGGGTACAGTGGCAACTACATACAAGTGCAGCGCCGTGGCAACGGGGCAACGGGGCAACTACAAGGGACACAAAAGACAAGTGTCAAAAGTGTTTACGCAACATGAACCGGTGCATGTCGCATGTAGCATGCCGCATGTAGCATGTAGTTTGTTGTTTGTCGTTTGTCTCACTTATTAATTGCATTTCGATAATAATTTCATGCTCGTTAACAACTCCCGACATGGTCCGGAACCGTATTAGTTACAGGACCCGCTCCAACTCCAACTCCGACTCCATCTCCAACTCCAACTCCGTCCAGTCCTGTCTGCATCGTTAAACAGTCGCTAATTAGACGCACATGTGTAACACAAAACCGCATTTAAGCGTTACCAAAGAACCCCGACGAGGCTGAGTCCGAGTGTGAGTATGAGTGTGAGTGTGAGTGTGAGTGTGAGTGTGAGTGCGAGTGTGAATGAGAGATTACGAGTTTTTCACCCCGCCACCGACGCGACTCTCGACGAGTTCCGGCGAAGCACTAAAACTGTCCCAATTGTAACGAAATTATACACTTGAACTTCTTAACTTTGCCCCGGGGTCGCTCACGTCACTTCTGCATGTGTGTGTATATGTGTGTGTGTGTGTGTGTGTGTGTGTGGTGTTGGTTGTTTGGTGTTTTATGTCTCTACTGCCTGCAGGTTAAGCACACCGCACGACCTTTACACATGAGCGGGAATGGGGCTTTCGGTTCACCAATATTGATATTCAAAAAAAGATTTCAACATTTGTTGGTAAACAATTAAAATGTACTTTTATAAATTCAAAAATCATATAAAAAATAAGCACTGCTTAATTTCAAGTCCTTCCTGCAGAAATTCATGTCACTTTTTCAGTTAATCGTTTGCAAGATTTTTTTTATGTACAGTTGATTTTTGAAAGGTTCATTTCGGGGAGCCATGGAAGCCATGAGAAAGGGGGGAAGGCACCAAAACCTCATTATGCCATTTGACAGACACACAATACGAAATGGGGGACAAATAATCTGGCACTTGTGCAGTAATTGGTGAATGGGAAAAAGCTGTAGAATAACCAAAATATTATATATATTATATATATTTGAACTATTTCTATTTATATGCGGTAACTATTTACACTCAACATATAATACATAGCTTAAAATGGCATTTTATATAAAATTAATTTTAATTAAATTTGCTTAATTTCTAACTCACTTTTTTCTGTTTTTACCGTTCAGTTTATGTTTTTATTTCTGCAATTATATATGGGTAACTATTTACATGCAACAACCATTTTCAAATTTCCATATTCCATCAAATTCAATTAAGTTCAATTTGCTTAATTTCAAATTCACATTTTTCTGTTGTTCGCGTTAAGCTGGATTCCTTTGCCAACGAACTTTATTAAAGTGTGCAAACAGCTGGCTCCAAATTTCGCTGCCAAATCGAGCAATCACAAACACAAAACCCAACCCCCGATGCCAGACTAAACCCCTCAAAAAAAAAAACGAAAAATACATAAAAAATAGAGATTCCTGCTTCACTGTCCATTCCCATATTTTTATAAGAGAAAAAAAAAAACAAAAAAATTTCAATACTGACTGAATGACTGAATGACTGAATGAGCCACGGGGACATTGACGCTCGGCAATAATATGGCTGTTGACTTTGGTGTTGTTCTCCTTGTTCTGCTTGTTACTGTTATTGTTGTAGCTGTTGCTCGGCTCAACTCAACTCATCTCATCTCATCTCAACTCCCGCCTCGCAGCTCGTCCCGATTTGCCGCTTGGCCATCACAACATTTGCATGCCTCATTTGAGTACAAGTTCCTCTTCATTTATTTATTTTATTGCGGCCTCATTCGCGTTATGAACTCAATGGTCTGTGGACATTATTTTAATAATTGCAGTCTACAACAATAACAACAGCAGCAGCAGCAGCAGCAGCAGCAGCAGCAGGAGCAGCAGCAAAAGCAATAACAACAAACCACCCACAACAACACACCACCCCCCCCCCCACTCCCTCTTCCAAGCATCTTGTTTATTGTTGTTTGCCATTGCTTTTGTTGCTCTTTATTGCTCGCATTCCATTGATTTTCATGGATTTTCGTAATAAACTTTTGTATTGTAAGTTTTTATGTACGTTCCTTGTTCGACCAATAAACGAAGAAATCATCATCATTGCCAGAATTATTATACGAGGAGCAGCAGCGCTGATATGCCATGGTGCGGCATGGTTCGGCATGGTTCGGCATAGTCTGGCATGGCCTGTAGGTGATAAGCGACCGGAAGACATGTTGTCTGGTGAGTGTAGGGAGAGTTTTGCTGCCAGGATTATCCCCGGGCTAAGCTTACACAAATGTTGTGGCCTAATTTATCTTGAGTGGATCAATTGGCCAACAACAGAAAAGAGAAACAAAACATTGAAGCAAAATAAAACAAGCAGCAGTGATGGATGGATGATGGATATCGATAGATCGATTGAGCTGATGGCTCAGTTTTAGGGGATCAGGTGACGTGCCAAATCTCAGGTTGTTGTTTTTTTTTTTTTTGTTGCCATTGTGACCGGGTGTGCTTTTGTGTTTGTGTGTTGGTTGTTGGCCATTCGATATGCCTGGTCATTGCTGGACAGGGGATTAGAACAAGTGGTGAGCCGATAGGGCCACCAGGTTGCACAATGCCCAAGCAATTGTTCGTGTTGCAGTTGCAGTTGTTGCAAGTGCATATGGCAAAACAAAGGACATGCACACGATCGACCTGCGATAAAGGGCTATGATCTCCAGCTCAGCACAGATCTCACTCTCTGTCCCTCTCACTCTCTCTCTCTCTCTCTGGCTCAGTCACAACCGTCTGCCGACAACCAGTCTAGCGCGCATCCTCTGCCACACACACACACACACACACACACACACACTCATAGAGATATTTATATGTATATGCCCCATATTAAGCCTAAGTGCGGATAAGCCAAATGCTAATAGGTTTGCTAATGTGAAAGCACCGGCCACACATGCGAGAGACTCGAGAGAACCTGGCCGAGACCAGGCCAGGCCAGGCCAGGCTTAGCCTGTCCACACACAATGGGCCAGTGGCTTTTATTGTATGCCGCCCTTTTGCGAAAATTGCAAACTGTATTGTTTAGTAAGTTGCTGAACAATGCTAAACGTAGCGCCGGCGCTGCCACCGATTCAACCTGCCACCACATTCAAGCGGCGGCTCAGGCTCAACTTGCAATTTTAGGCTCGCTTTAAAACTGGCCCATCCCGTTCTGGATCAGGGGCCCTTGCGCTGCACTACTTCATTAATATTCCAATCACTGCATGTTCCGACACTAAAAATGCAATCGCTTCGCCTACTCCAACCATGGCACCTCATCTTTCATGTTTGCTGAAAATTCAACAACCAAATGGTGGAGTAGAAAGTTCACAGAAACTACAAACAACACCCATTGAAAATTGAGTTAGGAAATGCTCGATTTTTTCCAATCAACCAATATAGTAGTATAATGAATAATCATAATCATCACCATAATGTGCAGCATATAGCACTTATTTTTTCATATAATTTGGAATACAAATTTAGTAGTCGATTACAATTTAGTGATTTGTGCATGGAACGATATTAAAACTTTACAAGACAAATACACAGAAATGTCGTAGTATACCCGTACTCAATTATGAATAGAACATAGACATGTCAAAGTTTTTTATACCGGATGTGACTACGTCATTGGCCTTTTATTCCTTTTCGAATTCTAAAGTGACGTTTGCGTTTTTTTTATGCCAGTTTCAAAAGGATTTTTTATACCCTAAACCCATTCAAAATAAAAGAAGGAATGTGATAAAGTTGTGCAACAGAATGAAACAGGCTGAATAAAGCAAATGTCAAGGACTTCAAATCAAATTTATTTAATTTTAACAACAATTATTCCCGTTTCACGAATATAATCCTTCAATTTAAATAAGATATGCTCTGACCCCTCATTAATTAAATGTACAAATTTCCCCGATATCGCCTTAACAAAATTAAATTTAAATTTAAGAAACGACCAGCACAAAATATACTAAATTGTGTACGATTTTTATGCCATGCTTCTCATCCTGTGATAATTATTAGATTACTTTTTAAATTTACCAGCTGGGTTCAGGGTATATCCAAGTCGAGGTATTGACTAAAATTTACTAACTCTTTTTTTTTTTTGTAAGCCATCGGCGGCTGGTGCCTAGTGGCTGTTGCCTAGTTGACGATGGCTGATTGCTGGCTCCTGGACCGGAATCTAAAGTGGGCAGCAGTAGGTTGCTAATCAGTACAGTTTCCGCTTGCCGGACCGTGATTCAACTGTGCGCGATATCTGTCAACAGGCAGACCTATAAATATGCATGGAGACTTTACAAAAAAGAAAAAGCAAAACGAGAAAAAAATTTAACTCTGACTGAGAAATGGGTGTCAACTCTGATGGGTAGCTGGAAACTAGCTGGCTGTGGAATTGCACTCAGAGACTGACGACTGAGTAGACTGAGCAGAGTAACCTCGTCTGTCGAGCATTTCATTTCATTTTACAATTTTTCTAGCACTACAACAATTTAGAAAAATAAGTGAAAATAATAAAAACGTGAATTGAACACATCCAACACAAATAACCAACGAAAAATCGAGTTGCACCAAATTTTGAGTTATCCCCGATACGATAACCGATTATTTTACAAATAGAAGATGTTCCGATCTCAATTGGCAGTCCCCTTCAAGGGATTGCAGCTGATGCGCTTCTTGAGTTTGAGTGAGTACCATAATAATCATAACGATTCCTTATGTGTATACCATCAACAGTTTACTCAATTTTATGATTTTGAATTGAATGCAATTGAAATTTTAATTATGTAATCAATATGACATATATATATGTATATCTATATATATATATATATATATATATTTATATATATATATATATCTAATGCATTTCAACTTATCTCTTGTATCTAAGAACCCAAGCAGATGATTGCTAACATTGGACTGGTCAAAAAGGAGAAGACACTATCGGAGGCAGTGCAGGGGAAGCCGGAGTCGGACCGGATGAACCGCAGCAATAACAATTTCAATCTTGGCCACAACGCTAATATGGGCATGAAGCAGGCAACCAGTGTCGCCTTCGTTCCATTTGACTATTCTGTCATGAAAAACGTGGGCACTTTGAAGGCACTGCCACATCCACTGACGCAGGAGCAACTGCCGCTGCCTGAGCAGCCGCTGCGAAAGATCTATTACAATCCACTGCGGCGCCGCAGCTTCGTTGATCCGGCACGTGTTCAGTATACCAAGGATCGGTTCAAGTACACCGAGATGAATATAATCGCCAACAACAAGGCGGCGTCGGAGAAGAAGTTTGTGTCGCGCACCGAGCTGCACTCGGGTCGCCTGGACAAGATCAATTAGGACTCCTGCGATTCTCCGATGTGCATTTCAATGTTATCTTTCTGTTGGCTATTATAAATATATTTTGGCCCTTTAATTCGCTGAAGCGAAGTGCATTGCAAAGTTTATGTTTTTTCTTCTTATTTTTCCATATATCCCCACCTTCTGTGGGAGGGGACAAGCCATCTTCGCATCGTCATAGCGAAACATCGATTCCGGATTCGGGAATGAAGAGCCGGACACCTATAAGCCGCTATGCATCGGATGCAAGTGCAACAGTTGCAAAAGGAACAGCAGAGAACACACGCTCAAAAGGAAAGCAACGATGCAACAATGAACTCCGGATGCACTGTGCTGGGGAGTGTTCCCGGAGTAGTCCGTGGGCCAAGCAGTTGTTAGGCAACTGTAAGCGCTGTTAAGTTCTTGGTTCCGAATGCAACAGAATGAGGCATGCAATTTAAAGATTTTTGATTTTCTCTTGATTCGCGATTGCACTTCAAAAATTCGACTTGTGTTGCAAAATTTATAGACCAAATAAGTCTAGTCCCACTTGGATGAGATAAACAAGCTAAATATTTAATCAATCTAAAATTACGTAATGCAAATATTATTATAATAATAATAATGTGAATATCATATTAATATATAATCTAAATATCTAATCAATCTAAAATTACGTAATGCAGAATTAATAAATATTTAGAGGTAATTAAAAAATTAAAAAAAAATAAAAAAAAATTAAAAATAGAATACAATTTAATATACATAAATAAAATATAATCTAAAAAAAATAAAATATTGTTTGTACTTATTTCCGTTAATTCTGTAACACTAATTAAATAAAATTATAATAATAATGATATGAATATAATATTAATATATATCTAAATAATATCATCTAGCCAATTGTTATGAAACCGCATTAATTCAAAAATTATTAAGTATATTTTGGGGTTTATGTGTTTCGCCCACTCTTTTTGTTGGTCCATGTCAATGCTGCAACCAATAATCCTTATTTACCCCCGTTCTCCAATCCAATTTCTGTGCCTGTTGGCTGTCTCTGTGCCAGTGTCTGTGTCGAGTCCATTCAGCTGATTCAAAGAAGTGTTTCGCTTTCAGCTCCGTTTGATGTGCACAAGTAGCTGCAGCTTTCTGCTGCTTTCTTTTGAGCTGGTGAAATCGCAATCCACAGTTGAACTGTTCTATTCGGATCATTGTGTGGAATGGTGATGGAGAATGGCTAACAGAATTTGTGAGGGGACGGGGCTGGGGCGGTGTCGGTATCGGTGAATGGCTACGCATACAAATCACACTAAACCAAATACGTCAAGGCAGCAGCTTGACAACAACAACAACAACAACAACAACTGAAAAGAGAGAAGGATTTGGCTTTGGCTTTGGCTTTCCCTTGAGTGCGCCCAACAGCAGCCGGCTCAATATCACAAAAAGTACCCGCAAAAAATCACATGGAAGAGTGAACTGAATCGGTGCAAGCTAAATAACATGGGGAAAAAAAAACAACAACAAAAAAAAAACAGCAGCACTAACAAAACAACTGCACAACAAAAGCTGACTGAATACAAAACCAAGTCGGAACGGACGAGGTATCGACAACGGCACGCTTGGCGCTTGGCTCTTGGCGCTTGGCGCTTGGCGCTTGAGAGGTTGATGCTTGGAGTGGGATGGAGTTGATTTAGGTGGCTGGGTTTGTGCAGAGATTTAGCTTTGAGCTATGGATATCGTCGTTCTCTGCCGTCGAAGCTCATCGATTCAGTCGAACCAAAGCACAGGCATTGAGGCATTCGGCTTGGGACTGCCACTGAAACTGAGTCTGAGTCTGAGTCTGGGTCTGAGTGTGAGTGTGAGTCTGGGTCTGGTCTCTCGATTCAAGTGTCGGTGTCGTGCAGCAAGTTTACATGATATCAGTGCAGCTTTTTGTTGCCGTTTTTTAATTACATCCTCAACGAGGGTGGCATCACACACATGCCCCAAATGACGCGCCTCTGGCAAGCAACAAAACATAAACAAAGAGTCACAAAACGACAGCACAAAAAAGTTGCACAAAACACGTTGCACGACTGCAAGATACCCATCCAAATCTTTCCTACAACTACAACTCTTTCACATCACGCCGACCGAATCCTTTCAAGAGGTGAGTGCATCATAATTATTTGGGATTGGTGGCATTCGAAATGATGGGTATGCACAACCAAAACCATTATGACTTGAACAAATGTAATGGTTTGGCTTTGGCTTTGGTTTTGGCCTATGAGAGGCGGTGTTGATACCAGACACCGTAGCGTCCTTATTGCTCACCATCATCCGTATTGCCAACATTAACACCAACACCATCACCATCACCATCGTCCTTGTCATCCTCAGCGCTGACGTGAAACTTTCCTGGCTGGGCGCTCCTCTGTGTAATACTGTGAAATTCCAATAAATGCAGTTTAAGTTGAGGCTCCTCAACCCGCCCCGCCGCGCCACGCCTTGTCTGTGGGGTAAATATCTGCAGAAGGCTGCCAAACGGTGAACCAAAATCTGAACCACACACCACCAAGCCACCCACCCAGTCCAGCAGCCAAAAGTGTTCAACACAATGTCAAAGAAAAAAAAATCCACTGGAAAAATCGTAGAAAATCGAAAAAAAATAAAATTGGCCACGTAACTGAAAACCTTTGAGCGAAGATGTGCAAGTGGAAGAAAATCATAAGTGGTTGGATAGTTCGAGCAGACACACTGAATAACTGTGAATTCCTGGCCAGATGCACTTTGACTCTGCCCTACTTAAACTTAAAAATAAATAAACTTAAAAATAAACAGTTCATGAAATGAATAACTCAAATCTTTATATCACATTAGATTAATTAAATCGTGTTATTTCGATCAGCTGACTTTAATTAATTATTTATTTCAATTCAGTTTAATGCAGATTATATCATCCTCGTTCAGAGTGGGGCATTCAACAACTCGCACTGGCTGCAAGGAGCTGTGCGCGCGAGAGACCAACCCACTTTGGAGCAGGCCAAGCAGATTGGGAATTGGCAATTGGCAGCCGGGAGGTACTCAGGTCAATTGTGCTAGGGATTGCGATTTCGATGTGCGCCAGGGAGCAGCCAAGGATATTATCGTCATCATCATCATCATCATCTGCCCATCATCGTGCGGCGCACAGCAGTTGTCGCACAGCACTCGCTGGATTGGTATCCTTTGCATCCTTTGCATCCTTTGCTGCTGCCATTGGTACTTTGGGGATTTTGTGCAGATTTACATGCAAACAATCAAGATATGCCCGGCTTTTACGTGGCGCTGTTGTGGGACCTGAATCTGAGCCCGGACCCGGACCCGGACCCGAACACAAACCCGAAGCGAGCGCCACAGCACCTGAATCCGACAAGGGGGCGCCAGTTGGGTGGCTGCGAGTATTGTGGCCTGTACGTGTGCCAATACATCATGTGCGCTTCACGAGCGGCACACACACACACACACACACACGCTCACACCTGATTGGTAACTGTTTCGTGTGTGTGTGTTGCAATGCTTAGCGTATTCGCAACTCGTTGCATGTCTGTTTGGTTTTCAAATCTGTTCACCTTTGATTTGCCATCGCCTCCACTCGAGCGCTTTTACACACTGAACCCATTATAAATTGATCAGTTGGGTGTATATATTCCATATCCGTATGTTCGCAGCTCTCGCTGATCTCCGAGACTTTCTAATAATATCGAATATCGAAAAAGCTACTATTTTGAGTAATTCGTAATTCCGTCTAAATATTTATTAATGCAGAAATACACATAAAATGTTTATGCACAATAAGTATCTAAGAGGAAAGAACTTTAGTTGGGGTATCTCATAGTCGAGCACTCCCGACTAAAGCGTTCTGGCTGTGCTCTTGCACTGTTTATTGAATAAGTATATATACAAATGATTCGCATACTGCTCTCGTTGGCAATCTCACTCCTATTCCACAAGTCTCCTCTGCTTTGGTAACTATTTTTTACTCTGTATTTTTCTGATTTTATTGGATTATTTCAATTGTTTCTTGTGTTAAATGTTTACCTTCTGTTTCAGCATATTTAGTTTCATTTTTGTGCAAATCTCAACATACTTTATCGTTGCCCCACCACCTTCCTCTGTCCCCCTCTCTCTCTCTCTCTCTCTCTCTATGAGCATCTATGTTTTTGTTATTTTACAATCTTGGCCCACGCTGGCCTTGTTAATGTTTAAGGCGCGTTAATTATTTAATGCCTGTCACCCAGTGGCTAACACTCGGTGTTAAATGCAAATTGGCATTGTCACTGTGCTGCACAGTTAAAAAAAAGAGCAGAAAGGGCAGAGCAGAGCGACAGTGACAGCGACAGCAGCCAGGACAATAACAAGGATATCAGCGGCAACACACAGCTTGAAACATGGCACAGTTAACCCAAGTGACACATACAATACGAGTACAGCCAACAGAGCGACAACATCACAGCACAACATCTGTACAACCGACTGGTTAACAAAAAAACACGTAACACATCAACAACAACAACAAAAACATTAACAACAACAACAACCATCGACTGGGAGTCAGACAGACCGTTCTCGTAACCCTTTTTTGGCGAAACAACAACAAAAAAAAACAGCCCCCTGGCAACACTCAATCCCAAAACCCCAACCACAACCCCATGCAAACTATGCCACAGACGGGGGCGCCCCACACACACACACACATAATCATAGCTGCCTTATCTGCTCACCAGGGTTGCATCACAACGCAACTAAGCGCATGAGCCCCACAGGGCTGGGCTTAGGCTTGGAATTGGAATTGGGATTCGGATTGGGATTGGAGCAATGGCTGCGGTTTCTCCTCGCTTTTTGGCACGGCCCGTAATGCGCAAGTCAAAAAACTTTGATCATCGATCTAAGGGTAGGTCCTAATCTTAATTGAGAACTATTTAAATCTGAATTGTTATTTGAAAACTTATTTCAAATTTTATTTCTTTTTTATTACAGTATATAATTTTTCCAAGAATTCCAAACAGAACTGGCTTTCAGTATTTAGCAAGCAATTAATTTGGTTTGACATTTTCATAAACAAGCAAATTTTGTAATCAGTTTTTATTCTAATATCTTTTAAGAAAAAATTGCCTAACCAAAGGTAAGTTCGCAATTCTGTTCAGCAAAGTTTTAGAAAAATGTAAATGGAAAAATGAGCACAAATTATAAATGAGATTTAAATATACAAAAATTTATAAAATAAATGTGAAATTTTCAATTTTATATAATTGAAATAAAAATGTTTATTATCTGTATCGAAATGAATAACTTGAATATAGTTGTCAGACTTTCAATTAGATTTCAACAGTTGAAAGACTCATTGTGAAGAAGTTCATTTTGAATAGGTGGACAATTGAAGATTGCCCTGGCACTGGTCACTTTATAACCAACAACTGTGTGTGTTGGTGTGTGTGCGTGTGTGTTTGTTGGGACTGTGCTGGTTAATATTTACGAGTTTGCTGCGCGCATTATCATTAATTAAAGGGATTAGGTGAGCGGAGAAGCTAAACATCAAAACCACAGAACCGCTTTAAGGAAAACAACTTCTACAGAGTCAAAAAACGAAGAAGAAGAAGAAGAAGAGAAAAGACCATGGAAGTGTTCCTGGTATTTTAATTGAGTTGTACGCATGCCAGAGGGTTGCTGATGATGACGGTGCCAACAAAGATGTAGACGCAGTGTGCGTGATTTAAGGCAAATCCCAAAAATTGTGATAATCGACTTTGATGACGACGTCTGTCGCCGCCGAGCAGTAAGCAGCGTGCTGCAACATTGCAACATTTGTGTCTCTGCTCTGCTATCTGCGAGCTGCAACACACACACACAAATGTCGCCTAGTTGCAAGTTGCAGCCTTCAATCTGCTGCTGCTGCTGCTGCTGCTGTTTGCCAGAGTCGGGACAAAGAAAAGGACCCGCTCTCCTCACCGTAGATAGCTTGGCAGAGATAGTAGCCTGGCCCAAAAAAAATAAAATAAATATCCTGTTGTTTTTGTGCACAGACTCGTCCTTGCGTCCATGCGTGCTGCTGCTCCCATTGCTGAGGTTCGGAGACACTTCATGTGGCAGCCGCCTCGTCGCTTTTATTACACACAATGTCAGCAGCGACTGAGACGACACTTGGGTGCAAACGAGCCGATTATTGCCGCCTGATAATGCTCTAATTGCCCTGCAGCGACAAACCGTCGGCAGCGATGGGCTCCTACTGTTTGGGCATCGTTCTCGCAACGGGATCGGGCTCTTGCCAAATATAAAATACAACAACCATGACCAGAGGATTCAGATTCAGATTGAGACCGAGACCGAGACCGAGTTGAGCTGCTAAAAGCGAGCTGCACTTCGCTCTTTGTCTTTTGTAGTTTGTAGTTTGCAGTTTGTAGCTGTTTGCTGTTGGCAACATGCTGAGTCGTCTTTAGCCTTATGTCGTCCTGCGTCCTGCGTCCTGTGTCCTGTGTCCTGTGACTTTTTATCTGCTAGTGCCCTCTGTCTGTCATGGATTGTAGGTGTTTTATTTGCCCTTGCCATCATATCTGGGCTGGGAGAGAGCACTTCATTAGTGTCGTACGTCTGCACATGCTTCGATGATTCCCTGTCTCTCTTTGTATCTGTATCTGTATTTGTGACTGTGACTGCAACAGCAACTGTATCTGTTTCTGTAAATGTATCTGTAGCTTGACTCGTCGGGGTGCTCGTCTTGGTCGTATCACTAACCGCAGTTGGTCACTTTCTTGGAAGCGGGTCGGCATTTCTTATGTCGCAACAACTGCATTTCAATTCATTTCACATTTCTCAATTTGTTGATTTCGAAAAACCCTCAAATGCGGTGAACTCACATTTAGTTAGGCTCCGCTGAAATATATATATATATATATATATATATATATATGGAAAGCTGATTTCTGCAGATCAATGCAAGCCTTAAGAAATACATTAGCAATTGATCTATAACCCTAACAGATTAGACAAAGTTACACATATATTCCTATATATCCTAGAATGGTTCTTTCATATATTCATCAATTCTAATGATAGTTCCAATGGGACTCGAATCCAGACCTTTGTGGCTTTCACCGAGTTCGACTTAAGTTCGAGCGAATAATGATATTTATGGAACAGCTGCTACTTTAGATACCTCGTGAGCCAAAAAGGACATATATTGAGCCCCATTTGGCGTGGCCCAATAAAAACCAATTCGCACAGTTTTCCCGAGAAAAAAAAATAGCAGCGAGGGAAAATTGAAAAAGCCAAAATAGCCGCAACGGGAATGGACCTGATACTCGTTTAGGCGAACTGCTTAGGATGGCTGGAAGTGGGGTGAAGGGCGGTTTTTGGGATGCTTAAATGTCCAACAAGATTTGATTTTTATCGCAAGTATATTTGAATTTTATTGCGTACGAAATTTTCGATACAATCAGTGGTCATAAAAAGCGACTGGAGCCGTGTCCACGTCGCCTGCCAAATGGGCCCCAGCCCCAGCCCCAGCCCAGTCCAGGCTTCGGCTAAGCCGGTTCATCCAATTGGCTGGCGGGCACGAGAGTGAAAGAGATGGAAGGTGAAAGTGGGCAGGGGGAAGGGGCGGATAAACAGATGAAATTGCAGATGGACAACGAGGACTTCTGACCCGGGGCAGTCGATAAGGCGGCGACGTGGACATTTCTTTGGCCACGTTGGCGTCATTTTCCACGCAATAAAATAAACATTCAAAACGAAATCAAACTAAACACTGTATTCGGTCTGAGTATTGGCTTCTCTCTCTGTGTGTGTGTGTGTGTGTGTGTGTGTGTGTGTAGCACACTGCGAAAATAATATGAGCGAGTATTTCTTAAACCAAGAATAGAATATTGAGATTAATGCAATTATTTCAAAGAAAAATTTAAACAGATTTTACAATTGTTGTGAAATTAAATTGTTAGAAAAATATGGTTATTTCATAACAATAATTTGTAGTTTCTCAATGGCATATTATATTTTTCTGAGTGCATATAAAAAACCAAGTTGAAACTGGCCTCCGCTCCTTGACCCCCCCCTCGGGTACCATTCATCAATGTAACACATTTAATTTTATGCTCATTTTTATTTGATTTTGCATTTTGTTTTGGCCCATCGCTGGTCAGCATCAGAGGCCGCAGAGGCCCAAGTCCGCACCCGAATCCCTTAGCCAACTAATAGTTTGGATAAACAAAAATCACTGAACTGGACTGGACTGAGTTGGATGAACTGAATTGTTCTGTTCTTGCTGAAGGGGTTGCTTGCCATGCTTTGTTAGCTTCTGCAGGCCTGATTTAATAAGCCAAACATCTCAATCGTCTTTGGATTTCTATTATCTCTCTCCGGCGGACATGTGGACTGCTCTTTGTGGATGTGTGTGTCTGTTTAGGCAGAGCACAACAAATGCGTTCTTATTGCGACTTAAATGCAATGTGACAACTTCAATGGACGCCACCCACGCTGCGGCTAAGGGCCCTAAAGTGCCCTGGCCACAATGGATATGTATACATATAAATATATATATGTGTCGGGGTGGGAGTAGGGGTACGGGGTACGGGGTACGGGGTAGAGGTTATAGTTGTTAGTTCTGAGTTGGGGAGGTCTATATTTAAACAGTGGCAGATAATCGTAAAACGACTGAAAGAGTCTTAGACAATAAGAAAACAGGAACAGGAAACGACAATGGCGTAAGGTCTTATGCTGTGTGTGTGTGTGTGTGTGTGTGTGTGTGTGTGTGTGTGTGTGTGGTGACATCATCGCCTTTTATAATTTTGGGTTAAGGAGCACAACAATTACCACCGGGCCAAGTAGGCTACAATGCTTTATAGTTTCCAGTGTGTGTTCTTCTTGTTTTGGCCACAGCTCTTGATTGCTTCATTTGAGCAGCAGGAGCAGCAGCATATCCTGCCAGTGTTGCGTGTCCTGCGTTTCTATGCATCTGTGAGTTATAGACATAGTCACAATATGGTCTTGGACTTGCTGCAGATTTGATTTGATTTATATTGCGGATGCGCCTGGCACTTTGCAGCCGCCGTTTGACTTGGCTCATATTATGGCTTTTTATTATTTTGGCAGACATCAGATCAGACTGGCTGCTAGTCCAAGTCCAGCTGCCCAGTTGGCCCAAGCCGAGACGCAGCTCCAGTTCAATTATAAATCATCGAATAGATGAGAAAGTCGACCAACTCTGCCCAAAAGGGTTACACATTTCATCCTCAAATCGGTCTGCGGTGCCTGACGACCCAAAATCAGCTTCATATGGAATTTTGAAATCGTTGGGCAACAAACGAATTTTATGTGTGCGCTCATAAAAATAAAAGAAATGGAAAATACGGGGGCAAATCAAAGAATTAAAGCGATAAAAATGGTTCAAATTACTACCCCAACCCCCGCCAGATAATGTCTCCTGCTCTCTCGCTCTCTCTCTCTCTCTCTCTCTCTCTCTCTCACTCGCACTCGCACAGATGCAGTCAAAGAAAATTGCCATTAGACATGCCGAATTTATGATTCCTGTTTTGATTTTTCTTCTTTTTTAGTCGTTGTTGTTGTTGTTGTTGTTGAGCCCAGTACCCAGTTGAGGCAACCAACCATCCACCCACCCATCAGTCAACCACCCATTTGTTGCCCCTTTATTTTTGGTAACCCTTCTCCAGGCTGTTGTTGTTGTTGTTGTTGTTGTTGTTGCCGCTGCTGCTGCTCAAAAACTCATAAATTGTATAAATTGTTGGGCTATTATTTCTCGTTGCTGTCAGCGCAATATTGCGGAGAGGCAAGTGTCACAGGCGGCCAATTCTCAGCAACCAGAGAGATAAAGACAGCTATAGGGACGGAGATAGAGAGGGTTTGCTACATACAACAAAATATATATAAATATATATAAATATATATAAATATATATATATATATACATATGTGCTTGGTCAGACATGTATTACATATCGTTTGTCATCTTTTTATTACGAGTTCCCTTTTTTTTTTGGGAATTTTCTCCTTTTTTTGGCAATTGACTTTGTAGCCTTGACTTGCGCCAAATGACATAATTAAGCCGTTGGTCAGGTAGTCGATGTCGGCTTTAGGGTTAGGGTTAGGGTTAGGTTTTGGTTTTGGCTTTGGTTTGTGTTTAGGTTTAGGGTTATACCCTAACCCTAGTCCTAACCCTGCCATGTGCCATAAAACATATAATTCGCGCGAATTCGCGACAAATCCTTTTTTCTCATCACTCTTTATATATATATATATGTTGTTTTTTTGCACATTAAATTACAGTTGTTTTTTCTACTTTCGACGAATTTTCACGTTTTTTTATTGTATTTTTTCGGCAATCGTTTTGTTAATGCTTAGTGCGCTGTTTGTACGGTTAGAAAGTCAATTGCTTTATGATGCAACCCCCTGTCAGAGTTTTCCGCCCAAGGCCCAGCCCAGCCCAGCCCAGCCCGGCCCAGCCCAGCGCACTGCAGGCTGCAAAGGAATAACTTTGCTGGGAATGGTCGAAATGTTGACAATCGAAACTATATTTCAGTTCTCGATTTTTGTGTAAGCTAACGGAAGCTTTAAGCTGACTTTTCACACGAGGAGAAGCCCTAAAGATTTCAGCTGAAACAGTCCCTGCTGAAAAGAAATCCAACAATCGCAAAACGGGTCCGGGTTGTGGCTGCTGCATCCACTAAAGTGCCCCAAAGTGTATGAACTGGAATTGGGAAGAGATTCGATTGTAAAATGGTTTGGCCTTTTGTCGGGGTTCTGGTTAAGCATAACAATTACATTATAGCCAAAAGCAAGAGACACTGTGCAATTCGGTTCTTACTGAAGGAAACGAAAACCCAGCCGCAACTTCCCAGTAAATACATAGTAGATGTAGACTTGTGTGTCTTTCATCGCCAAGGCCGCTCGATGTCCTTTTGTCCAGTCGATGTCCTTTATGGTCGGGACCGAGTGTGTGTGTACGCTGAGGTTTTGCGGGTTGCATAGAGTTGAATCATCTTCTGGGTAATAAGTGACTACCTGCCCATTGTAGTTGTAGCTGGCCATTGCGTCAGGTCACCGGCAACTTTATGCAATGGTCTGCGGAGTCAAGGACACAATTAAGACGCGACCAAATCACAGACAGATCCTCACCGGTTCACCAACTACCTGACACGCTTCCAACACGCGGCAAAACTCTTTCCTTTTTTAGCGGATTCCTTTTTGCTTTTTGGCATATGCACAAAATGCCTCACTCCTTCTGCCGTTTCGAGTGAAAAAAGGATTCGGGAAAAGGATAAGGATATCCTTATGTGTCTACGAATTTCGCATTTGGCCAGCCAAACAGCCAAGCAGCCAAGCAGCCGTTTAGCAGCAATAGAATAGAAGAAAATATCTCGAAACTGCAATTGAAATGCAGCCGAAGGCAGCCACTTAAATTCTCAATTCTCAGTCATTTAAGCGTTTATTTGGTCATTTACTTTTATTTTTATGGCTAAAGCCAACTTCATGTTTTTTGCCCCCCCTCTGCTCGCTTCTCGTTTGTTTCACATGCGAGTGTATTTTGCAACAATTATAGTTCAATAAATTTGCGCAATCAACCCAAAAAGAGAAAACAGAAAATTGAAAATGACTCTTTTGATGGTCCAAATAAACGAAGTTTTCCACACACAAACTGCTCGAATAGCAAAAAAAATCAAATGGATACAGATAAAAATATATTTTCCGCAATTTCGCATTTCACATTTTCTACTTTTTATTTTAAGATTCTTATCATTTATTTTTATTTTTTGTATTTTTGAATTTGGCACTCGCTGTAATTATTTTGTATAAAGTGCGATTCATTAAGTTGCAAGTGCATCTTATATGTTGCAACAACGATTAAAAGTTACGATAGTTTAATAAGAAACAAAATTGGGTTAGATTAGAAGGCTCTTAGACAATTAGGCCGACTAATTTAGGCCAACTTTCAGATGCCCTAAATCTGGACAAGACTAGTAGAAGTGTTGTGGAGATTCATCCTTAACCTTCACAGAAGTTTGTAAAGTGGACTTTAAGTGTGGATTAAGATGCGGATTACCACCTATTGGGGAAATTGCCAAATCTGTTGAATGGTCTTTGGAACTAGGCAAATCGCTAACGAATGCTGAAGGATAATTTATCAATTTAACATAAATCAGGAACAAGAAGAAAAACGAACAACGAATTTAATGAATGTTTCTATTTCAAATCAAATTCTAAAATTTCATAAGCTTTTTTGCGCTGTTGCGCTAGAGATTGGGGGGGGGGGCGAGCAGTGCGGGGCGGTTGAGAATGGGCCAGACAAATGGTGGCTCATTGATTAGCCAGCCTGGGCGTCGGACGCAAATGGATCGGGGATCTGGGCAAGCCATGTGGCTGCTGCTCTTTGGGGGTTGGCTTCTGATTTTCAGCACTCCGAATTACCCTGCCAAAAGTTGCCCATTGACTGATTTCCACAATTTGTTCGTTGTTGGTTGTTGATTTTGCGTATGAAGTGCCACAAAACGAGGGCATATTCAATTCGTCGCTCGGTTTGGTTATTCTAATTTATAATTTATAATTTTTTTAAACACAAAAATTGCATTTCAAAATTTGTGTAAATTATTTATAGGATACATTTTACATACTAAATCTGTGAATTGACATCAATTAAATAATAGGCAGCTCGGGCGCAGCTGAAATATATAACATTTTTAGTTAGTGTATGTTAAATGGTGTGTGTTGTTTCTATTACAATATATATATATATGTATTTTTATTTTTTTTAATAAGACACAACAATTTGCGCATTGCTTAAACTGCTCCCCTCAGTTCGTCGTTTATTGTTGAATTGGTTCTTTTTTGCTGCTTTATTTTACTTCATTTTTTTAAACAATGTGGTAAAACGGAAGTCAATTTTTGCTTGTTGTTTTGTACATTTATTTAGAGGTTTTTTTTCTTTAATTTTCATGCAAGGGTTTGGGGGGAAAACTGCATAAGGAGCACAAAAACTGATCTATCACAGCGCAATTTGGTATGCTTAAGCGAATGCCGGACCAGGTTGATGGCTGACCACCACTCGCCACTTGGCTCTAAAGCCATGCCAGAGAGAGAGAGAGAGAGAGAGAGAGAGAGAGAGACAGGAAGAGAGTGAGATAGACAGAGATGCCGACACACAGGCAGAGCAACCACAGACTATTGCCACACGGTGGTCAATTAAGCCGTTAATATGCAACTGACGAACCGGTTATGATGGCCTCCTCGCCACAGACTCTGGATCTGATTCAGAATCATCGGAGGCGATGTTTGCCTCTCTGTCTGACTGTCCGACTGTCTGTGGCTGTGGCTGTGACTGTGACTGTTGGCCATGTTGCCTGCGGCTATTTGTTTAGCTCCAATGCGACGGACCCCCCAGCGGGGTGTGGATCAGCTTTGGTCTCTGTTCGCCACTTGGTGCAAGCAGTTTATTGAAACATTTTTCATCATTTCTTAACCAAGTCCGTGATACGAGTATAGTGCCAAGGACAATGGTTGGATTTCGGGTGTATGGCATTTTTTTAGGGGAACACTTCTAGTTCATAAATCATGTCACAAGCTGTGGTCGTCGTTTAGTTTGGTTTTTGGTTGGGATTGGTGCCAGTTCGTCTGGGGCTGCAGTGAAAAAAAAAGTGAAATCAAAACTATTATTGGAGTTTTTTTTTGTGTTTTTTTTTTTGTGATTTTCGATTTCTTTTCTTTTTCATCTCCCCCCAATTGTTGGCTTTGTGCGGTTTGTTGAGGTCGAAGGTTCTAACGTCTCTCAATGACAAATAAAAACATCAAATCATTCATAACACTTGTTTGGCTGTGGCATTGATTGAGCCAACAACACACCCCATGATCCTGACCAGTAACCAAAAAAACAACAAAAACCCAAGTAGAACCAGAACCTGAACCAGAACCAGAACACAGCCACAATCGCAATCAGAGAAAAGATACCTGGCCACCATTTCCCTGGCATTGTTCCCCGTTCAGTTCGATTATGGACAAGTTCCCAACCTGTCCGACAGCTTCACTTTCATTCATGCTCTCCAGCAGGGAAAATCTTTTTAGTGCCCAGCGATTCGATTTATTGTTTGTGTATAAATTGGTTTATGAAAACATCACCCGACTGCAGGTTCGCCTGAATTCCTTTTTATGGCTCTCGCCCATTGTCTGATGAGATTGATTAATGCTTCGGTTCGGCGATTTCTTCCTCTGGCTTTTTATATTAAATACTCCTAGTTGACTCTTTTGATCAGCTCTGGGCGACTCCCAAATTTTGTGTTTGTTTTTGTTTGTTTATGCGGCTTGTTTGGATGCGCATTTTTTTCCATTCATCCTTTCTTTTGTGTGTGTGTGTAAAGATTGGTATATTTTAGTATTGAAGGTGGTATTCCCATATATATATATATATATATATATACATAAATGAATGCATTGCAATGTTGTTGCTGTTATTGTTCTCATTTTCACGGTGGGTATTTAATGAACCCATCAATGGGTCAATTAGTAGGCACAGCCTGCAGAGATTGAGTTAACAAGCAGCATGACTCTTTTTTTTGACAGGAAGTGGATAGAAAAGGATTCTTAGCTTAAGTTCTTAGGTGATTGGGAGTTAACTCACAAGCATCCTCAATTGATCCACTTATAAATTATTTTGATTTGATGTTTGGACTTCGTCTTGTTTCATATTCAGTCTACCAAGCGACACTTTGCCGTAAGAAAATTGATTTGTTATTTGTTATTTTTTTGATTATTATATTTTTATGAACTATATAAAAAAAAATGTACTTCGTTCTCATGCCTTATAAATCATCTGTTATACGGCTAATTTGCCACTTGTGAATCGAATGACCTGCAATCGATATACTTTTAACCTTTAATTAACACCATGCTTGACCCATGTTAAACACCGTTTCATTTCATCCACCCCTCCCTGTCCTCCTTTCTCCCTCACTCTATTTTTTCCATGATGTTGAAAAATTGTGTTTTTTTTATTTTTATTTTTGATTGCAAACTCGGCTTTGGGGCAATTAAAATTTCACGCTTTAGAAACAGACACAAGCGCACTTGTTGTGGATGTGTGTATATTTGTGTGTGCGCGTGTGTGTGTGTGTGTGTGTGTTCTTTGTGCTCTGTGTCAATCAACAAATTTATGTGCAAATTATCGCGGCAGCTATGACAACCTCAGGTGGTGTTCGAGGTGGTTGCTTTGCTGTCGGTTTGTTGGTGGTGCTCCAGACCCAAACTCGATGTCAGGCATTGTAATTGTTGCCTTGTTGTTGTAATTGTTGCCTTGTTGGTGTTCTTGTTGTTGCCTGTTATTGTTGTTGCACTTGCTTAAACGCATTCGCCACGCCTGGGATATGCGAACAACAATATAAATGATTCAGAATCGCTGACTGAATTTCGACCGAGGGTTGTCTCAACATCCATTGGAGTTATTTGCTGTTGCTGCTAACACCCCATCCCAAAAATACATTGCACCATACCACACCACATGACACACCACCCGCTCTCCCTCCCCATCTCTCTCTCTCTCTCTCTACCCAGGCGGCCTCAAGCTTCTCGGTGATAACGCGAAATAATTGCGTGACAACCATGTTGCGATAATTTTCAATTAAACGGCGTTTTCTTTTTTCCTTGTTGTTGTCGAAATAAAATGCACACACACACAACACACACACACTCTGCCGCTTAAAAAAAGGAGAAAAATGTTGAGGCCAAGAAGAATAGAAGGCAAACTGCAAAATGAGACAAGCGGGGAGAAAAAGAGCCAGCGTGAAATTTCATATTAAAATCAACTTATTTTCTGCTTTCATTTATTCATGCTCAGTTGCTGTTGTGTCGCTACCAAACACGCACACATTAACACACACACACACACACACACACATACGCACACACACACATACACATTCGCAGTGATAAAAAGCAATTGTAACAATTTGCTCTTGTTTCGTGTTTCAACTGAGTAGACAGCGATGCCGACGCCGACGCCGATGCCAATGCCGACGTCGACGTCGACGTCGACGTCTCTGCCGCCGTCAGGAAAGTGTCACACTTGTGCGTCATTAACGCCGCCAGCCGGTTCCAGCTGGTGGGTGGATTGCTTGGGGGTGGTTCGCTCAGCTTGTTCATTTGCCACTGCTTCTTTTTTTTCTGCGGTGGGGAGGAGGTGTGGGTGTTGGGGGCATTGCATGGCGGCCATGTGGTTGCCGCCTTTTGGGGGTTGCTGCTGTGGTTGGCAGCGACATTGCCAACCATTTTTCTGCGGCCAAAAGACAACAACAGCAACAACAACAGCAGCAACAACAACAACAACATTAGATACAACGACAACAGCAAAAGCAGAGCGCATTTTAATTTGATTTGCGCGCTTTGCAATTGAACAATAATATTGTCATCAGTCTAAAGGTTAAAGGTCGAGATTTGATATGGGATTGGAGCTGGGGTTGAGCTGAGTATAGCGTAGCCGATGCACATTTAATTGCCTTGCCACGTACCACGTGCTGCCTCACCAAATCAACAAAAAAAATCAGTCAAACTTGGCAACGAAAAAGATAGGCAATAAATTTTGAAAATTTATACTATACTATATAGTTGAATTAGTTGAAAATGTAGAAAAATATATAACTTATATATAATCGAATAATCGTCTATATAAAAAAAAATATATGTGTCAATGTTTGCCACTTGCAACAATTCTTTTTCGTATCCCAGGTACACATTTTTTTAAATAATTACATTGAGTAAAGCGTATTGAATTATAAATAAATACTCAAATATATCTTGGATATCATAAATATTAGTTATCAAAATTATTGCCTCTCTCTCTGATGCTGAAGCAGAAAGATCCATAGAAGCACTGTGGACATCTGTGACATTGTGTGACTTCGAGAACTGATCCCTGATCTGTGATCAATGCACTCATTGAAACTACTTCAATTTGGCGTCCTGTCCGCAATTGCGACAAGCTGGCCAAGTGAGAAAGTGACGACAGATTACGCTGGCCTGTCAAACTGGCTGTCAGCTTGGTCAACGGCAACCACATCCGGCATAAAAGCAACCCACACACAGACAAACTCTCGCAAGATAAGCCAGATTTTACTTGGCTAATGCTCTTTTACCAGACATTTGCTGTCTTCAAAGAAGTGCAAATTCAAAACAAAGCAAATTTTTGAAAATTAAATTAATTTTGCGAAGACGAAAATAGCCAACGGATAATTGCATGGGATGTAGCTAAGAAGGATAATAAAGATGAGGATGAGAATGAGATTGAGAATTAGGATGACGGCAAAGATCCCATCAAGTCACTCAAGGATGACACTTCTACTGATAAATGTATATATATATATATATATATAAAATTTACAAACAAGTCAAACGCAACCGCAGCTGGAGAATCAGAAATATTGTAAAATGAAAAACTAGCGAAAAGTTGGTTTTTTTTTGGTCTTTGTCGCCTTGCCTGCTATCATTTATCAAATTCAAATTAAGGCTGCGACTGCAATCGCAATTGTTCGGCAATAAGTCCTGTCATTAACAATGAATCCTGACAAGTGAGTAACAGCGGCAACAACAACAACAACAGCAACAATGGTCCACCCCTTTGCGCCTCATTGAGTGACATATGCGTTGTGAATTACGATTATATAACCAGGCTGGCTGCCATTTGACCTGGCTGCCTTTTTAATGAGTGCAACGTGTTTTTGTTCGCATTTCGATTGTCGACTCGAGCACCCACAGTTTATCAATCCAACCACCCATCCACTCATCCAACTGTCCGTCCGTCATTCGCTCATCAGTGTTTTTGGTTGTTTTCTTCTTTATTAATATTTGCGGTTGTCGATGGTCCCGTTGTTGAGCATCCTGCCAGCAATCCAGCCAGCAATCCAGCCAGCAACCCCATCACAGAGCCAACCATCAACATCAACTTAAGTTCAATTAAAATCCACATCAAACAATAAGCGAGCACGTAGCCGAACCATCAACTACTTCAAAATTGGCACAACAATAACAACAATACACACATATTCATACCCACACTCGTACCCACACTCATACTCATACTCATACTCATATTCATATTCGTATTCGTATTCATACAGTAATTGCTGGCAGGAGGCAGTGAATGAGTGGGCGAGTGAGTGACTGGAGCTGGGGTTCGGATTTGGGTTTGGGTTTTGGTTGAGCTTGGAGTTTGGCTGACTCGCGGCTTTTGTGGGTGGTTGTTGATGACGCTGCTCGTGCTTGGGCTTAAATCGTCGCCAGATAAATAAGCAGGAAAAAAGGCGCACACGTGTCCACCAGGCGACAAACTTGTTGCCCTCCTGCACCGATTCACACGGCCAAGCACAAAATCTAAGGACTCACGGCTCATGGCTCGTCACTCCGTTAAGTTGAAATCGATGTCCTTGTCTTCTTTTCGTCAAGCCAACTAACCACCCACCCACCCACCCATCCGTCCGTCCGTCCATTCATCCATCCATCCGCATGCTGATTAGTCCGCAACACACATCGGGGCGTGCGGTTATAGGTTATGAATAAATCCTCTGATATTAACACAAGTTTGTGGCTAAGCTACCCAATCAATTTTCGATGTGGTCCTCAACTTTTGCCATATCATCCCAAGTGTGGTTTCCTTACTAAATTTTAATTGTTGTATAAATTTTCAATGAATATTGCATTTTTGTGTATAATGGTAAGTGCAAATGTTTCTGTATAATTAATTCGAAAGAATTATATCTGGTATATCATTTCTATATTAGCTGCTCAAATCTGTTCCCAATCAAATCAATTATTTATTATGATAGCTTGAAAGGATTTTCAATTCCTCTAAAATTACACAAACAAAATGCAATAAAATTATAGTTATAATGTTAAATTTGTAACTTATTATTTATAATTTATTTGAGTTATATTTTGTTGTTTTACTTTTAGTATAATATCAAATTTTAGCATCAGATGCATCAGCTTGTAAACTGCTGGATATGCAGTCCAACGACAAACAACGGAAGTGACCTCGGCTTGGCTGGCTTTGTCTATTGGGGTCGGGAGTCAAGTCCACGGGCATCGGATGACGGCGATGGCGAAGGAGATGGGTAAGCTATGCGGGGAATGCCTGTAAGCCAATTAATGCGTCAACTTATTAGTTTGTGCCCACCACTCAGCACCGGACAAAGTAAAAGCAGTGGCAGACAAGGACTGTGGCCCTGACTCCATCTCCATCTCCTTCTCCTTTTTCTCCTCCTTCGACGACTCTAACTCTGGCACAGCTGTGGCTCATGCCATTCCGCGTGCTTTGTCTGTGGGCGAGAATGTTGAAAAGCCCGTTGCTTGGCTTGGAGGCTGAAAGGAAATGGATGTGGATGTGGATATGGATGTGGATGTGGATGTGGCTGTGGAAGTCGAGTGAAAGACAAGAATGCGATGTAGGAGAGGAGAAGGAGGTGTGGGTGGGTTTGCAGTGGCTTCATTATTGAAATAATGCCACAATGCCGGGGCAAAGGCGAAACTAACAACCACGCGAACATGGCAAACAGAGATCACATCAAAGCGGCCACCACCGGACCAGCTATCGAGAACGGTGGCTGCGTTTTGTGGCCAATGCGGCACCCTCAACAAAAAAAAAAACCAAAAACAAAATAAAAAAAAAAGAAATGCGAAAACAAAATAAAATCATGCCCAGAAAAGGGGGCAGGCAACAAGCAATGCGGAGGCAAAATCGAAAGCCAAATGCGAAATGTTTTCAAGGAGCAGGGGGGCAGAGGCAGGGGCAACGAAGAGCAGCCGTTCGATTTCTCAGGATGCGGCTCTTGTGTGGGCCCACACAAGAGGACATCGAGGACATGGAGTGCAATTAATGTTAATGTTGAGATATTTATGATGCAACCCCCTTTGCAACGGCTGCCCTGCCCCTCCTCGCCACAAGAGGGCTGCTGCTGTGGGCCACCCTTTTCAGCCTTCATTCCGTGTTTTATTTTTTTTTTTATTTTATTTTGCTCTGCAGTTGTTATTGTCAGCCCGAATATTTGCGTATGAGCTTCGAGCATAATTTAAATAACCCTGTGCCGTGGCAGCGTCCTGGCTGCGCATCATCGGGCCGAGGCTGATGCTGAGGCACACATGTGCCGGGTCTGGAGTCCACACCCTCGATTGACGTTGGCATGGCCACAAAACAACATTTTAATTTCTGTCAAATAGTTTCGTATTGTCGCCGAGGGCAGCCCGGAACGGTGCTTCGAGGATTTGTCAAATCAAAAACTTATGTTTCAGCTGGATTAAAATTATACATGTCACTGACTAAAGCGGCAACTGAGGCAACTGTGGCAACATTGGCAGCAGTGGCAGCGAGTGTTGCAAGTACAGCGAGTGTGGCAGCTGAGGCTGAGTGCTTGTCAGTGCAACGCCCGCCGATAGTCTGCCACTGTTTGCTGCCCCTTTCGTCTCTTCACGTTGTCCTCGTTGTTGCCGTTGTTGTTGCCGTTGTTGTTGTTGTTGTTGTGCTGATTTAACGCATCAGCGCGCCAAATAAAACTTTCAAATGAACAGTTAAATGCGCGCTAATAGGGGTTCAGATTTCAGCAACTTTAGCCCTCGGCCCATCTCTGCTGTCGCCGGCCATACCCCCTGCCACTGCCCCTGTCATCGTGCCTCGTCCTTTTGTGTAAGTTTTGTAACCAACCCAGGCCAGCAGCAGTCTGGCCTACTCCTTTTGTGTGTGTGTTTGTGTGTGTGTGTTGTGCGTCCTATTGTCCTGCCACGGATTGATTGTGACATTAAGTAGGATTTATTTATTTATTTACTCCTTTCCCGGCTGCCTTTTTTTGTTGTTGTTGTTGTTGTTGTAGTTTTTAATTTTAACACAAGATGCAAATTATGTATGTTTTCAGTTTGTTACACTTTCGCTGCGAACAGAGGTGGTTCACGGTTCGGTTCGGTTCGGTTCGGATTGGATTGGATCAGCCAGGATCAGATTGTTGCTGTTGTTTGCTCCCTTTCCTTTTCTTTCCTTTCCTTTCCATTCATTTAATTTAATTTGGTTTTATGCCACAACCTGTGCGGGTTGTTTGCCGCAGCTTTTTTCGCTTGCTATTTGATTTTCGCATTAGGCACCTTTTTTATTTTTATTTTCCGTTTCAGTTTCGGTTTTTGCTGTTTTGTTTTTTTTTTTTAAGATTTTATACAAACATAAAATATGCATGCGTTAATGTTGGCTGCTCTATTTCAATTTCAATTTAAACGCTCAACTCTCAACACCCCAAAGGCTTAGTGCTTTGAAATTGAAATGCAACAAAATGGCTAAATTGTTGCAAGGCAACGAGTGTTGCAAGTTATACTCTATCGGCGGAGCATTAACTGAACGCATGTCAAATTAATCTTTTATTACATATATATATTTAGATCATTATTTCAATATAGCAACAAGAATTGGTAAGAAGTTAATTGAAAATATTATGTTTGGTTGCTCAATTGAGATGAACACTCTCCATTCTGGCCAGAACCCTTATCACTAGAGCCAACTGGCAGTCAGTCGTAAGCCCCAAATGAATGACACTAACTGGCGCAGCGACCTGTGAAAAGCTGGCCAAAATCTGCAACACTCTGTCAAAGCAAAATAAATGCTAAGCCAAAGAACAAAACATGCAAAACACACACCAAAATATATCATATATATATATATATATATTTATATGTATTTATATAAATACCTGTGTATATATATATATATATATGTGTATATGGAAAAAATGTTATTCGAAAAAGCGTAGCTGGAAAATGGAAAAAGCCAGTTCAGTTCAATTCAATACTTTCTTTTTTATTCCTGTGTCAATTCATGGTTTAGTGATTCAATTATTTTTGTGCGCAATTTAGATTTATTGAGTTTGTTGTTGTAGCACTTTCTGTTGTTGATATTCCAATTGTTGTTGTTGTTGCTGTTGCTGTTGCTGTTGTCATTGTTGTCGTCGACGGTGCAGAGATTTGCAACAACAAACTGCATAATCAATACAGAATACCAAAATGCGAACGTGTTGTGAAGTTTGCCATTTGGCTGAAAAGTAAATAAAAATGCACCGGTCTCACTGAAGCTGCATACTAGCTTTAGACCCTGGGCCCCTGGGCCGTGGGGCATGCTGCATGCGGCATGCGGCGTGCGGCATACGGCATACGGCATACGGTATGGAGTGCGAGTAACGAGCAGCGAGTATAGCCGCTAAAAGCTTAACGCTCGGCAACAACATCGATGTCGACGTCGACATGCGTCCGTGTGTCACGTGACGCATGCAATTCGCATCCGTTTCCGGTTAAGCACTGTACACAGTGTGGCAAGAGTTGATAGGTGAGTATGGGGCTGTGAGTGTGTGTGGGGGTGTGCGAGTCGGTGTGTGTGTGTGTGTGTGTGTGTGTGGGTTTAGTGCTCGAGCGCTTGTTGAAGGCATTGTAGAATATCGCACGCCGGGTTTAAAAATCATTTTAAAACCATAAAAATAAACTCACGTGTCTGACAAAATAAATAAATAGCAACATAAAAGGCAAAAACTTTTGCAAGTTTATTTTTGTCTATTTGTATTTTGTTTTGTTTTGTTCTGCTCTGTTTTGTTTTGATTTTTGTTTAAGCTTCACACATTTTTGTTTGAAAATCCTTTCCCTCAACATGTAACTGCATAAGTGTTTGTGTGTGTGTGTGTGCGTGTGTGTGCGTGTGTGTGCGTGTGTGTGTGGCTGTGTGTGTGAGTGCATTTTTGCCAGTGTGCTTACAAGCGCTTAGGCACAAAATGCAATTTAGAATATTTGCAATTCCCTTTGGCAACAACAAATCTGCCACCGGTTTCCGCTTCTGGCATGCTTTTTATGCACAGCCTCCATTTATATCAAATTCACACAAACTCTAAAAAAAAATACAAATTTGAATAAATAACTACAACTGCAAAATCTTGATAAAAATTTGACAGGCGATATTATAACACAGTTGTTTTGACTATTCCACGATTTTATTGTGCGAGAATGTGAGAAAATTGAGACATTTCAGCAATTATTTATTGCAGTGCGAGAATTTTGATCCATAATTTATTTCAATATTTATTTATTATACATTCCTTACTGACAATTGACATATCCTATCAATATACATAATAATATTCATGGAAAATATTTATAAGAAATATTTCAATTAATAAAAAAAAAACCAGTTTGATTTCTCATTTTATATGTATTTTAGTTAATGAGACTTTGTAAAATGCGGATGGAAATGTTACCCCTAGTTTGGGACTGGTATCTAAAATATGAATTGTAGCTAAATTTTCAAGTAATAATATAGCGGTTAATTTCCTAAATGGGATCGATTGTGGGTGGGAGGATTTAGGGTTAATGGTTTAATTTAAATGTTTGTGCTTATTTTTCTAAATTATAATTATATAACATATATTTAAATATTTCTCGCTGATGCGCTGTAACTACAACTATCACAATTTCGAGAAGTGCCCACAATGAGAATATAAGCATCCAATAAACTCAGATTAATATTTCACACTCCATTTTCGTCCACTGTCAGAAAAAGTACCCCGTTTTTAGTTGTCTTGTTATCCTTGCACGCTGCTCACTCCTAACCAATTTAACTGACCTTTTTATTATTATATTTTTTGTGTATCGTTCAGATTTCATTATACGTAGTGCTTAATTTTTCAGTACAACATCAACACCCTGTACGACAACTTGTGAACATGACAAAGCAATTGAGCGGGACCGACAATGGTTGCATCTGAGGGTTGGATTCCTTAATGTTCCCGGGGTGTGCTGGCTGCGCATTGATTATTAGATATTTGAAGTGAAGCCAATGCCAGAAACCCTTTTTTTTTTTCTTTTTTATGAAACTCATTTGGTGCCGTTGTCCGCCTTTGACTCATAATTCGGACTGTGTACGTCAAATTTATTGAAGTTAATATTTGTCGCAACGGGAGTGGCAAGGGGCGGGAGGTAATATTCGCACAGGGCTCGAAAAAAAAAAAATTGCAACAGGAAAAGCGCTGATGATGTTGCCAAAAAATATAAAGAATATTACATATATATATATATATATATATATATATATATATAAATTGATTTTACCACAGAAGGGTGCAAGTCTTCTCTCTCTCTCTTTATCTCTGTAGCTTCCCTTTTGCGCTTTAGCTGGTGAATTTGGAGCGAGCATAAATCATGCAACATATTGCATTATCACTCAGATAGGACAACGTGCAACAGCGCAACGACTACGGACTGCTGGCTGACAAGGCGGCGCGTGATTTGTCCTGCCTGCTAATGGGAGTGGTAATCGGAGTGCGACTGAAACTCGGAACGGAAACAGTGCTGGCAAACGGGTTGATGGAACGGGTTCATTTCGCCCAGAAAATATATATATATATAAAAAAGAAAAGGCGAAGAAAAAGAAAAGAAATGTTAAAGCAATGAGAGCAAATTTTTTTTTTTTTTTTGGGAAAATGGTAAATAGAAATTGGGTTGGCAATCGATTCATTTGCGAGGACAATGGGAATGTATCTCAAGGTCGCCTCAACCTTTCGACGCATTTGCATAAAGGATTTCGTAGAAGGCATGTCCGCAACATGCAACAGTGCGCTTGTGCAGCACATTTAATGATGCCCCGGTTGCCACGGTTTTATGATGCAATCCGTAAACTAGAGCATTTCTAAATTTCACATTTCACAACTAGCATTTTACTTAATTTCCCATTTCACCCGCTGCGGCGGCCGATTTCGCCGGAACTGCCACACGGCATAGGTTATAAAGTAGAAGGTATCGCTGGGTGTGTTATGTGTGTGTTGGGTATGTAGGGTAGAGGAATCTGGTAACTGGTAACTGGTAACTGGGCATTATATAAAGTTGCGTATGCCTTGCGAGCATAATGAAATAAGCGAGCCGGTTTTATCACTGCCTCTTTCTCTGTTGAACTCTCTCTCTCTCTCTCTCTCTCTCTCTCACACTCTCTCTCTGTCTCTTACTCTCTCTCTCACTTCTCACATTGTGGGCTGATTTCGCCTGCATCGGTTTTTGATGACAATTGTTTTCATTGGAAATTTACCTCCTACCTTAACTCCTCGCAGAGTGTGTTTACCCTTATATCCTTTGGCCATTGTCCGGCCACCTTCAACTCGGCAAGTTGTCCTGCTTATGCAAATATACAAGCCATTTGCAGGACATTGGTTATTAGGCCTTGTTACCATCCTACGTTCAAGCCCATTCCCAATCCCATTAGCATTTACCAACTCACTTTTCCCGGTCGCGACCTCCATGTCCTTTTGTCGCAATATTATACAAATATGCGTCAATCGGTTGCCTCGTTGCAATCTATTGACATGTTGCCCCGTCGTGGTTACCTTTGCCTCGTTTGTTTCCAGCATCGTAAATCTTTTGTGGCTAGCTGGCCATCTTTCAGCGGGACATCGAGCAGCACCTTAACTATCCGATTCTCAGAAATCCTGCTAATCAATTTGTCAACTGCGTTTTCAACTATTCAATTTGCTGTACATTCTAAATTGATAAATAACTTGTGGAGAAACATGAGAACACATTTCGCAAATGCGTCAGCAGAACACAACTTTGACAAATTGACAACTCATACAGCTAAAAAAAAAACAAAAAAAAAAACATAAAAATATAAAATAAAAAACGAAACGCAAAACAGGACTAATCAGGAAAAAACGCTTGTCACCTTCAACGCAGAAGACATACAAAGATTAGGAACGCCCATTTAGCCATAAAAGGGTTTCAATTTGGACCATTTGGATGTGACCCATGTTGGTTACGGCGGCGGCTGTTAATCTCTTAATTTATCAATTGAGGCTCACAGAGCTCACTTGTGTTGTGGACTCGGATGCAAAACTCGGATTCGGATTCGGATTCGGTTTCAATTTCAATTTCAGTTGCAAATGAATTTCCATAAATGCGCGACGAAAAAGGCACCACAAAAAACTCTTGGCCAGGGATATGGAGGGGAAGGGGATTTGGGGTTGCAAATAAAAGGGTTCGACAAAAGTTATGTTTACATAATTAATTAAACAACACAAAGCCGACAAACGGAGACGGCGAAGGTAGTAACACATGTGCAGTCCCTGGCATCGCCCGAATCGCTGGATAAACGCACTGCAATATAATTCATATAATTTCACACACACACACACACACACACATGGATAAAGAGGACTCTCAGCAAGGGTTGCACAATGCACAAGCACAGAAGCAGAAGCACATCCTCAATTCCAGAGTTCCGCCTGCTATGGAAGGATCCGTCGCATCGCCGCATCATTTACTTTGCTTGATAATAAACTCATAAAAAGCCAACCAAATGGGAACATTAAAACAAAACTAAAATGTCATCGCACCCTGCAACAAGGCCGCCGCATAATGGGGCAACAAAAGGCGCGACAAAGACACGAATCCTGCTTCCCAGACCAGGAAAAGGGTTACGTGCTCGCCTCGAGAGTTGCCTTCTCATCTGTGCTTCGTCGTATGCCCGTAAACTATTTGTCACACACACAAACACACACACACACACACACACCGAAAGTGGGCGGTGGGCGTCCGCATTTGTCATTACGATTTGCCAGGGAAGAGAGTGGAAAGAGGGCGGGGGGGGGGCAGATGAGCAGAGTTGAGTTGAGTTGAGACCTAGACGGGGACCGGACAAACTGGTTCGCCAAGCTGGAGGCCGCCTAAATGACTTTTTGATTCACTTGCGTTGCCTGTGTGTGTGTGTGTGTGTGTGTGTGTGTGTGTGTGTGTCGGTTTGGCATCGCTTGGCTGACTATCCCAAAGGAGTTGAGGTCCTTGCAGGTTCAACATACACTCGCCATTGAAATAAATCGCTAGCATTTGGCGTCGCCATTTTACGGCACTCTTCCACTTGGCAGCTCTCACAATGCATCCACAAAAACCCATCCCCCCCCCCCCACTGCGCACCCTCTAACCGTTTTTAGTAACCAGGTGTGAAATTAGCGCCATTGACACAACTGGGCGAGAATAAACGACCAACTGACTCTGTGGCCAGCTGCTGGCCCCGTTCTCAACTTGCGCTGCACAGAATCTCAATCAGAATCAGAATTGAGCCTCAATAAAATTCTACAAACAATTAAAGATTGCATTTTGAAGTTGTTTCTTTTTTTGGAATTTGAAACAAATGCTATTCATTAAGAACATTGTCCTTAAATAATAAATTTTCATAAAGTTCGAGGAACAGGAAAACAATATTCAAAATTATTAATTAAACTATTTATACAATTTTTATGCAGGCCTAAATTGACATATAAGTTAAATTTGTTTTTAAAGTTCGCAGTTCTTTCATCATTACTTCAATTTTTGCAATACTTGGTATGAGGGGAAGTGGGTAGAAAACAGATTGAAGGGTGAGAGAATTGTATTTTAATATTATTTAACAGCGAAGCTTAACAAACTGACATTGAGGATAAATAATGCATAAATTAATTCAGTTTAATTATATTAAAAATAATTGTTTTATAATTACAAATCATTGGTAAACATGGGTAAAATATGAACTACGAAAATAAAAAATAAAATGTTTATTTAACATATTATTTAAATTTAACTCTTCTTCACATAATCAATTTATCACTCTAATTTCACATTTACAGAATAAATTTGAAAATCGTTTTAAATGGGGTCGGTAAGATTTGTGTAAATAGATTGATTTATTTTTAAATAGGGGCATTACTGCAATCAATTTGCTCTCCCTTTCTCTTTTGCCCCAGCTCCCTTCAAGTGTGTGTATATTTTATTTGAATGGATCAACTCGTAATCCGCAGATCTTGCACTTTCCCTACAGGTATTTCCATAAATACGTCGCCCAATCCCGATTACCAATCTCGAATGTTTAAGGTCTTAAGTACTCAGTTGCAAGTTGTCTAATTCATCACACAGCTGTCTTCAGTGGGCGCCCCCTCCTTTCGCCTCCTCCACGCGCATCACTCAATGTTGCAATTGCACCACAATTATCAAAACTGTTTCAGTTTCAGTTTCAGTTGCCTAAAATAAGGCACTAATCAATTGATGGCGGCATCTTTAACCCACTCCCCAAAGACATAAGCCCTATTCTTTTGGCTCCCAAGTCCCAAGTAATCACTTAATGCCACACACAAACAGTATCGGGCCTCCTGGTCACCCCCACCCCCACCCCCACCACCCCACTCCATCCCTCTCTATTTGTTTTGTTGACAACATTCTTGAGATGCTTTTATGAGGCGCGCTAAATGCCTGCTAAAACAACGGGCAAAGCCATTGAATGCTTAGCTGTAAATCACATGACCCACGACCCCTTCACTACAAGTATGCATATATATATATATATATATAGAGAGAGAGAGACCTGGTTACCCACTCCTGATTACTAGTTGTTGGCGCGTGAGTAATGCGCATGGCTTAATTTAAGTTTGTTGTCACATTTTTGGAAATACGCCCAGGCATAAATATTTATAGCTCCCGTCAGCCCCTTCAAAGATTAGAAAACGCTTAAGTACGACTTTTGGCTCGTGACTTGTCTTAAGTGTACAGCAATCTTCACACACACACATACACAAAGATATATTTATATATATGTTGCCAACACAAAATTCTTTCGACAGTGCCTATTCTCGAAGATGCCGTTGGCGGCACGCGTCATCTTTGGCTGTCATAGTCCTCCACGCCTCGCCTCGCCCTGCCACCAACTCCCAAAGCACCCCTCGCACCCTTCGCACACCCTCATTGGCATTGGAGTAGGTGCTGCCCGCATATGTTTAATAGTTGGGCGACAAATATGAGCGACTCGAGTAATTTGAGTCATTTTTGAGTAGCTGTCGTTCCCTGCCCCCACCACTACCCACCCCGTGCACCCCTTGCTCATCATGTCTGTGTCTGTGATCGGCGGTGTTTGATTATGTTGTCGCACGCGCTGTTTAATACGGCCTGAATATGAATATGGATATGAAAATAACACCACCAAAGCCCGCCGAGGGTTGTTGCCAAGACGCTGGCGGGTTAATTGAAAAACTTAAGTGCCAACAGTCGCTGCGGATTAGCCATATTAAAAATTTAATTAATGCCACTTTCGGTAAACTATTTTGATATTGCTGTCGCTTAGGCAGTCGCTCACAATTTGGGGGCGTGCCAACACACAAATAGACACTTTAAAGCCACTTGAACACAGCAAGTAAAAGCCACTTCAAATTATATACGAATATGTTTAAACGAATTGTATTTCAACATTCAATTTTATGGTATAAAATCTGCTTAATTAAATGTTTTATTTTGTATTTAGCAAGTATGCTTAAAGTTTAATGCTTAATGCAGGAAGTGGACAACACTTAGTTTTTAATTTAATTTTAATTAAATTGTTAAGGGATAGAGATAAAATCTTATAGATATTTTAGTATTCACTTCTGAGTGCAATCTCAAAAGACATAAAACATAACTGTTAAATTTACAAATAAATTAAAATAGTTCGTTTGCTTAAGCAAAAAAAAGTATATAAAAAAAGAATCAGAAAATACTAAGAACAAATATTAAAATAAAAATAATGCCAAAAGGCGAAGAAATGGTTCAATCAAAAATCCTTAATTATTATTATAAATATCATTTTATTTATTTGGAAAACAATTTTGGCTCATTTGTAAATTTTCAATTTTGAATTATTAGTTAAGAACTGTTTTTATGTTGATAATGCAATTTTATAACAATTATTCATGAATACAAGCAAAAGAAATTGTAGCAACATTTGACTCGGAGCAGGGAGTCATCTCATCTCGAGTGTGTGTGTGTGAAAAAAAAAACACACACACACACAAACACATATGCATATTGTATGAGGGTGTGCGAGTGTATATGGTATGGGGTATATGTATTCAGATAGCCACAGGGCATTTGGCCCACGCTTGTGTGTGTGTGTGTGTGTAGTAAAACACTTTTGGTAATTCATTAAGTTACGGAAGTTGAACTCAGAACTGCAATTTCCCCTAGAACCAATTATAGAAAAATTTAAATTCGTTTTAAAAAGCAGACCAAACGCATGTCCCATGTCCAGTGCTTGGCCCCAGACAGACGATGACGACGACCAGGACAACGAGGACGACCAGGACGACCAGCACGGATGCAAAAGCCGTAGTTGTAGTAGCATCAGCAGAAGCTGGAGCAGGAGCTGGAGCTGGAGCAGGAGCAGGAACAGTAACAGTAGCAGGAGGAGCAGTAGATGGCCACTGCCGTTGCCTCTGATGGATGAATGTAATGCCGTGTGTGAATGTTGGTGTGTGGGTGTTGAACTGTTGGCGCTGCTACTGCTGATGTGGGTGTGTGGACAGCGGCATGTTCATAAATTGAAATCACTTCCATATCCAGAGAAAAGTTTGGCAACAAAATAGGGCAAAAAAAAAAACAAATACAAAAAAACGTAAAGAGCAATGGATGAAAAAAAAAAAACAACTAACGAGAAACGCTGTGGCTGCTAACGTGCCTTGCCCCAAACACCCCAACTTGCCACTCCCATTACCCATGGTGCATGGAATGAAAATAAAGAATTCTGTTTTTAAATCGCTGGCAGTGTAGTAGGTAAGAGTTGGCGGTGGAGGGGGAGGAGGGGTAGAACAGTAGTCGTAACAGTAGCAGCAGCAGCAGCAGCAGGAAAGAGTCAGAGTCAGAGTCAGCATCAGAGTCAGCGTCAGAGCTGGCCATGTACGACAAGTAGGCAACACTTGACACAGTTGCCACTTTCAATTGCCAACATAACTCGAGTGGTGCTCACTAAAGAACGACGAAAGCAGGAGGATTGGCTAAGTGGGCGATACGAGGAGCTGCATAGTTGGGGGCGCGGCGTTCTGTCTGCATATAAATACCGCCTGTGGCCATAAAAGTGGAGACCATCCGACCGACGTGTAACAAGCCCGAAAAAAGTTGCACGACTGCAGCAGCGGAACGAATGGCCAATCCTTCAGCAATCCGCCAGCCCCATCCCCCCATCAGCAATCCTATCGCCACCCACAACAGCTAAAGCCCGCACTAAAAAATGGCTAACCGAATGTGTGTGGGCGCGGCTGTGGATGCTACATCCTCGGAATGGAGAGTGGGTCCTGCGAGTGTAACTCTGACTGGGTACTTGGCCACTTGGCGAGGTTGTCACATCAGAAGCTGCAGCCCAGCAACCAGAGAAAGACTGAGAAAAACACACAAAGAGAGAGAGAGAGAGACAGATGGAGAGGGAGTGAGAAAGAAGACTGAGAAAGAGAGAGAGAGAGGGAGAGGGCGAGGGAGACAGACATTTTTGCATAATGGGCATGGCCAACAGAAATACCCTTTAGCTAAAACAAAAAGTCATCATGTGCCACACAAACGAATAAGTCCCGATAATAAATCAGCTCCTATACCTATATACTATATATACAGATCATATATATATATATATTCGATATCATCAATATAAAATCCACATCTAAAGTCTTAATTTGGGCACACACAAATATATTTTACCTTTTCAAAAATCAGTTGTTTTGGTTAAGTAACCAAATTCTATAAATAATATTAAAAACTAGATCAATTTTAATTATAAATCAATAATATATTGAATACTTAATTTATTTCAATTATAAATCAATTAATATATATATAAAATATTATTTAAAAATCTATCGTAAGAATTGCTTCGACTTCGTGTATTTTGTAGAGTATCTTCGGCTGGTAATGCTAATTTTCTCAACTCTAATTGCACTTTTTTTGATCCACCTCGCTTTTCTTTTTTTTTTTGTTATTTTTTGCTTAACTTGTTGTGTACTCGTTTTTTTTCGTCCTGCCCTCATCGCATCACATCGCAGCGCAGCGCATCGTTGCTGTCCAGTGCCCAGTGTCCTGTGTCCAGTGTCCTGTGTCCTGTGTCCAGTGCTGTTGTTTAGTTACTTTGGTAGTTTCGTTATATTTATTGGCCCACATCGGGTGAAAAATGTTCAACGCTTTGGCAATTTAGTTGAGTACCGTTATATGCTGGCAGGCTGACTATCACATCCTGCTTCTCTCCGGCCCTCCAGTTCCCCAGCTGTCCAGTCGTCCAGTTGTCCAACCTCCCCCGCCAGGCAAGCTGGCAAGCTCATAAAATGCGAAAAAGCTAAAGCAGAACAATGAATGCCAGTACCAGAAACAGTTCCACCTAGACGACAATCCGTTCCAGGATTTACAATGAATGTGGGGGTCAGTAGAATGGTGGAGGGGGGGGGGGAGGGGGGGTTGGTGCGGGCAAAGGAGATTGGTGTAGGTCAAAAGTGGAAGGGCAACGCTTGGCGATTTACGAGTTGCCATTTTGCTGCTCAACTGGGCCGTGAAGAGTAAAACGAAAAATGAAGGATCACCAGCAGCACACACAACTGAAGGTGGACTCAACCAGAATGGGATGAAGATTGCCAATGGGCTTCATGGGTTAGTTGGAGTGGAGTGCATTGGTGCTACTGTTGCTGTGCAGCGAGTGTATCATCTCCAGTTCCTCATGTGGTCCATCATACATCGAGCTGCGCTTTATTTCATATATATATTACATAATTGGGCGTGTAATGAGTCTAATTGAGTTTTTATGTTTTGGCCAAAAGGATTCGCCAACTCAACACAACTCGCATTTCCTTCACTTCAACTTCTTCTATTTTTTTCCATTTTCGTTATTGTCGCAGGGATTAAATGAGTTGGCAATTGTAGCCTCTGGTCATTTCAGTGGCATGCACATGCACACACACACACATGCACACACACACACACATACACACATGGTACACACGTCTAGCCCATTTTCGTGTGAGACACTAACTCAATTAACGTTGCAGGCAACATGTGTTAATATCCTCTGTGCTTCCGTTCGCCTTCATTTCGGACTCGGTTCCACAGCAACCCACACAGGAACCCACACAGCACACACAACCCATTCAGCACTCACAGCAACTGTGTGTCTAATTGAGTGTGTGATTGTCAAACACTGAACGCCTTTCAATCTGGCTAGTCTTACCTTAAGAAAATCACTTTTCTACGATTTGCCATGATTTTGCTATGATTTGCTATGATTTTGCTATGACTTGCTCTAATTTGCTACGATTTGCTATGATTTTGCTACGATTTTGCTATGATTTTGCTACGATTTGCTATGATTTTGCTACGATTTGCTATGATTTTGCTACGATTTTGCTATGATTTTGCTATAACTTGTTAAGATTTGCTCAATTTGAAATTAGGATGAGTTTGATTCAAAAGAAAAAGATGACTTTTAACGATTTTAATTGTAAGCTTAAAAATCTACCAATTTTTGCTACAGCAGCTATATAATATAGTGATTTGATACAAATGATCTCGATGAGAAAGAGAATAATTATACCTAATGCCACATCAACAAAATTATATAAGCCTCCATTAATAACTGGGTTGGATCGAAATGAAGCTATTCGACTTGGCTCAGCTCGACCCTTCAAACAATGCTTCGCATAGCTCGGGGCGAAATTAGATTCTGAAGGATAATATTTTTATATGAAGTGAAACGATTTAGAATTGGGATATGACTGCATCTGGCTAGAGTTGAATTTCTATTTAAAATCAATTGATTGGCTCTGTGGACACATTTGGTGGCGCCGCCGCAGCTTGCGAGGCACGCGTTTGACATAGTTGCTTCTGGAGACGCCCACTGCTGCTGGCCACCCGCTGATCCCGGCCATGTCCTTGGGCAGGATTTTGCATGCTGCAATGCAACTGCCGAGTGCGCATGGGACCAACTGCTGAGCGATGTCCTCGACGGCCTAACTGCCAAAAGTCAGCGAGTTGGCCAGGATCAGCATGGGCCATTCTTTTCCCGGCCTTGCCTACCTTGCAGCAGCGTGAAGCAGCGCGTGCACAGAAGCTGCCTTACCTTTTCAGCACCTATCTGCACTGCACTGCACTCTCTCTCTCTCCCTCTCTATCTCTCTCTATCTCTGTCTGTCTCTGTCTCTCTCGCGTGCACAGCGCGAAGAGAGTCGAAGCTGATTGTTACCCGCTGAGCTGCACACGCGAATCGCATTGCGCCCAAAAGATAGCGGCACAGGCAAAGAGGGGGAGAGAGTGAGAGGGAGAGAATAAGTGAGAGAGAGAGAGAGAGACTTTGTGAGTGAGAGAGAGTGGGCATTCTGCGAACTCTGCATGAGAATAGTAACTTTACGATGCACGCTTCATTGGAATGCGCTCCGTTCTGCAGTAAGGATGCAGTCGGGCCACAGGATGCGGAATGCATAATGCAACAAACAGGAGGACACTGGCTAACGGGCACTGGGTGCAGCAAATTGCAGCAATCGCGGCTCCCTGTGGGCAGCTCCCTTGCTGTGCGTCGCGTGCATTTGCAAATGCGATAAATTCGAGACCAAAGCGTGCTGTGCGCGCGACCAGAACAACCTAGCAGGATGACAAGGACCAGGGAGCAGGAGCTGCTGGCTCATGCCTCACAAATGCACTCTCCCAAATGGCCAAATGCCAAACGATCTCATTTTATGCGACGCCACGCAGAGAAATTGATTTGCCGATTTGGTTGACTTGCCATATGACCAAAAAATACTTTAACAGATTAAAAGTGAATAAAAACTCAATTTGTATATAAATATATATGAACTGATCGGTCGAGAGATAAGTTCTTTATATATACGACCAAGATATACGAGTCAAGCTTGCCCAAAACTAATTGGCATCGGTCAACTAAATCTTATATCTCTCATAGGAACAATCTGTCGAAAGATGAGAAACACATCAAAACTAACATTTGGATATATAAAAAAAACTCATCAAGATCGAACGAATAAATCATATAATCGCTCCATTATTTAATTTAAAAAAAAAAATAACTGATTTATGTTTGAAACTAAAATTTGTATTGCAAAAAAAATGTTGAAAGTTGAATTTTTCCAAATTTATTTACAAAACAAATTAACAAATAAACTCGATAAAGTCAAGAATATATATGTATTTACCTAGAAAGTATACCTGCTCAGTGGATACCGGATATACACAATTCCCTTCACATATCTGCTGAGATATTTGTTTTTCGGTTTCTATCCACTTCTAAAAATGGAATCCTTTGAACTCTATTCAATTTTTGGTAGCTGGCTAATGGTATGCCTCATCTGTGTAGAAGGACTAACAGCGGCAAAATGGATATCATTTTTTAGTCCTCCGGCTTAGCTTCTTCTTCACCCTCCCCCTCCCCCTTCTCCCACACCCCGCACACACTTTCCTTTAGCAGCTTGTGACTTTTATTTGGGACTTTGTCAGTCGTTCAATTTTTGGTTCAGCCTTTTTTTTATCTTCTTCCGCATTTCGCATTTTTGCTTTATGACGAACATTTTTTGCTTTGTAGCACAGCAACGGCATCTGTTTTGTGCAACATGCTGCAATTGTCCAGCTATCCGCTTGCCATGCCTACAGCTACGTCTCCGCGGCAGCCCCTCCGCCCCACCACACTACTCCATCTATAGAGATTTTTTGCGGGTATCCGATATAGTTGGGTCAGTGCTTGTGGCCAGAACGGTTCTGGTTGCGGGTTTCACAGTTGCAAACTCAACGTGCACCTCTCTCTCTCCTTCTCACTGTGTGTGTGTGTGTGTGTTGTGTTGTGTTGTGTGTGTGTGTGGGTGCGTTATTGAGTGCAAATAGCAATTTCGCAACAATGCTGCGTAGCAGCATCTGGAAATTTGTTCGTTTTGCCATTCAGCACTTTAGGCCAAGAATTGAGGGTTGAGTTGCATGAGAATCGCACTCACCCCCCCTCGCCAATGCAATTGACTTGGACTGCTGTTGCTGTTAACTATTCAAGTGGTGCGAGGGGGGAGGGGGTTTGAGGATTTGCCCGGGCGCATTGTAACGGATTTCTGGTAACTGTTTTTGGTTGCCGTCGCGTCGATTTTTGCTGTTTCAACTGCATGTGCCACATCCTGCGCCCCATTCTCGCATCTCCACACAGACACACAGACACACACACACACACACGCAATAAACTGTCAAATCTTTTTATGTGTCCCTGTCTCGATGCCATTCAGTGCATTTCCTGGCTGAGGCGAGAAGTATTTGGTGGGTTGGCTGCTGTTTTTTTAGTGAAAACAAAAAACACGTTCAACATTCCTGCAGTCGATTTTATTGGATTACGGTTTAGATTGCACTGATAAAAAGTGCACTGTGGAAGTAGCCGATGCTATTTGCTACTGCGACAGTTGTTGTTGTTGTTGTTGCTGTTGTTGTTGTTGTTGCTGTTGTTAGCGTTGTTTAGAAAACAACCTGAATGCAAAAAGGAAATAGGCAAATCCTTGATGGCACTCGCCTCGCCAGTTGTAGCCCTTAGGCATCCCTATACACTCTCCCCCCATCACCCCTCCACACACACACACAAGCAATTTTGATGTTTCTAAATTTTTGACATTCGATTGCAGGCAACAACAACAACAACAACAACAACAATTCGACGGCGTCAACGAATTGAAATTTGTTTGTTTGCTGTTTTTCATATTGTTGCTTTTGTTGGCCATGTTGTTGTTTAATGTGTTCGATGCGAAGCGCTTCCGTTGCGTTGTACGTGCAACAAACTGCCGCCAATTGGCATCGAACAACGAAGGAGTCTTGTGCAGCAAGGGGTCGGCGACCAAGTTGCAAGCAGTAACAGTTGAATAAAAAATATATATAAAATATATAAAAATATATATAAATAATTATTATTAATTAATAATAATTTATACAATAAAAAGAGTTTTTGTGGTAAGTCAAGTTTCTCTTCATTTTTCAGTGAGTGTGTGGTATGTGTGTGTGGTGTGTATATAAGGAATTTAAATTATATATTCCTTTGATATGATTCGATGAAATGTGATTTTCAATTAAAACGACTCGCAACAGAAACCCAACCAGCTGAGCTTATGCCGCACCACTGCACCACCGCACCACCGCACCGCCGAGCCGGGCAGTGTGGCGTGTGTGCATTGCAGGTGGTGGGAGTAGTGTCCGTTGGGCAGGCAGAGTGAAGAGCAAGTGCCTCCAGCTAGAACATGCCGTGGCCAAGAGCTTTATAGATAAGATCCCATGTGTGTGTGTGTGCGCAAGTGTGTGTGTGTGTGTTTTTGGTGTGCATAATAATGTTGCTACATGCGGCGTTCGTGTGTTGGCCTTTGTCAAAGCATTTTTTTCGAACTGTGGCCCAATCTAAGCTAATTTAAATTTAAGTTTCTTTTTTTTTTTTGAGTTGAGCGCTGAAAAGAAAGCAAAAGCAAAGCCAAAGCCAAAGCAGAAGCAAGAGGTCAAAGGCCATGAGCTAAATTAGCTGCAGCAGCGTTTTAATTAAAATTTAGCAAAGAGCTGGGGACCACATGTCGCACCTCTAACCTCTGACCTCTAACCCCAAAGCGCAAACCCCAAAACAGGATCAAAGGATCAAACGCTATCGCTGATGCGGCAACGGCGACCACAAGCTGCAGCAGGACAACATTGAGGCACACACAGACGAAAGCAGGAATACCCTTATTTTTTAGTTTGCTTAATGCGTGCGACACACACACACACACACACACACACACTCAGTGCGAGAGATAATCCCAATTTTAGACTAATTAAATTGTCAAATATTTGGAGAGGGCGAGCAACACGCTGGGCGGCTTGCTAAGCGGGGGCGTGGCACGCAAGTAAGCAAACAAAGCAAAACAAAATAAATTATACTGAAATTCTTCAACTCTTTCTCTCCCTTTCTCTCTCTGTATCTCTCTCTCTCTCTCACTCTCTCTGCGACTAATATGCAGCTAATTAAATGCTCGCCAGCTGCGAGAAAGCGACGTTTGTTTTCAGGCATGGGAAGCAAGGAAAGGGGCGTAGAAGGGGTTAACTTGGTCAGCAGGTAGCCAGCCAGGATGGCAAAGGATTGTTAAGGATTGCAAAGGATGTGCATTGTGCAGCGGTCGCTTGGCTCTGGTCAGCCAAACAATATGCTAACCGGGTCAAAGGTTTATGGCCAGTTCAATGTCAAACAACAAACAGCAAATGCGCTGCAAAAGGCGGCAACACAACGAGTTGAAAGGAGTGAGCCGTTAGCTATTAGCCGTTGGCCGTGAGCGGGTCTTACCAAATATCCTTTTCGCGAGCGGACAGTTTAATATGTTGCTGCTCCTTGCTGCTCCTTGTTGCTGTTTATTTATGCACTCGCATTGTGTGGCCAAAGTAAACGCTGATTGCTAAGTTCTCTATCTCCCCTCCCCTCACTCTCTCTCTCTCTCTCTCTCTCTCTCTCCCTCTTTTGCTGCCTTGTTTACCAATGCTTTATGGCCCCTGGCCACGGATCCTAACCAAAGCGTCGGCATTTTTACCCACACACACACACACACACAACCCTTTTGGCCCATTCGCCCTGCGCCTTTCATTGGAAATTTCGGCTGTACCCGTTGCCTTTGCCTTCGTCTGCTTACCTTGCCAAGTACCGTCCTGCCCTGCCCGTGCCCCTGCCCCTGCCCCTGCCCCTGCCCCTCAACTTTAACTGCCCGTCGATTCGTGCGCTTTTACAACTTGTCAGTCATTTGAACAAAACTAATTTGCATGTCATTTCTTTAGCACTCTTGAAATTTTGAACATTTTGCACGAAATACAATAAAAAAAAAATAAACGCTGAATGCCTGCAAATTGGTATTGGGTGTTTTTGATGGATTGGGTTAGTGGTTAGTGGCTCATTTTTTATGGAGCTATGTGCTGTGGGTGTTTGATTACCATTTCGAGTCCTCGATGCACTCGATGCACAGCACTAAACAAGTCTGACTCAAGGCCTCAAATTGAAGCCACGCCGAAATACCAATTGCAAGCGAAATTCTATGCCAAAATTCCAGATGAGCTGGCTTCAAAAAAAAAGCTGAAATTTAAATGGGAAAATCTTCTTTGCAGCACAATCAATTAATTTAATGAAATATAAATTAAATATAACATTACTAAAATCAAGTTTCAATTTAGTAAAAAACAGTTTTTAATTTTATCGTGTTTTGTGAACAGAATAAGTAGTAAAAAACTAATTGCAACAGTTTGATTTTAGTAAATTAGAACTGATTTTCTTTTCAGGTTTTGGTTGAAAAATATATATTTTTCGAGAGGTTTGCGAGTCATTGGAGGAGCCGAAAAGAAAGAATATTTATTACATTGCTGAACAAAATAAATTATTCTGAAAACAACTTTTTTTTTATCAATTTGATTAAATAAAAGCCAACTTGTGCACAATGACAACTTTTTTGATATTAAATTAATTTAAACGAAGTGAAACACTTTCAACAATTAGCAGTTTGTGAGAGTCCAGAGATCTATCCGGGTTACATAATTTTGATGCGCTAGATGACATAGCCAACCGGCTCCGGCGGCGACGATGATGATGATCTGCTGCCTCTCTGCCGATGCCGGCGCTGCTTCCTGAGGATGGCATTAAACAAAGCGAAAATGTAGACCGGTTGCCGACGCTGCTCCTGAGTCTCCCGCCTCGCTCGTTGGATCACTCGCAGTTGCTGGGCAGCCGCCTGCTCCTTCCCCTGTTGCTGTTGCTGATGGCGCTGCTGGAGCTGGTGCAACAAGCTGTAGCGATAGAATCAGATTATGTTTGCCATTTAGTTGAGGAGCTGAGCGCCAAAATGGGCAACATCTTCAGCCAGTCGCTGATCGCCAATCACCTTCAAGACACCTGCAGATCACCTGCAGTAGACGACGCCCATGTGGTGCACCTGTTATTGTCCCCAGCACATCCCTCTCATGCGCTGTCGGAGCTCAATCAAAATTTCGATAAAAATTCAAATTGCTACTATTGTTCCGATCATTGGAATTGCGTGAGAGATTTGAATTTGATAACCCGAAAGAGGTTTGAAATGGTTTGTCAACTCGACCGAAGAATTTCAACTGACAACACAAAATCAAATCAAATGTCATTCCTCAAAGTGGAACAAAAACGAAAGTATTTTAGCTATGACTAAATTTAGTAAACGAAAAGATGATTTCATAAAATACAAGATTGAAGCGAAAAATGGATCATGATCTGATTGACTTAGCAAGAGATAAAGAAGATGGCACATGAAGTTCAGTTTGAGCATTCCCTTTGCCAAACCATCCCAACTGAGGGCCAACCGGATATGCTGGCATAGCTAAGGGGACAGGTGGACAAATGGACAGGTGGACAGAAGGACACACAAGACACACACATTTAGTTGCCGTTGTGCTAAGCTTTAGAATATTATGCATGCTGTGGCAAAAGAGGGACAGGCACTCATAAAAATGGCACAGCACAGGTGGTGGTGGAGAGGCGGAGGACACAGGATACAGCATACAGCATGCAGCATACAGGACACAGGACAAGGACAAGGACAAGGACACTGGAGACTGGAGACCCAAAAGCGGCCAACACAAATCATATTACAAAACTTTACACGCTTAAGAGCGCATGTAATTGGCTTTTGAAATGTACGCGCGGCAAAAGGTTAACACGTTTCTGGTAACCAGGAGCCAGTGGCCAGTTGCCGGCAGCAAGTGCGGCCCAGGACCAGGACAGGCCAGGCGGGCAGCTTAGTCGAGGATGTGCTAATAACAATAAGTGTCGTTTGTGCCAGTAAAATGTCGTTGGGCCACGTTTGAAATATGAGTAGACCATGGCCAGAAGCAGTAGCAGTAGCCAGACCCAGAGCCACTCACTGGGCTCACAAGGACAACGTGCTGAATGACTGACTGACTGACTGACTGACTGAATGACTGAATGACTAACTGACTAACTGACTGACTGGCTGGCAACCCCTTTTGGATGGCACTGGCTAATTTTCAGCGCTGCTAGCAACTTAACGTGTGTTGTTATTGCGGCTGTTTTTTTGTAGTTATTGTTGTTGTTGTTGCTGTTGCTGTTTTGGCTGTTTTGGCTGTTGGCGTTGGCTATATCCTTGAAACTTTTGGCGCTAGACATGTGCTCGTTTTGGCTGTGACGTATATTTAACATGCTACACCGCAACTCCAGCTCCAACTTCAGCTGCAACAACAACATTTTATATCGAACAACCACCATTCAACCCCAGCAAGTACACACACACACACACACACACACACACACACACACACACATTCCATAGCCGTATCCAAGCCTTAATGTACGATTTTTGAGTGTTGGCATGTTTGCTGTCAGAAAATTGTCAGAATTTTATGGCCCCATTGCAGCAACGTTTAGCTTGATTCCCATATATATATACTATATATATATATTATTATTGTTTGTGTTCTGTTATTGTTGTTGAGCTAGAATTTTCATTAGGCTCGATGATTGGAAAAATTGACAGGCGCCTTGCAAAAGCGATCACTTTATAGCAACCAAAGTTGTGCCAATTGTTTGGCCAGACAATTGTGTAACATTTTTTGTCGTCATTGTTTTTTTTTTTTATTCTTTTTTTTTGTTTCTGGGCGCACCTCAATGACTGACTATTTAATGCACAATTTTGAAAACGTTGTACAACCAAAGCCGCCAACACAATTTGTCACAAAAAGAGCAAAAAGAGTTTTTGATGAACAGAATTTGGTTATGAAATTGTTAATATTTTTCAATTATATGTATTTAATGTCATTTCGCAAGTAAATATTTATTATATATATTTAAGTTAAATATTAATTTTTGTGAAAAGTTTTAGTACTTGTGCAATTGGTAAAAAAGTTAAAGGAAAATCAAAATATTCCAAACTGAATTTGAAGTAAGTGTATAACTTATAAGCACAAATATATTACTCAAATATTATTATTGAAATAATATATTATTAGCAAATACATACATACATGCTGATATATGTACATAAATAAATTCACATCTAATTCATCAAATCGTATTTTAAATATTATATATATTTTTTTTGTAATAAATTCACTTGTTTTCTTGGGGTTGCTGTATCTCATCTGTTTATATGATGCTGGCGGGGAGTGTCAACCTCTTTGAGGACAAACTGAACCAAACTAAAACCAAATCATTGAGATACATCCTGGCAATGGCCGACGTGCTGTTCATGCATCTCTTCGAGGCATTTTAATGATGGCACTCAGAGCACTCACAACGGTTTCAACTTCCTTGCTCCCCCACCCCCCTCCACCACGCTAAGCCCACCCCACCATCATAAAGCATCCCCTCTGCGTCTTGTCTATCCACTTTTGTCGGTTTGGCTTACATTCAGCAACTGTTTTTGCATCGCCAAAAACGCAATCGAATCGCTTCGCATCCCGTTGAGTATCTGTGTGTGTGTGTGTGTGTGTGCGTGTGTGTGACAGTGTGTGCGTGCAAGTGTATGTATATATATGCCGCCATTGTTTGGTTATCTAATGCCCGCCAGGGGCCGCCGATCCACGTCAACAGAGAGCGAGAGAGCGGGAAGAAATTCATCATAAGTGCGTCGTTCCGAATCCTGCTCTGCATCAGACGCAGTACTCCTGCCTCGACTGAATCGACTGCCTCAGTCTGCATATGCCCGATAATGTTATCCGGCCTGGTTGCCACATAGCTAGCGATCTACCAAACACACGCACACACCCTCCACCCCCTCCCCCCCTTACTCTGCCCCACCCCACTGGGAATGCTGTTTGAAGTGGTTGTACGATTTGGATTTGGATTTTGATTTCAATGCCACTCAACTGGCCGTTTGCCGTTTGCCTTTTGCCCTGGGAAAATCGCCTTAAACAGTCCATTTCGAAAATGCGAAAAACACGGCCGAGAGGAGAGTGCAACCCCGTCACGGACTGTGGCTGGGTGTGGATGGAGGGGGGGGGGGGGGGGGGGCAGTGTTCAAATCACTGGGGTCTCTTGCCTGAGAAGCAGTCGCATCACAGTCGACCCATTGGCCATGCACAGGGTGGTTTTTCATTATCATTTCGCCCTGCACATAAATTATTTATTGTTAGCGATTTTCCAAAAAAGATAACAGTAGCAAAAGCAGCAACAACAACAACAACAGCAACAACAACAACAACAACAGCTTTTTATTTACTCTGGTCGCGAATCCAACGAGGATGTCTCACTTGGAATATGTGTTCATCACTATATACATACAAGTGTGTATCTGTGTGTGTGTGTGTGTGTGCGTGTGTGTGCCTACTCAATGTTAACCACTCGATATAGTTGTTGATATTGTTGTTACTGTCTTTCTCTCTGTGTGTGTGTGTGTGTGTGTGTTCACCCTAAATCGACACCCCGAAAAACATTTCGCCCAACCCGGATACATATAAATATTTATAAGTTTCTGCCTTTGCCGCATTATGCGATATAGTACCATATAAAAAGCATATTAATATGAATTTGTGTTTACAAGTAAATAGCCAAGGGATATTAATATACAAAAACACACACACAAACACACACACACACACACTCACACACGCTTACACTCAGAGAAAGAGAACTCACAGTATTTTTTCACTTCATTTCAAATGTTGTTAATCATTGTAAACCATTGTGAAGGATATTTTAATATTGTATATTTATATATATATATATACTTGATCAGTCTACACATATATAAATATGTCAGCTTGAGTTGATTTTTAAATAACTTTCTTGTTATTCAATATGCGTATTTAAAAATCATCGAATTGTGATAGGAATTAACTGTCGAAAGTTAGGGGAATAAAATAATTTGTTTATTCCTAATATTTGCACAACAAATCTTTAATTGATATTATTAAATTTATTTTAATAACACATTTTGCTATGCCTTTTATCTTTTGAATTTTTAAATTAATTTCGAAGTGATCGTATAAAACTAAACTGATTACATCCATATCTATGGGAAATCTATTAAATATGGGAAATAATAAATGTTAAGTTGATTTGCAATTGTCAAGATCCATTTTTATTCCTCAAAGCAACAAAGTGAGTAATGAATTTTTGTTCATCATTGCTTGAGCTCAGCATTGACTGGAAATTTAAATATGGAAATACTTAAATAGATTACCGCAATTAAGCTCGAGCATTATCCTTAGCACATACATGTTAAATATTTACACACACCACGCACAACCAATTCTAAGTGCCTGGGCACAAAGGTCCTTGCGTTTCATGTTCGACTTTTAACTTATAAAATGTACATTTGTTTACATTAAAAAAATATATATATCTAAAAAAAAAACGCAATGCAAATAAAAATGGAGCTTTGTGGCTAGGGAGGGGGGGGGGGGCCTGTAACCGCCAAACAATACCACCACATTAGCAGCTCCAACAAAAAAAATAAAAAAAAAAAAACCCTTGCAACGAAATTGCAGCCTTCTGCCAAATAATTGGACTTTACGCCATTGCAATGCCCAATACACAATTTATCCCCCTGAAACTCCAACTACGCCCCCCCTCCCCCAGCCACCCCTTCTGCATATATCTCTTTCTCTGTGTCTGTCGCTGTCTCTGTCGCTCTGACTGCCCACAAGAGCGGAAGTTAACTTGCGTGCCAGGCCAGAGCAGACCCACAAACAACAACAACAAAAAAAAAACAAGGCTGAGGAGTGTAGAGGAGAGAAGAGGAGGCTACCAGCCCATCCCGTTGCTTGCTGCTGATATGGCTGATATGGCTGACGGTTCGGCTCGTTCGGTTGCGGTTCAAATTTAATATTCACTCGCGCAAATAATCCATGGACACAGAGACTCGCAGACAGACATAGACAGACAGACAGACGGACAGACAGTCGGGCAAACACAATGGTAAAATGGCGCTGCTAAGCTGACATATGTAGTGGGAGAGGGACGGGGATCAGTTGGCGGGGCAGGCCGTGGTGCAACAACAGCCACGCCCCCTTGGCCACAGACGCCAGCTATGCAAACTGCAAACTGCAAGTGAAGTTTGCCTGTGGCTAGCCCCTGCCCCACTCTGTTGCATTGCGAGTGTGTGTGTGTGTGTAGTGTGTGTGTGTGTGTAGTGTGTGTGTGTGTGTAAGATTTTTGCTAAATTTGAAAACAACAAATCAGCCACTCAACATGCATTAATACTTTAATTACCCGGAAAGCTTTGGCAAATTCAACTCTAATTTAATAGACGAAAATGAAACCATTGAAATTAATTTATTTTTGGTATATTTTCCAATCAATAAATAAATAAATTCGGCAACGATTCCAAATTTGGACGACTTAATGAAATCAGGAAATAAACTCGATCAGCACAAGTCATTAATTAATTTACCTATTTCCAAAATAACTTTAGATTTTATGCACTTGCTAAAAAATCATTTACCAAATGTTTGTTGAAAACTCAAGAAATTTATATTAAATTTTTAATATAAATTAATTTCTTAATTGAATTAATTGTTTGTTGCTGATAAAGATTCTGCAAGATTTTCTTATATTATTTATTTATATATTTTCTTAGTAATTCCTTGCTAGACGAATCAAAAATGTACAATATATAATGGCAAATATTGCTCATACGACATGTATTTCGAACCGTATTTGACCGCAATGTGCAATGTGAGCGACGTTTGCAGCATCTTTGACATCTATGCAACATTTAGAGGCATCCCAATTCAGTCGGACTTTGGCAACTTTCTTGTCAGCTTACAATTAAGCAAATGTGAATTCATTGTAAAATGTGACTTAATTCGCCAGCTGACTGACCAGAGAATCGACTGCAACGCCTCCTCCAACGCCGCCAAATGTTGGATTTGCCACTGCATTTTTGCCAAGTCGCAGACGAGACAATAAAAAAACAACAACAACAAATATTGAAAATGAGAAATGAACAGAAAAAAAAAGAAGGAAAAACCGTTGCGTGTCTGCCAAATTGCAACTGCACGCTGACTGACCCCAGTGCCCAGCCCCAGCCCCAGCCCCAGACCCAGCCTCAACTCCACCAAACATGCACCACCTGCCCCCCCCCCTCCACCGTTCCCTTCTCAGTTCGTTATGTCGCGACTGCTGCTCCTGCTTGTTGTTGTTGTTGTTTGTTGTTTGTTGGTTGTGTTGCTTCATTTCACTGGGTTATTTTGTGCCTTTTGCTCAACGCGCTGCTCTCGTACAGCTGTCCAAGTGACAGCTGCCGCCGTGCTTGACAGGCAGTGCCTGCCGCTCACCCGTCCTCCGCCCTACTCCTCCTCCCTCCCACAGCCTTCGCCCCTCTCCCCCCCCCCCATCCGCCGTTCCCCATCAAGCAATGCGCAATCAGTTGCAACGCAATTTGATTTTGTCGCTTCATGGCTCGTAGCTGTTGCCATACACCATGCAATTCCAGAACCTTACACCTACACCCCCCCTCCCCCACCATCCCATCCCATACCCCTCACCCCTCACGCCTTTGCCACGTCGCACAAACCCTTTCGCCCGTACCCTTCATGTGGCAATAGCGTCCATCGCTTGGCCGCCATAAAGTGCACATGTCGCATCGTGTTCGCAGTGACATTCATTCGCCGTTACAATGCTTTCTTTTTTGGCTCGCATTGCCCCCAGTCAGCTGACCCCCACACTTTCCCCCCTCCCCCGCTCCCCTGCATCACGTATCCGTCCAGCGAACAGCCACGCCTTTTTGACCCGTTGCCCAAAAACAAGACGAGTGGGCCATAAAAAGTTTGCCCTGTAATCTGGCCATTGCAAATGTGCTTCAACTCTGATCCCCCGGAACCCGCCAACACCTACACCAACCCCCTGCCCACCCACAATCCGTGAACCATTTGCATTGCATTTTTTTGCTGTTGTTGTTCATCTTCTTTTTGGTAACAATTTTATTTGACGGCTTCGAGTTGCCGACGTTGCTGCGGTTGCAAAAGTGCATTAGCCGCTGCCTGTCACTCAACAAAAACACACAACAGCAACGAGTGGGGTAAAGTTGGAGGGGTGGTGTGGGGGGGTAGGTTTGATATGCCAAAAACACATTGTTGTAGATGGCACACTCGTCTATCGAGCATGGCATGTATGCAGGCTGAGATACCCTTGCAACCAAAAACCCACACGCCTCACATCAAAGTCAAGTGGCAAAGTGTTAAATGTCTGACAAAGTGGCAAATGCGAAAACTAAAAAAAAAAAAAATAATGAACCCAACTAATCCAGAATATTGAATGTCTCATTTAAGTCGTGTTTGGACAGAACAAATAAATATTTAACGCATTTTAATCAAATAATTAAAGGCTGCTAAATATTATTGATATTTTTATAACCAGCAATTTTGATATATGATTTACAATGCAACCAAATCTTGTTAATTTTATAATAAAATACAAACAATTGAAAAAGTTATAAATTTAATTTGTTATAAATTTTACAAAATTTAATTTTTTCACTCTTATATTTTAACCTAAAATACTTTACGTTTTTATTTTTAATTTATCGCGATAGCAAATTTAACTTTTTGTTTCTAATTTATCGCCAAAGAGAATTATTAATCGAGTGTAAATGAAATGCAACTTTAATTTAACCATTTTGAGGCATGTTGAAACTGAGCTCAATAAATGCAAGCACTTATGTAAATAAGTATCATATATCGTAATATATATATATATATATATAACTTATGATAATTTCGATGCACTTGCTTACTTCAAGTAAAATCAACAATCAGAGCAATTGTGATAAGGAGATATGTGAAAAAAACTCTCAGAAAAACAACAACAACAAAAAATGCTGAACAACGAATGCAATTTTATTTTACAGTCGAGAATGGCACTTGTTGTTGTTATTAATGTAGTTGTTGTTGTTGCAGTTGTTGCAGTTGTTGCAGCTGTTGTTGTTGTTCTTGTTGCAGGTTTTAGCACTCAATTGATTTTTGGCTGGCATTGTTGTTGTTGCTTGGGGCATAGCCAGCGTTGCCAATGTTGGCAATATTGTCATGTTATTGTGTTGTTGATATTGTTGACGTTGTTGTTGTTATTGTTGATGTTGTTGCTGTTGTTGGTGTTGTTGGTGTTGTGTTGTCGCCTGTTTGCATTGCCATTGCAGTTTTTTTTATCGCTGGCAATGCCGATGCGTTGTGGTCGCCATATTGCGATTGCATGCACGCCCACAGTCAAACACACACACACACACACGCACACACACGCACACACACACATACACGCGCAGAGTGTGAGCAGATACACTGACGTGGCCATATTGATGGCCATGTTTCATGCGCCGTTGTCAGCCAAATTTAATGCGCGCCGCAAATATGCAACAAGCCCTCGCAATCCATCCGCCTATCCACCCATCCGCCCAGCCAGATCTAGCCGGGCAGCCATTCGGGCAGGAGCCCCCCCTCAGACGAGTGGCTGTGAGTCTTCTGGGGTTGCTTCATTGTGTGGCACATCGCATCGCATCGCAACGCATCAATAAGCGCGACTTTTCATTTGGCCATTTAATAAAATGCAGCATGCTACGTGGCAAGGAAATGGGAAATGGGACATGTGGATGGGGATGTGGATGGGGATGGGGATGGTGTGGGCATGGTTGAAATTGTTGTTGGATTTATGGCGGCATTACATGACATGATTAATGACCACTGGATGGCCGGGAAGGGTGTAAGTGTTGTTGGAGTGCGGGGGGGGGGGGGGGTGGGGGAGGGGGCCGCTTGGCAGCTTAACTGGCCATCAAAGCAGCTGCCACACGCTCTGGACACAAGATGCCCGTGGCAAGCGAAAAACAGAAATACAATTGCAATCCGCATCAAAATCCGAAGGAAACCATAAGTTGGTCAACAATTGAGATGCGAGCAATAAGCCAAAATGCTTAACAGTTAAGAATGTGATTTTTAAGGTCGAATGAGTAGGCTCAGATGATATATAAATATATATCACAAGTGAAGTTGAATTGTATGTTAAATGCATTTATTTATTTGAATTCCCCATTTAGTCATCAAAATTAAACAAATTCACAAATTAGAATTTTAACTTTTTTATGATTGCAAATAAAAACTCGATTTGTATATTTGTATATGTTGTAGAAGGTAGTTAAAAATTGAATAATATGTGAAACGCAGCAGATTGATTCATATCCAAAATAAATGTTATTTTCTTCTTGCTTTGTTTTTTAAGCATTTCAAAAGAAGCTTAATAAATGTAGGTACTTTTGTAAATATATATATATATAAATATCGTCGTATATATATATATATATAGCTGATAATTTCGATGCACTTGCTTACATCAAGTATAATCAAAAAATTGTGATAAAAATATTATTTAAATTATTTACCCAACAAGCAGAAGAATAAGCACCTTCTAGGCAATTATTTGCTGGATGTTTTATATATGCTACTCCAAATCTAGTTTTATATAAAGACTGAAAATGAAGTAAATTCAAAACTAGCGTCAAATGCGTTGACTGTAATTCATATCGATACATATTTGGTGTGCATTTCCTCAACTGCATTGGAAACCAAAAATCTCTGCAAATATGACACTCAGAACATACACACACACACACACACACACACACAATTAAATATGAGCTGTGACAATCAAGTCAAGTCGAACATTCAGTTAGCAAAACTCGGTGAACTGTGGCTAGCCAAACCGAAACCCAATCCTGAAAATATCCAACCAATTCCCAATTACCTCAATGCTAAACGTTGCCTCGCTTACGATTCGTTTATTTTGTTGATCTATCAAATTAAAAATGTAATGCTTCAACATTTAAACTGCCAGCTTGCCTTCCAACCCACCTCCCACCTCTCCCCACACCATGCTGCAACATCGACTCAGTTGGCTCAGATGGCACTAATAAGTGCAATCAGTGCTGGCTAAAAGCTGACTTCAGTCGGCAGCAGCAGCAGCAGCAACGCTGCACTTGATCATTGATGCTTGCTGCCGCCACACTAAGAGAAAAATATATTAAAATATTCAGGCCCAGATAGCAATAATTCGTACATCAGGTTTTTTCATAAAATAAAAAATAATCCCCTAGCAAAATTGGTTGGATTATAAATAAATTAATTTTTAGTGCAAACTTTTGTAAATGACAATTCTGAAATCAAAAAATTTATAAATTACAGCGTTTTTTATAAAAATAGTTTAATATTAATTTTTAGCAATAGACTGAAATAAAATGTTGAACCTTTTCACATATTATATACATATATTAATTTATTTTTTAAGTATTCAATAAAAAAAAAATTCCATAGGTATATAGTATTTTGCTCAGTGTATGCTCCGTTCTCAGGTGCCTCGTTGCCTTTTGTTTTTTTTTTTTTTGGCTTTCGTCTCCTAATGAACTCTCCGCGCAACAAGCAGTTAACTGTTCTGGAGGATGGTGATGGGTATGGGAGGAAGGAGGAAGGAGGAGGGGAGTAGGGATTGGGATTGGATGGCAGTTTGGCAGGAAGACTTCAGCAAGAGAACATGGCAATGTGTACCGCTCCATCAAGTGGTATCAGCGTTGTCATGATTTTTGCTTGTTAACATGGCTACCGTGGCAATAAACCCCCCACCGTCACCACACCTCATCCGTGACCAGACATAGTCAGTTAGCAGGTCTCCATATTGGTTCTGCCATCTTGCGAATTGTGAATTCTGAATATTTAACTCTTAACGAAAATGTTGGCTCGCTTTTTGGTTGCTATTGACTGTGAGTGACTGAGACAGAGAAAGAGAGAGAGAGAGAGAGAAGGAGAGTGTGTAAATAGTGAAGAATATCGTTAAGCCAGCTATAGGACCAGCACCAGCACCAGCACCAGAACCTACTCCACTCTGCTCTGCTCTGCTCTGCCATAATTCGCCGACGACATGTCAACAGTGCGCATTGCTCCACATTCTGACTGACTGCATGGCCGGATTGGATGCTCTGTGGCAGGCTGGCGAAAGGGGGGAGCGTAGAGAGAGAGGAGAACGGTTGATGCACACAGAGCAACGGGTTAGTTCATGTTGATTGCTAATTGGTTTGTTACACAATGGCGCAATGGTTTTTAACGAATTGGCCAAAAATTTATCAGCGAACGAAACAACTCGAAAATTGCTCACAGAATGCACACAATTCTCCAGTTGACTGGCAATGTTGATGGGAGATGGGGAAAAACAACAAAATGAAGGATACAAAATTAAAAGATAACTAATATTTTAAAAGTTATAAGAGTTAAGCAGATTAGCTTAGAAGACTATCCCTTAAGTGAAAAATAATAAAATAGAAAATAAAAAAAGTTTAATTAAATAATTTAAACAATATGTTAGTTAATATCAATATTCAATTAGCTCATTTTTATGCCTTAAAAAAATTTTCAAATTCAAATAAAAAAAGAGAAACCGTTGCTGGACAAGTTACAAGTTTCAAAGGTTTTTTTTTTCTCTATGAGGCCATCGGAATCAGTATTTAAATAATAAATTATGTTAAAATTGGCTATAATTATATTAAGCAACTTAAATATCGCTAAGAATAAACTAATGCAACAATGCATAATAGAATAAAAAAAAAAAACATAAAAATTAATAATTAACTCGACAATAATTTGAACTGGAAAAGAAAAATTGTTAGTTTTATATTTTAAGAATATTATAAATATTTGCAATTTTGACAATCAACAATTCGAGTCTATTTAATTTCAAGGATTTCAAATGGTGCTCCAGCTCAATTAGCGTTGCTTAATTTGATGCTTTATTCAGTGATTGTCCAGCGTGCCCCAAGTCCAAGTCCAAGCCTAAGGATTAGCTATGCGCAACGTTTGTCATTCCGAAAATTCGCCCTGCCCCAGACGAGGATCATAAATCTTGTGGCATTTAGCGTTGAGGGTGCAACTACACAGCTTAGTGGCTGGAACCTGTAACTGTTTCGCCTTGGCCTTCAGTTTGGGTTTGAGTTTTGAGTGTGGGTTGCACAATTAGGTGCAAGGACACGCAGATTATAAAGCCTAATTGTTCCGACGGGAGGACAGGCGGCATGCGTCACGGCTACGCGTATGTTGCAACAATTGAGTCGCCGTCGCCGTCGCTGTGGCTGCGGCTGCAACAATCTGCAACAAGTGAGCCAACCGCATAATCCACAGCAACCACAAAGGTCACACACACACGTACAGCGATTGGTATTAATAAATTTGCAGCAAAAAGCTGTTGGAAAACATTGAAAAAGCGATCTCTACACAAGCCCCATAAAGAGAGCAACAATTTATTTATATATATTTATTTTTTACAACCACAGCAAGGATTAAAGTGGACAGCGCAGCGAGGGGAAGCCGAACGCAAATGTTCATTGTTGCGACAATGTGGCAAACAAGAGCAACAGCAACAGCAACAGCAACAGCAGCGTTGGCAGCATTAACAATGCTGTCTCGTTGATATTGACAACTTTTTAATCACTTAATAAATTCAATAAAAATTAAATGCGGTCGCGTGTCAACCAGGACAAAAAGCGAACGAAAGACCAGCCAGAGACAGCCTGGACAGCTGGACAGCTGCAAAGCTGTGCAGAGAGCAGACAAGTTGAGTGGGTAACATGAGCAAAGACTAGGACAGAACAAGGCAACGCTTAGTCAATCAGTAAGTCAGTCAGCCAATCACTCAATCAATCAACTCTTTGACAATGCTCGAAACGGCAATGCCAAAGGGTTCAAACTAAATGCTATCCACACGCCCTCATCCCTCCTCCTGCTGCTGCTCCTATTGCTGCTTCTGCTCCTGCTCCTGCTCCTGCTTCTGCTCCAGCTTTTGCTACGGTTTATGTTCCTTCTCATCCGGCTTTTCCTCACTCGCCCAGCTTTTTGACGAGGCATGTTGAGTCCGCAATTGAGTTGGCAGCACTTCTCATTTCCACAGTTAATAGATTAATCTATATCAAATCAATTAAATATTTTAAATTTCTACCTACTAATTATAAATTAATAATGCGTATGCTAATATTTAATCTACTGACTAATCAAGTTTTTGGCTTCTCAACTCAATTTGAAAGCACTTTTAAATTAATAAATAAATACACTTTTTTTTTGTTGTTTCCAGTTTATTAAATTAATATTATAAAAAAATACTATAATACATATTTAAGAGCATTTCAGTTTCGGCATTCGATTTGAGCGTTTTTTATTTTTTTTTTTGTCAAAATTGACTTGTTGCCTTCTGCTCAAATTGAACTTGATTTAATTACCGTGAAATATTTTCTGTGCAGCACTTTAATTTGGCAAATTAAGTGAATCTTGGAGTTCGCTTGGAATGATGTGGCCGTTGACTTTTAACACGGACTGTGACAGTGGGTTTATTGATGCCCATCGATGATTAGGGGGCAAGGGCGAATGTGAATGTGGGGTGGATTTACGCGATGTTGCTAAGCTAGTCCGCATCGATATCGATATCAGCATCGACTTCACAGCTAAGCTAGGGTAGACCAAATCTCAGCTATTGCGGATTATGGCGCCTCTTCCAAGTACACACACACACACACACAGAGAGAGAGAGACAAGCGGCTAATTAGCTGGGCTCTTGATTTTCTAAAACCAAACTAAGCGCATTAGAAATAAAAGTATAAAGGAAAAAACAGCAATAGGCAATAATCATTAAGAGTGACCAACCCAAAGCGGGCTAACCGCGAACCCATAGCCGGCCCAGTTAAGTACACGTCTGCTGCTCCTCCTCCTCATCCTCCTGCTAGCCCCGCTCAACCGGACATCTACTTCTTAATATTTAGCACTGTGGCGTTTAGTGACAAGTTACAAATCGCCAACATTGGCATTTAAATTGTAAACCGAACAGCTTTAAAGTTGCGCAGACAATTGACTTCGCTTGCGTGACATGCGGCCAAAATCCACTTCATTTTGCGGCGGGTGTATTGCATGATGGCTGGTAAGGAGGGGGTGTGGGAGGGTGGGTGCTGCACAGGGACTGGGACAGGAATAGGCCACATGCAATCAGCATCGCCAGTCGCATTTCATTAGCGCTAAATTAAGCAAAAATCAAACCAAAAATGCAACAAAAAAAAAATATATATATCGAAAATTAAGTGCATTTTTAATGTTTACAACAAACCAATAATTTAATACACTTCCTAAAAAAAAAAAAAAACATTTCAATGTCATTTTGAGCAAGCAAAACTGTATTTGATATAATAGCAATACGAAATTCTAATCAGTCAGCAAAAAAAATATGAGTCGTAAATTATGTTTTATCTCACAGCTAATGCAACCTGGTTGGTTGCAGTGTAATTATGCGGACAAAGGCGATTGCAATTCATTTTCCAATGTCAGGCGCCCGAAAACTCTCATTTCGCTTGTAATTTGAATGGCGGGCAGTGTAGATGCGGTGGGTGGGTGGGGGGTGGAGTCAGTTGCAGGTTTGTTTGTGCCTGCCCCCATCTCAGCGTCACAACCATGCAGCTGTTCTGCATACTCTGCCCAATTTCCATTGATGCGCTGCTTGTAATTTCTGACCAACCATTTTCCATTGCAATGCTGGACCAATTTTTTTTTCTCTGTGCACCCTAAACCAATGGCAATGGGTCAGAAAGGGTATATTCGTGGACAAGTTTATTAGTCTATATATATATATATGTATATATTCTTGATCGGTTGTAACAGTCGAGTTTGTGTAGAAATGCCAGTTTTGGAATACGCCAATATCAGGAATACATTCAATTTTTGAAGATGAATGTTCTCGCAAGATGACTTTAGAAATTTGCCCACATATCGATTATAATCGATATCCGATTGCACTAAAAGCCACAACTTAACCGATAAATATTTTGCTTATGGAAAATGTTTATAATTTTCTTCGTCAGTAAACATTTTATGGGAAACGGCAAAGAAACACTGCAGAAAATCGGCTGTTTAGATAGGCAGGATATCTGCCTGTCGAGCTCCCTCGACTACAACGCTCTTACCTATTTGGTTGTGTTTCCTTTATTTGTAATATTTTTAGTTGATTTCTTTTCGTTTACGTTCGATGTTCCATGGCGGGTTGCGTTGCGCGGTTTTTCGGCTCTCAATACGCCAAATGTACACATTCACATATGAGTGTGTGTGTGTGTGTGTGTGTGTGTGTGTGAGGGGGTGTGCGTATACATTTTTGACTTTCGCAGTTTTTCGTTTACCGCCGCCAACAATCACACAGTCAACCTCAGTTGCGGCGGTGGCCGAAAAACAACAACAACAAAAACAGAAACAGGAGCAGCAACAACAACAACAACAACAACTACCAATGCTAAATAGTCAAATAGTTTGCCACGCACAGCATTTAACAACAAAGGGAAAAGCAACAACAACAACAAAAACAACAATTTTAACGCGCAGCCAAATTGCATCAAAAAATAAAAAAGACACAAAAAAAAAGGGCAGAAAAATGCTGCGAAGCTGGCAAAAACATGCAGAAAAGTGTAAAACACATTGTGAAAATGTAAATTTTCCATTGATTAAAAGCCAAATACGCACAGTAGTCAGATATTTTTATATATATATATATTTTATATATGTATGCATGAAATACGATAGTCTTGAGCAGTAAACCGCAGACTCTGAATGGAGGAGAGTGGCGAACATTAACTAGATAATAAAAAAATGAATTTCCAGCACTTATTTGGCTAATTTTTTAGTTAGAAATGCATAACTGTGAATGTGGTTGTTAAACTTTATCGACCACAACTTAACCGATTGCAATTTAGAATGAATTTGATCAGTATTTGAAATATTTATCTTAAAATAAGATTTTCGAATTGCTTTTCTTGGAACTGATGTGCAACTAGTTTAATTAGCTAAACTTAAAATGAATAGCCAACAATTTATCAACATCATCATTAACATTCTCATAATTATATTCCTAAAGAATCTTCGAATTAAGAATCGTCTTGATTTGTTCTCAGCGCAATTGAAAAGCGCTGCAAGATAAAAAAAATCTACAAATAAAATTTTACATGATTTGAACTAAGTTTTTAAATTTAAATACATATAATATATATATATCTATATATATATATGAATATTATTAATTTTGCAAAATGGAAATTATTGTAAATTAAATAAAAGTTAATGATTGAAATTGTATTGCTCCAATTAAGAGGAGCAGCAAAAGTGCGAGTTTTTCTGCAAACAGTGAATTCAATTTGGATGTCTTAAATAGTATTTGAGGTCGTAGAATATTAAAAAAAATAATAAAATATATGTAAAGAAATAAAAAAAAAATTAGAATGTGTTATTGTACATAAAATGGCTACAAATAAACAAAATGCAAATGAAAAGAGAAAAAACAACAAAACAAATTTCTTATCAAAAAAGTTTTGCTGAGCAGCACAAAAAAATTCGGTATAAAATATATATATGTTTATATATAAATATATATTGAGTTGCATGTACATGCATTTTGTGGCAAGATTATGCGCCAGTCATCGATTGTGGCCAACCACTTTGGTCCTTGACTTTAACCAATTGAACTATCAATTTGTATGAGTTGAACGATGTCCTTGTTCCCTTAATGTGTCCTTCTTCTTCTGTTCCGCTCATGCCAAAATTGCACTGCGGTTGGTAACATTTCCATGCAGAACTGCAGGACTACAGGACGACAGGACACGATGTCCTTGAGCGATGTCCACGCACAGTGTGAAAATGATGTGTTTGCATGCTAATTAATGGTGTAAATGTATTTAAAAAAAAAAAAAGAAAGGAGCATGCTGATAAAGCACCAGGACAAACAGGACATGAGCTGGATGATAACCAGGACGAGCTGGTGCTGGTGCTGGTGCTGGTGCTGGTGCTGAGGCCACCCGGCTCGTCCTCATAATCTCTAATTATGCGTTTTAATTGCCATTATCGATTCGCATTGAAAACGATGCGGTTTCCAATGTCCTTCAATTTCTGACAATTGGCCAACAAATGAACAACTGGGCCTGAAAAGGTTAACTTATTTTGGGAGCAGCAGGCGGTAATGTCAGCATATTGAGGACACTCATGTGTGTGTGTGTGTGTGTGTGTTTGTATTGAAAGCGATACAGGGCAACTTTTCCAAGGATAGACAAATATGCTTAAAAACCGACACTAAAAATCGTAACGAGAAAAGATAAGAATTGAAATCTTGAATGAAAACTATTTTTTAGATATATAAGAAAAATGAGAAGATTAATTTTTTTGGTATACCCCAATCTGGAAGTTCTACGTAGATCAACTTTTACAAGGATTAACATAAAATGTAAATATAATCACACAAATATTCGATTAATTCTTTAGTGATTAACGTTTTTATCGGATTTTCAAGTTTGATTGCCAAGTGAATTGTGCATTCCATTTCAAATAAAAATAAGACTATTAAATAATAATAAAAATAATTTACTCTGCCATCTCATCTGTAATCAAATTGTTGGCAATAAATCCAATTGTTCCTCCTCCTAAAAATCGAGTAATTTAGCAAATATTTCTTTCTTTTGATAGTTTGTGAATTTGGTAAATTCCCAAATCATATCATGATGGCCCTTTAGAATATTTGAAGGCATAACATAAATAAGAAAGACAAGTTGCATTTTTTGTTACTTTGTTTCAATAATTTTCAATTGTTTTGTTTGTTTTTATTTGGTTTCAGAAATTCGTTTGTGTTAATTTTTTCGCGCTAAAACTTAAAGCTATACAAAAAAATTGTTTGCTCATTTGTTCTTACATGGCTAATAACTTAAACATTATCAATAGCTAAATTCGCATTGTTTAAAAAAAAAGAAAAAAAAACCTCTCTAGATGTATGTTTACATATTTATATATAAGATATATATATATATATATATATATCGTTTCTATTTACAAGACAACATTAAAAAATTTGTGTAGTGAAAAGACAATAAAAATGAAAAAAAATTATAAAAAATAAAAATAAAATAAATTTAGTATGTTCTTTTTGTGTGTGTGTGTGTGTGTGTGTGTGAAAAGACAACAAAAAAAAGAAAAATCATAAAATTGAACTAAATTTGTGGAAGTGTATGAAAGGGGGCTGGGCGGACAGAGGGGGAAGGGGTTGGTTGGGCGTTTAGATTCTTAGCATTTTCCTTGACGTTCGCCGCGTGGCGATCGATTGAAATTTTAGATGGATTTTTTCTTCTTTTTTTTTCCTGGGTAATTTGTGCTTGTGTGTTTCAGTGTGAGTGTTGTGTGTGTGTGTGTTGTGTGTTGGTTGTGTGTGTGTGTGTGTTGTGTGTTGGTTGTGTGTAGCGAACTCGACGCACGACTTTATGTCTCGAGCATAAAACTTCGAGTGAGCTCGATGCACTTTTCTCATCTTCATTGATCCCTCTCCCAAAAGGGGAAAAAAAAAAGAAAATCCAATTTTCCCTGCCCGCCATTTGCTGCGTATTCCCCTCCATCCTGCTCATCCTGCTCCGCAATCCGCACTCCGTTTGCCGGCCGGAGTGTTTTTGATGCTTTGAGCTGATCCCTTAGCTCCCGCTGCTTGTGCTGTTGTTGCTCTGCTGCTGTGGACGTGTCTAACTTATATGACTATATCACAATGTTGCTGCCGCTCTGCGCCTGCATCCTAAATCCTTCATCCTTCATCCTTCATCCTTCGTCCTGCTCAATTCAACTATCACGCTGTCTCTGTATGTGTGTGTGTGTGTGTGTGTTTGTGTGTGATTTGTTTTCTAGTAAGGCCGCCACACAGTCTTCTGCTGGACGACGGCATTCTTCAGCTTGGTTGCCGCCGGCAGCGTCGTCTCCGGCGATGCTTGGCGTGGAACAGCAGCAGCCACTGCAGCTGCTGCTGCCGCCGCCGCTGCTGCCGCCGCAGCGGAGGTTTCGTGGTAGAGCGGCTTGAGGGCGGAGGGTGCCTTGAGATCGCAGCGCATGCGGAGCGGCACAGAGATGTGGTGTGTGGGTGAGCTGCGCGTGGAATCGATGGACTTGTCCAGCTCATATTCGGATTTGACAACATCGATCTGCTCGTCATCAGAGTCCGCATCGGAGGCGGACTGCTCGTGGATGGAGCTCGTCTCGATCGATGTGTTCAGCTTGAGCAGCACATGGGGCGTGGCAGTGGGCGTGTGCATCGGTGTGGGCGAGGAGCTCGATGGTCGCGACGAGGCGGGACTCATGTGTGCGGCATCTGTTGGCACACCGCCATGGTGCAGTGCAGCAGCGGCCGCATTGCGCGCCCGTAGACCCGCCGCCGCCGCAAAGTTGTACGGATGGAAGGCATGCGGCGTCGACTTCTGGCTCTGATGCGCCGCTGCCGCTGCCGCGGCGGCAACATGATTGAATGGGAATTGCGGCATCGCATACGCAGCAGCTGGGGCGCCACCGGGCGGCGAAGGCATCATTGAGGCGGGTGGCACAATCGATGAGGTCGATGACGACGCCGATGGCATCGGTGGCGGATAATCTGAGGAGGCGCCAGCATTGGGCATCGCTGGGGAGACGACACCGCTGACGCTGCCATTCGGCGAGGTGGCCGCCTTCGAGAGCGCCGGATGATGCACTGCAGCCGCAGCGGCCTGCTGATGGCGGAAATAGTCCGCATACCCATATGTCATATAGGCAGCATCCAGCCACGCCGGGTTCAGCATGAAGGGATTAAAGGCGCCGGGATGTGGATAACCATAGCCTGCAAAGCCGCGCAAAAAGAAACAAGCAAAAAAAAAAATAATTAGTAAAATTTAAAAAAAAAAATGCAAAATGTTTTTTTTTGTAAAAATGGATGAGTTTGATTTGGGAGGAGGATGTGGGATTTTGGAGTGAGATGGAGAGAGAACTGAAAACTGTAATGGAAACAAAAAAACTCACTTTGCTTACTTCTTGGCTCCCGCGGCCCGTCGACCGTTACTTTGATCGCCTTGCTATAGCTGGCTATCTGCACCGGATACGTGGCAATGGTGATGGTCAGCGTAAAGGATTTGCCCCTGCCGGAGCGGCCCACGAAGCGGAGATCATTGAACTTGGCCACCTGGTTCTTCATCGTTGTGGTGCAGTTGCGCAACTCGCCGCAATAGTTCTCATCGTTGCCGCACTTGATCGAGACGAGGGTGCCATCGGGCACATCATCCAGAGCGATCACCTTGAACGCGCCCGGCAGCGATTTGTTGGAGCGCCAATGATTTGGCAATGCGCTGCACAGGATCGATGGTGAGCCCGTCTGTGCCAATTCGCCGTGATATTCCTGCAGCATTTCGTGCAGGCTGGCAAACATGTCCGTCATCGAGCTGGGCATCTTCGCCGAGTTCGCAGCATTTGCGGCACTCGTGTTGGAACTCGAATTGTTGTTGGAGTTGGAGTTGCTTGTGTTGTTGTTGTTGTTGTTGTTGTTGTTGTGGGAGCTGGTGTTGCTGCTGTTGTTGTTGGTGTTGTCGGGCGTGGAGCTGCCAGTGCTGCTGGCCGAATGTGTGCTAATGTTGCCAGGATGGCCGGCATTTGTGGCAGCTGCTGCAGCCGCTGCCGCTGCCGCCGCGGCGGCCAGCACCTGCGTGTGGGCGCTCGTATTGGCCACCATTGTGGGTCCAGCGGGCAAATGCATGTTTCACAGTTATTGTTATCGTTCTTCTTCTTGCACGTGCTCAAAAAAAAATACGCCGAGTTTATCCAAGTTGCGTTTCGTGTAATCCTTTTTTTTTGGAATTATTTTTGTAATTTTGTTGTTTCAAAAAAAAAAAAAGGGGAAAAAAACTTAATATTTTGCTCGCTAGCTGGCAATGCCGCTGCTTTGCACGCTTTTCTTTTGTCTCCTTTTGCGCTCTCTTTCGCACTGCAGATACACGTTAAAAAAATTGTATGGTTTTTCAATGTTTTTCGAATCAATTTTGAAAATAACTGCAATTGATTGTTTCACTTTGGTGTTTTATTTTGGGGGCGATTGTTGTTGTTGTTCTTGAGTGTTTTGGCGAAAACGCGGCGAATGTGGCTGAGTGTGTGTGTGTGTGTCTGTGTATATGTTTGTGTGTGTGTTTGTCTAAGTTTCGCTCGCTCGCTTTCACTGGCTGCGTTCTCGACACGTTAAAGTCGCTGTGTGAACTGTTTCTCAACTGCGATCGTTGCCAGTATTTAAAGTAGAATGCGCTGCCCGTCGCCGGCCGCTGCCGGCGTCGCTGTTACGCCGCTGCAAGACGGCAGAGTCGCGCTCGCTTCCACTTGCATGCTTGCCCAAATAGTTTCGACTCGCTCGCACCCGCTGCAATAATTCAGGACTGCGCTGCGTGGTTTGGTTGGCTCGTTCGCTTACCTATCATCTCTGTATGTGTGTGTGTGTGTGTGCGTGTGTGGATGGGCTAAGGGTGCAGTGTCAGCCGGCGGCGGTGGCGGTGGTGACCGGGGCAGGTATCAACCACCATTGCCACAACAACAACCACAGTAAAAATTTCCCATTTTTCCATTGCGGTGTATTCTCGCGCACACAGAAAAACACACGGCCAGCAACAACAATAGCAGCAGCAGCAGCAGCGGCGGCAGCAGCAGCAGCAGCAGCAGCAGCAGCAAAGAAATAAGGGAAGTCGACAGCAACAGCAGCAGCGACTGAGGCAGAGGCAGAGGCGTGTGTTGTTGCTGTTGCTGGCTTTGCTACTTGTGGCCAGGGGCGCGCGGTCAAACCGACAAACGAAAAAGGAAAAAAAGAAAACAACAACAACAAAATAGAAGAAGAAGCAGCAGCAGAAAACACCAAAGGCGAAGAGGCAAAACAAAAAAAAAATACCATTGGAAGCAAAATAAAAATGTGCCATTGCGAGAGAGACGGACTGAGAGAGAGCGCGAATGAGAGAGGGAGAGAGATAGAGAGAGCGCGCGCGAGTTGGCTCTCTGAGCATATTGGAAAGGCGCAGGCGGAGGTTGAAAAAAATTACAAATGAAGAATAAAAAATCACAACAACACTCGTTGGGGTTTCGTAAAAAAAAAAGGAAAAAACAAATGCTAAGGAATCACTCATCTTGCTCTCTCGCTCTCTCCCTCTCTCTCTTTCTGTCGTGCTGGCTGTGCTGTTGCTGTTGCATTCAGACCGGGGCTGCTCTCTGAGCGACAAACGACGGGCGGTCGCTGGCTGGAAAATTTGTTTTCCTTACGCACGCAACTTTCAACATCGAATGAGGCGGCAGCGGCGGCGGCATGCAACAGTTCCAACTGCGCGCGTGTGTAGGCACCCCATGGTCCCACAGTGCCGGACCAGAAACTAGCCAGAAGCCGTGCTCAATCCCAGGAAATTATCGTGCCACAGGTAGAGGCTAAGCAGCGGCCACGCAAAGTGGGGCATTCAACAGTGGCGTTAAAATCAAAAGATCAGCCCAAAATAATCGAATTTAAAATCGACACATCAACAAATTAAGCATAATCCCGCTCAAAGATCCGTCATCAGATCAGCTCAAATCCCGCCCACGGAAGTGATTTACTCAAAGCCCAAGCTTATCTGGTTCAAGTCAGCCTCAACCCTTCTTGGACTAAGCTAATCTAACGGAAGGATTCGCAATTTGCAGCGCATCCAAAACCGGAAAATATTATATTGATCCACATGTCAAATAAAATAATATATAAAATATGAAATCAATTTCGAAAATATATTGCAAAGTTATTAAAATAAAATCTTCAATTTGTTATTATACATTTAATAATAGAAATGCACAATTTGCAGTTTAATATTTGAGACTTGCCGATTTTGCAACACTTAAGAAAATTGCCAAAAATTCCAATTCAATATTTCAAAAAAATAAACGTGATCCAAAAAAAAAACTGATTTGCTTCCTTAATTTTTGTTGACATTTTGAAAAGTGTTGCCAAAAAATCAATTTTATTTCAAACAAATTTAATTTACAAATGTATCAAAAATAAAATCGAAATTATATAAATTTGTGGAGGTTCCACTGTATTCCTTGAGCAGCAGCGCCTCTTGGTCAAATCGGCAGCAAACCAAAAAATATTGCGGAGCGCCGACGGACGAAGTTAGAACGAGGCCACAAATGTTGCACACAAAACAGACACAGCCGTGGCTGGGGTAGGTGGCAAGCAGCGAATGGTTATGGCAGGGCAACCACAATGAGGGGCAGGCAGCTTCGATGGGGATGGGAGTGAATGGCGACTCAAGTGCGAGATAAGATTGTCTCCGGGCTTGTTGCTTGAGCCAACCAAAATGTCGCGAGAACGCGCCACGCAGCGGGTGGCAAGCGGCAAAGTGGTGTGGGGTGAGTGGTGCGTGGTGCGTGCAGCGTGGCGAGGGGTAATCGCTGGGAAAGTACAAGCACACTTCCAATAAACTGCGACGCTGGCATTGACGTCGACATCGACATCGACGTCGGCGTCAACGCCGACAGCAAGAATGCTGCGTGTGCGCCCGCTTGCTGTGCGAGTCGGGGAACTGGGCAAGGACGCTGGATTGCCGGCCAGCGAGCGAAGAGCGGCTAAAGGATAGTCGTGTTGCTGCCACAGGTTAGTAGTTAGGAGCTAGCGTGCGACAAGGACACCAGCCAAAAGGACACCCGCCAAAGGCCGGCAACGCTTTGATTGTTCAACTGACTTCGCTGGCCATTTGCGAGATTTTCCAGCGAATTCGCAACGCTCCTGTTGAGTCTGTCCATTTGTGTCTGCGCTGTACGTGCGTTTGTTAATTCCGCTCCTGCCGCTTTCCGTGGCATTTGCTGCACGACTCATTCAGCACCCGCTGATCGCCCCCCGCGCTTGCTGCACAGAAGCTGCGCACATCGAACACGCGCAGCGAGAAGAGAGGGAAAAACGCTGAAGCGTCTTTTACCTGTCAACAAACAGCTGCTGGAGCAGCTCCTTTTTTATGATCGCGTTTCTTTCTTTTTTTTTTTTTGCTTTCTTCTGCTGCCAGCTAAAAACCCGCGTGGTAAACATATAAGTCACATATTGCGCACAGGTAAGCATGCAACCCATGCCACCCATGCAACCCACCCACTCAGAGTGAGTGGCAGAGGTAGCAAACCACATAAGCATTTGTCAGGTCGCAGGATGCGCTTAATCTTAATCCTTTACTTATGAAAGTCAATCGGGCCGGATTAAGCAGCACGCCCAACAAATATTTTGGGCGATTAGCCGCCCCGCAAGTGGCCATAAAAAAATTCCAGCATCGGAGGTTTCTTGCAGGCCCCTGCCACGCCCACGTCCACGCCAGCGTAGCCAGGTTATAATCGAATAACACAATTCTATCGATTGGAAAGCAAAATAAAAACGAATACACACAAATTAGTCGCAATACAAATTTATTCGAAAATCAACTTAATCATTGCAATTGAATTTATATTTGCATTGGAAATGACTCAATTTTAATCAATGAATCAATTTCACTTTCTAAATGCAATTCACTTAATTTAAATTCGCTTCAGTTTTTTATTGATCGATCGATCGCCTTCCAATGCCAGCGATTTCCGACTCCAGCTTTCCATTGTTCACTCTTTCAACAAACCAATAATAACTACTTGTGGCAAACAACAACAACAATAAAAAAAATTAGATAGATTAACCGTTGTTTGATATAAATATATATATATATATATATATGTATTTAGTCCGGCAATGATCTCAACAACCTTTCCAGTGGAGTTCAGCGCACGCAGTGCAAGCAACTGTAACAATTTTTCAGTAGCAGCAGCAGCTGATCGGGCCCAACCCTCACACACTGACACCAATTAGGGGAAGGGGGGGCAAACCAAAGCAATCGACCAATCAAAGAAGCAACCAGCAATGGATGAACCTGAGCCACTCCCAACTGAGGCACACACGCGATTTTATCGACACGATCAGTGGCTGCGGCTGCTGCTGCTGTTTTGGGGGTTGTTTATAAATAGAGTGAAAGAATTGAGAATTGAGTTAAAGGCAGCCAGTCAACCGTTTAAATGGTGGGCACTGGCAGTGTGCGCGAGCGAGACGCACGATTTGTATTTATTAGCTCCGCCCCAACAACTGACGATCAGCGATAAATTTAGCCGCAGCTGAATTGCGTACGCTTTGCTTGTGGCTCCAAACGCGCCCGCTAACTAGGCAACACTAAAAGCTCTCAATTTCCAACGGCGCAGCAGAGTCCCCAACACACAGAAGCAACAACAGCAGAAGAAGAAGAAGCATCAACAGCAGCAGCAGTGAGCAATTGAGAGCCATTTTTAAAATGCTGCCAACGCTGGCAGCGACCACGAACGCCGCTTGTAAGTGAATTGCGGTTTGTTGTTTTGGTTGGCGCATGCTGCCACTGCCACTGTCGCTGTCGACGTTGACGTCAGAGCAAGGATCAACCACCGAGCGCTGCCAATACAAAAAAATTGCAAAAACGAAGCACAAACTACAAAACCAAAAAAAATTGAGACAGCCTTTGAATTTTTTCCTACTGCTGCTGCTGCTCTTGTTGTTGTTGTTCTTGGCTGCTTGCTCTTTATGAATGAGCTCTCACGTGCGTGAGTGAGCGAGTGGGCGAGCGTGTGTGTGAGCGAGTGGGCAAGCGAGTGACTGAGTGTCCTTCGTTGTGCGAGTGAGCACAACAAGCACCACATTTCCCATCATTCCAACGAACACATTTTATTTTGAGTGTGTTTTTTTCTCATCTTTTTTTTGCTGTTCTGTTGGGGGTGGCTACTGTGAGCAGAGTTTGAGCGTGCGGCTGTGGTGAGTTTGAAGATGAGCATTTTTTTTGAGTGCGGCGGCAGCTGGTGGTGACACTCCCACACACACACACACACACACACACACACAGGCTGAGGCCTTTGCTGGCCGCAACATCGACATCGACTGTGCCCACAAGTTTGTGTAATATGTTGTTTGCCTTAGTGTTGGTAGCAGACGCCCAAGCATTGGCTGCCTCAGCGGTGCACCCCCGCCCCCCACACCAATCATTCCAGCTGCTTGCGCTTGCTTTTCGCTGCTCGCTTCTGCATGCTCTTTGCCTTCTGATTTTCTTTGACGCGCTCAATTTGTAATTTTTTTTTCTTTCAATGGTAAGCAAAACAAACAAATGCATTTTGTAGCCAATCAATGCACAACATATACATATATATATTATATATATATATAAATATATATTTATAGCCATAGATCATTTCTAGACATTTTCTTTAAGCGTGAGCCGCGACAATTAACAGCTGTAGATCGTTGTTGAAGTACAAATGATTCTTCTCTTTGAAACGTCATTTGGGGCATGAGATATGAATAAATAGAAATACCTAAGAAAAGAAAAAACGAAAACAAGAAAACAATGGAGGAGGGCGAGGAGTGTTTTTTTGGATGACAACAATTAGATAGGAGCATAAAAGAATAAAAGATCTTGTCAACATAGTTTTTTACTTATTTATGAAGAGAATATGGACAACACAAAAAAAACCATTTTATTTGATAAACTGCATATATAAAATGTGCATAAATACAAATTTGTATTTTGCATTTTGTACTTGGCATGCAAAAATACATAATTATTTATTCTTTGGTTAACTATTTTTTTTTATAATTAATCATCGGGTTAAAACCCCGATAATTAAACAAAGAAATGTGGAAAAATCGTTCTTAATAATATAAATAACAATTCTTTTTAGTAATGCAGTTTAAATGAAGTATTTGTTTAATAATTAGAGACTACTCAAAGTTGAAACATTAATTTTAAAAAAATAAATTTGATATGAAATTTCTCAGAAAGTTGAACGACAATTCTTTAAAAAAAAACTGTAATCTTTTAACTTAGTTTTCCTTTTTTTAATATATATTAGAAACTTGCATACAAATAATATACTTGTAATAAGGTTTGTTTAGGTCAACCTTATTGAAATGTTTAAATAAAAGTTTTAGAGGGTTTTCTTAATAAAAAAATTTATTTAAATATTTCTGCAAAAAGTTGTAGAATTCTTCGCACACTTATATATTTATATATATACATTGTCTTATATATTGTATTATATATAATTATATATATATATATGTATGCTTTCTCTCCCCTCTCACAATCTCCCCCCTCCGCCGTTATGGCCTTGGGCAATGCAACTTTTCTCGGCCTTTGTCATGTGATACATGCGATATTGTTAGCAATAATGATGCTAATATTAGAGCACACTCTACACTCGAGGGCAGTGCCACCCTGTTACCCTCCCCTTTTGACGCACAGCACTCGAGAAATGCGTAGACAATATAAAGATTAAAACTGAAATCCGTTAAGCCCAGCAATGGGCCCTTAATGCGATTGCGCCCTATGTAAAAAGTGCCAACAACCGACAAACAACAACAATAACAATAACAACAACAAACAACATCTATGATAACGGACAGGAACCGGGAACCAGGAACCAGTTTCATTTCACAGTGCGAACTAAATTTGAGTAAATATCAAATTTCATATAATTGGCGGCCATTTTGAAGTTTTGCATTCCAAAATGGAAAAACTCGTCCGTTCCTTTTTTTCTTTTTATATATACACATATATATATATTTATATATATATATATATATATATATACCATTTTTAATTTCGAATAGTTGTTACAAATCGCTGACCAAATGCAAAATGCCGATTCCCTGGCAGGGCAGCCAATTGCAAGTATAACAGTATCTGTAAAGGGGGGTGGGGGGTGGGGGCTGTCCTATGTGTGTGTTTGTACTGGAATTGATGGGTGCATATGGCATGTAGAATGTGCGTTTGATGGAGCACCACTTGCAGTCAAACATGATTTTTTATCATCTGCCTACAGCCAGAGGCGCCGTTGCGAAGGGGTTCAGTTGTATGGGACTACTTAATATCGGTAAATACATATTTGTATAGCAATTAATAATAAAGTATAAATTAAATGTAATAAATAATTAAATAATACAGTTTGTACTTAATTTGGTTTTAAGACATATATATATATATATATATTTGAAAATTGTGAAATTTGCTGTTAGATAATTTTGTGAAAGCCATATTAAAAAATCTGTTTTCTTATACCATTTATCTGAACATTGCACATACATCTCAAAATATTGAAAATAGTCAAACTTAATTAACAAAAGTTTGATTTTTCCTTTTCCATTGATTAAATTAAGTTTATGATTAAATTTGAGTTGATATTTGCTATTAATAAGTTCGTATTATTATTATTATATTTGCACTCCCCTTGAAATGACGCCACTGGCAAAACACCGTTCGTTTCCGCAAGTGGCTCCAGGATAACTCTTTCGTTTTTTTTTTTAACCATCCCCCCACCCGTTGGAGTAATTGCAATATTTGTTCTTCGCTTTGTTGGATTTTTATTCGCAAGCCAGGAAATGAGAGAGCAGCAGTCGGCCTGGAAATGCCCAGCAAAGCGGAGAGCGCGGCGCAGTTGCGTCGCAGTCGCTGTCGCAGTCGTTGTCTTGGAAATGTGCAGTCGCGTCGCAGCGGCGCTTTTTATATCATTTTTGTTTTTGTTTTGTTTTGTTGTTGTTGTTGCAGCGCAACGAGGGTTTGTCGTTGGCCCTACCCCTTGCCCACAACCCTACTGCCATAGCTACCTCTTTGCAACATTGTTGTTGCTTCTGCTGCTGTCGCTGCTGCTGCTACTGCTGCTGCTGTTGTCGTAGTCGCTGCCGAGTTGGGCTGCCACAAAACTAGTTTGGCTTTGGCTTTTGGTTTTGGTTTGGGTTTGGGCTTTGGGCTTTGACAGCGGCAGCGTCAGCGGCTGCCACAAAACCGACTTTCCACCCACTTTTTCTGGTTTTTCTCTGGTTATTCCGGTGGCTGTCTTAGAGCTTTTTAAGGGTTGCAAATCAAAACGCGGTTTGTTGGTTTGTACTTTTGGCCAAACTTTATCGGCCGCACGTGGGAACGACAGAGAGAGAGCGAGCAGCGTGAGAGAGAGAGGGAGAGAGCTATAGAAAGAGATGGCGAGTGAAATAGAATGAGAAAAGGGTTAACATTGCCTGCTGAGGGGGTTGATTGGGTGGCCATATGAAAATCGCAGCGTTAAAGAGTCATTATTGACACTTACCAAGTGTTGGTTACTGCCAGTTCTCCCGCACACTCACCACACACACACACACACACACACACACACACACACACCCACATGTACACCACAACTGCTTGGCCTGGAAGTTGTCAACTCATATGCATAATTGGCTTGTATTTTTGTGGGGCACCATCGCTGCGCAGTTTTCTGCTCTTCAATCCAGTTGGGGCGCTCTCTCTCTCTCTTTCTTTTCCTCTCCCCCTCTCTCGCTGCTGCTCAGTTTGTTATCTCTTTCTCACTCGCACTCTATAACCCACCCGCTTGCTATATATTACTCTCTTTCTCTCTCTCCCCTTCTCCATCTATGTCTCCTTCTCTCTCTTTCATTTGTGGCATGTTGTTGTTTGTGTGCATTTTAGTTTGGGATTTTCGTGGCATTTTTGTGGCCTTTTGTCTGGTTAACCGTGGTTGGTTATTGGTCAACACGCACACACACACACCCACACCCACACACACACACACACACACACACACACACATAACCACACACAAACCGCTAAAAAAAAAAATATTGACTTAACCAAAAATGCTTGATTAACTGTTATCGCTTAAAATACAAGCCATTTAATAAATGCAATAAAAACAACAAAGACAACAACAGCAATAAAGATTGGTGTGAAAATGTTGTTGGCCATAAATTGACAAATATCCATAACATTATAGCCAACGATTTTACTTAACGATAGTGTTAATTATATTAGCCACTACTGCCAGAAATGCGATTTACATAAAAGTAATTCAATTTTTATCTTTGGAAATTAAACAACATAAATAAGAGATAAATAATAATATAAAATAAACGCAGCTAAATTATGACAACTTTACAGCAGGCACCGTAAAATGTATATTAATTAATTACTTGCATAAATAAATAATATTAAATATAAAATAGACAATTCAACTTTAACATTTTGTGTTATGTAAACTTTTTGTAATATTAGTCAGAATATTTAAAGAATTGTTTTCAAAGGAACCGATTTTTTTAAGCTCAATGCTCAAGAATCCTGTTTATATACATATGAAAAAGAGTGTCAAAGTATTTCCACATATGAAATTATGTTTGTAACTTAAACTGTATTAAAAGTAATAATATTAATAATAAATAATCATCTAAAAGATATGCAAAGTATTCAATTGTTAATTTTAACTATCTTTCGGAACACGCAACACAAACTATGCCAACTATTTGGCCAACTTGTTACGCCCCTATTTGGCCAACATCTCGGAGAATTTGTTCGTTGCCACTGAAATCTTAGTTTCTCAGTTTCACTTTCTGACCGCAAATATAAAAATAGAATGACAAAACAGAAAATAGAAAATAGAAAATTAGATAACAATGCCGACTAAAAAACAAATGCCGTGAACAAATCTGTCATCCAATTGACAAAACAGTTGAGCAGAGAGCAGAGCAGAGTCTACAATGACCGATGGCCATATAAAAATACTACTCCAGTTTTTTGACCAATTTTTAGTGCTGTTTTTTGTGCTGTGCTCGGTTTTTTTTTGTTGGTAACAATGGAAAAACAACAGACGAGTAGATCGATTCCAGGGAAGCGTTAGGCTGTTTTCAGATTAATTATGTTGAAACTCACAAAGAAACTGTTCTCGACTCGTCAAAAAAATATGGCTCGTGTTTTATGAGCTTGTTAAAAAAAATCATAAAAACTATTTATGCTTATTTTTAATCTAGATCAGGTCAGATCTAGATCCACACCGTGGGTCATTTGAGGCTCATAAATCTTCAGAAGATCAACTGTTGAAAGACTGCAAGCTGACCTACAAATTGTGAGGAAAATGCAAAGATAGCTAAAAAAAATGAAAATAAAATAAAGAAAAACGGAAAAAAAAAGAAAAGAAAAAAACCAACAATAATATTGATCGAGTTTCCACGAAACAAGATCTTGCATAATAATTTGCATGCATTTTGTTTTTTTTTTTGGCTCGTTTTGCGACGCTTCATTCATTGCACAAAAGGAGGCGCGATCCTGGCCAAAAAGACCAGCACAAAAAATTGGCCTAAAAATTACCTAAGCCGTGTAAAACGAGACCAGAGCCGAGAGCAGAGCATCGTAAAAGCGGGCGGACGGACGGACAGACGGAATGTTAGAGGAGAGCGGACTGCTTACGTAATGCTTAGCACCACGCAGGACACCATGAGGACAATTATAGGGCCTCGACCCGCTGTGCGGTGTTCTACTTTTTTGCATGTGCCACAATAAAAATCCACAGAATTTTTTTTTCTCGTCTTTCGCTGTTTTTTTCGCTTGTTGTGTAGCTCTCATAAAATTTGAATTCCGGCAGGATGATTATCGTCCTTCGCATTTCGAACTAATTGAGGCGGGTGGTGTGGTGCGTTTATGGCACCTTGATCCCCGCTGCCTAATCCTCCAGATCTAGTTTAGGTTTTTTCTCTGTATTTTCTCTACTTTTACATAACACCATAAAAATGCCTCAAAAAATATGTACCAAAAAAAAAACATATAACAAAAAACATATAAAGAAAAAAAAAAACAACTAAAGCTGCACTAAAAAGTGGTCAGCAAACTGGAGCAGTATTTTTATGGAACTCGTCGGTTTGGCATTGCTCTCATTGTTTTTTAGGCATTATCAGCAGCCAGGGAGAGAACGAGAGATAGCAATGCAGAGAGCGAGAGAGAGAGAGAGAGAGAGGGAATAACTTTTGCGCATTGTTTTTGATGTTGTTGATTTTGGTGTTGTGTAATTCATTTGCAATGTCAGCGCCACCTGCTGTTTATTGGCAATATGTCGCGATTTTTACCCTATATTATATATACACATGTTCCCAGTGGACTCCGCCTGTAATTGGGCGATGGGGTTGCCAAGGGTGGGGTGGGGTGGGGTTGGGTGTGCTGTGCTGTGCTGTGCTGTGCTGTGGTGCAGCGATTGTTTACCATCTAACCCCAACATGCTGCTCGCTGGGTAATCAAACGGAACGGCAAAGCAAAGAATTCGCCAACAACATATATAAAAAACAAAAACAACAACAAAAAATAAGGATAAAGAAAATCAACAGCAACACCAACAATTTCGTGTTCATAATTTGACATTTTATTTGTCAAACACGAGGCAAACAATCAAAAGCGCTAACACTTTCAACGAGCCAGGCAAATGGGCCGAAACGAATTTTGCATCAGCTACAAATAAAATATTTTGTAAATGTTCTTATTCACTTATAATTTATTTATATGCATTTTTCTTAAATATTCAGAAAATATTTAAATATTTTTTTCAATTTATTTTTACGCGAAATCAAACAGTTTTTTTTTTTAAGTGCGCTGGAGATTAATTAAAAAAACACATATTTGATTAGTATGAAATTATGGATCTATTGAATTTAATATACTTTTCAGAATCAACAGATAAAATATTTAACAGAATGAGAAATCAATTTAATGTATAAATATTTGCATTATTAAAAAACCGATTAAATTTTCAATTATATTTAGCTAAGGTTTTAAATATAGTAAGCTCCGAAATTATTTATTCTTCGATTTTCTACTCAATAGAAAGTAGCCTATCCTTGGATATAGCGGCTTATCTGAACACTATATATGATATGTGTTTTTGATCAATTGGTTATCATGTTAATGTTGCACAAAACTCGTCACAGATTATTTTTAAATGTTCATTTTGTGTGCTTTGCGTGATTGCTTTTTGACTTTAGTTATACCATTCCCAAATAATTCATATGTTTGTTTATTGTTGCTGTTGTTGTTGTTGTTGTTGTCGTTGCCTTTTACACCAACACACATTGGGTATCATAACTATGCGTAAAAATCGAAATTATTATTTACTCGAATTACAGAGCAGAGAAATTTGAATTGTTCTATTGGGTAAATTGTACAAATTAATAACATTAATGCATCAGCATAGCAATTATATTAATTTAAAACAATGGAAATTTTTGAAACATTAATTGATCAACATTTATTTAACTTAAAGTTCATTCAACATTTAAAAATAATAAAAATACAAGAATATTGAAGTAAACAATTAATAAAATTCTTGTCATGGCTTAAATAAATTCATTTTTCCGCAATTTACATGTGGCAATTTTTTATGATAATTTTTAAATATGTTCAACTATTTGAATTTAATATCAGATGATAAGGGTGCGGTGAGGGCAGGCATAATTCGGTGCGCTGAAGATTTCAATTGGTTTTTGTTGATTTATTTACTTCAGCAGCCTTTCGCAAAATAATCCTTTCCGGCAGCAAGTCTGCGCCCCCCGCCAAAAAGGAAATAACACGGAAAATAAATACAAAAAAAAAACCTGAGCAGAATATGCAAAAAAGAAACCCGCTCTTGAATTGTGCGCTGACATTTTCGCGTTTGGCTTTGTCAGCAACGTCCTTGCTGCTGTCATTTGTTTGCATTGCAATAACAACAACAACAACAACAGCAACAACAATGGCAACAACCAAGCGACACTCAAACAACACAAAAGGTGATTGCGATTGCGAATTCCGTTGACGTTTTTATGGCGCATTCAGTAAACCTAACAATTGCAAAACCAAACAACCGGGAAAGGAAGCCAAGGTAGCCAACTCCTTCGCGTGAATGCAGCCAACCAGCCAACCAACCAGGCAGTCACACACACACACACACACACACACACAGACACAACACACACCGTGCAGCCCGCGCATTTGAGCACTTGCCTTTTTAATGTTGACGCCGAGTTGGAAAACTCGACTCGAAAGTCGGTTTGAAGTATTCCTCCTCTTCTTCTTCTTCTTCTGCTTCTTCTTCTTCTTTTATTTCGGTCGCCATAAAAAAGGACAACTAAGTAAGTGAGTAAGCAAGGGTGTAGGGCAGGAGCCGAAGGAAGGATTCACTCATGCATGACACAACACCCACGCCAAGTGCGATAGACTTCTGCATTCCTTTTTGGGCCTATTGTTTAACGCCTTTGCGCATTGTTGTTGTTGTTGTTGTTGTTTTTTTGTTGTTTGTTTTGCATTGTTTTGTTTTGTTGTGCTTTTTGCAAATTTTTATGGCTTGCTTTACAAAACGCAAAGCTACAAGCATACTTACTTACAGCAGGGTGTGTGTGTGTGTGTGTGTCTGTGTTGTGTGTAGAAAAGGAAACACCTTTCATGTAGCCAGCTAAAAAACAAACGTTTTTATATGATTTTCATTTGAGCTTTCTTAAAATATAGCCTTAAAAATCAGAAACAACACATTTGCTGTGTGCAAAATAATTAAGTTAAAGCCAAATAAATTATACAAAATAAGCAGTCCGAAAAGAATATAGAAAATTATTTTAATCAATTTAAATTAAATATTCAAAACCTTTTCAAAATTAAAGTACAAAAAATTATAAAATCTGTGTATTTTTAAATCAATTCCATTTAATAACTCAAGACAATTGCAAACATAAACTACACAAAAATAATATAAAATAATAATTTGCTATATTATAAAATCTTTATTTTTTTTAATGAATTTCATTAAATTATTTTAAGCCTTTTCAAAAATAAAGTACAAAAAAATCAGTATTAAATAATAAATTGCTATATTATAAAATCTGTAATTTTAATGAATTTCATTAAATTATTTAAAAGCTTTAAAAAAATAAAAATAAAATAAAATATATTTACTAATGAATGGCTGCAAAGACTAAATTAGTGTTAAATGTATTTAGATCTAAGTTTTTAGTTGAGGCTTGGCCAAATTAATTTTAGTAAAAACAAATAAAATACTCAACGCGAAATAACTAATTTAAGTTACTTTAAGCCGACTAACAATCAGATAGATCAAATGGATATCACTATAAACTATATGTTATAAATATCTTAAAATATCTTTGCAGAAATGTAAACACTTTATTAGACCCATAATATCAGATATACTCACAAGTTCTATGAAAATATTCATTCACGAATGAAACTAGGCTAAGACAAATTAGGCTCGTCATTAACAATTTATAAATATATATATATGAACTTAATAAATATCTGACTGACTGAACACATACGGAAACCCGCATTTATACAATTTCAGTACAAATTGATTGTCCGTCCGTGACGAAGTTGCTCCTCACATTTCTGAAGATATCCTCTGTGATTTGCCAAGTGCAGAAATGCACAAGCTGCTTGGCCCACATTTGGCAACTTATCGATGACGACTGCTCAGCTGAAGTTGGGATTGGCAATTCCAAAAAAAAAAAGGACCTCCTCTTGTTTGCCTGCTGCTGTTGTTGCCGTTGGCTGCCATCCTCAAGTGGCCACTTGGCATTTTGGCACTCATGTAAATCGACACAAATCGCTCGACAAATTTGCGATAAATCCGAATCATTTGCCCGAGATTCTCATTTCACAAATGTCAAATGCACATTAACGGCAACCCTCCGCAATGCTCAATATATATATATATATATATACATATATATTGACAGGGGTTACGGACTCAATATCGTATGCGATTACCACCGGATAGATGCTTTGAGGGTTAGCCTTGTAGAGAGAGGGGGAAGCGGGTAGCGGGTAGCTGACAATAAATACCAGCAGCCTTGTGCGAATCTCGAAATTGAAAATATGACAACGCAATGGGTCTTATCTGGGTGTCCGTCGCTTATGACTGGACAGTCCTTTCACCCGTCCAGCCGTCCAGCCGTCCATCAGTCCGAGCAGGGTTCGTCTGCTTAGAGCAGGGTGGGAGGCTCTTCCTGTGTCCCCGTCCGCCTGTCAATGCAGTTTGACAGTTAGCCCAAAAGTCGAAGAGGGCTGATCCGAGTCGAGTCGACTCGAGTTGAGTCGAGTCGCGTCGAGTCGAGGCAAGCAGCCAACTGTCATCCATCTCCCATAGCAGTGGCAAGCAACAAACAGCAATTGAACATATTTTGGTGACATTTTAATTAATTTGACACTCGTCGCACGGTTTTTGGCATTTTCGCTCGGCTCTCCCAAAAACGACAATCGCCACCATTTAATAATAAACGCAAAGCGTTGATTGCATTTCAAATAATGCCATTAATGTGTGCAACAATATAAGTAAATATTGATGCAAGTATCAATCGCTAACAGGATGAAATTAAGATGAGACCATTGCTCAATTTCATTCAAAGGAATACATTATGGAAAGTGCTAGTCGAGAGAACTTGACTAGGAGCTACCCTAAGCAGAAGTCTTTATTTACCCATGAGCCGACCCCTTTTTACCTATTTAAATCAACTATTTGCAAAAAAAAAAATGCACACTCATTGTGTGTGTAGATGTGTGTGTAGGTGTGTATAAAGAAAATGTTTGTTCTACGTTGATGTTGAAGGATTTATAGTGTTTATATATATATATTTTTTTAAAATTTTTATTAATCTGGTAAATAAATTTTTATCGATACAGGACAACAAAAGTTATCGGTTAAATTGCAAAAAATTTATCTGTTTATAGTACTCGAGAACAGGCAGTAAACATTTGGAGATCAACGTGTGCCTAAATCGACTCGACTTTTATAGCCGATCTAAATATAAATATAATTTATCGGATCAAAAATGTTAATCTCTGCCTTTTTTTATACTCTCTAGCACCATTTCCAATGAGCTCTGGGAATACAATATATATTCATATTGAAGACGCTTCTTAACCAGCTACGATATACATAGAGTGAGAGAGAGAAAGAGAGAGAAAATGGTGGGATCAGTGGAAAGTCAAGGCGCGTCCAAAGTGCGTTAATTATAACTAAACCCCTTCCCTTCTGGCTTCGAGTGAAACAACAAACGCCCCTCACTCAACCCACATACTACACGAATGTATATATATAAATATATATATATATATATATATGTATGTGTAGATTGAGGGCGTGGCAAGCAGGCAGCTTAGCAGGGCGATGCGAGCAAATGTTAATTACCAACTTTGGATAGCGGAACCAAAGTAAGCCACACTTTCCGGAAAAAAGCGCGAAGACAAGGAGGAGGCCAGTCAAACTGATTCGCACTAAGCCAAGTGTTGGGCTGGGCCCGAAAGTCAAAGGATTAAAGCGCGGATCAGTGACCCGCCGTTGCCTCCGGCGAAAGGGGTGTCGCTTGTTTTCAAAATAAACAAATTGCAAACACACACGCATGCGCAAACTAGGACGAGGACGAGGACGAGGACGACAGCCAGGACGAGAACGAGAACGGGAACCATTGGCAGTCGGCAGCAGCAGCAGCAGCCGGACACTATGTGGGTCGATCCATAGCCTTGTGAGCGACCGCGAGAGGTTCTTAATTGCCTGCAACTAATTATGAATAGGATGTGCCTCGGGCCCAAAAAGGATTGGAAAAGGAGTGAGGCAGGCAGCAGACACAGCTCACAGTTCACAGTTCACAGTTCGGGCAGTGATTGCGACCTGGCCAGCATGGATGAAATGGTTAACACTACTGTTTGTCCTTGTCGCAATTGTCGTCATTGTTGTTTGCAATTGTCATTTTATAGATGATGCCATTGTTCGACGCTGGCAGCTCGCTTTAACCCCGCCCGCACCCGCCGTAAAACTCGGCCGGATTAGTGGGCATGAAATCTGGCTGCTTTTGAAAGGATTAAACGGAAATTAGTAGACTGCAGAGCCGGCAGCACCAGAACTCTGTGACAGCAGCTCAGAACCTGCTCTACCTATCAATATATGACCTGAATTTTCGAATATCACACTAAAAACTTGAAACATTTTATGTTTTTTTTTTTTGTGTAATTATCCAAAAGTACCGAAAAATGGCTTTTTATTTTTAGTTAAGTTTTTCTGTTATTTAAATATATTTTGTTTTAATGGTACAAAATATTTTTAAACCCCTAGAAATGTAAGCACTTAATAAAAAAAAAAAGAAATTCTAAAATAATAATATAAGTAATAAAATGCTTATATATGAATTTCAAGAACACATATAAGAAAAAACCAATGTGGGAAAAGGAAGAATTTTCAAAATTGAATTTTTTTTTATCTGATTGTGGTAGATAATTATGTATTTGTATATGTGCTGTACTTACATTTATAACTAAGAAACGCGAATTCATATTATGGTCTTTCTAAATTTCTGCTGTATTCATATTCATATTTCTAATAATATATTGTATAACATTTAAATAATATGCAATCTATGTATGTAATTTTGATTGTAAATATATATTTAGGCACATTAAGCATTTAATAAAAAAATGATAAATCAAAAATTGCCAGTGTGTTTAATGCACTTAAATCTCTCGTGTCTTTCTTTAAGTATTATATATATATATATATATGAATGTGTGTATGTATATATATGTAGATGTTCACAGCACTTCAATCTCTTACGTCTTGCCTTGAGTATTTATTTACAACACCTTCGGCTCACTTTTGCTCAGCATTTGGAATTAATTGTGTGGCTGCGTTAATTTTGAGCACTTGAAACTTGATCAATTATGCCTTCTAAATGCGAATATTGTGGAAGGATGTTGTGAGACAAGGGGGGTGGGGGTGGGGTTAGGGGAGGTAACTGCTTAAGCCGACTCATCGTTGTGCCTTCATCATTAATGCAAGCCAATGAAATTAAAGTGAGTTCTGGTGTTGCCAAGAAACTTTGTTGGCCGTGTCCTGTGTTGCTTGTCGGTGGTTGCTAACAGGATTTCAAGGACAACGAGCAACCACATCAAGAACCTTAATATGCGCATCCATCTGCCGCTGCCAAGGCATAAAAATCAGCTCACATAAAACGCCGCTTAATGTGCCCTTTGTCAATAATCAATTTACGCTGAGCTCCGCGTTCTCTCCTGTAATAATGCCAATTTATTTCCCCCGTCGAAAGGGTTGATGATGCCAACAACAACCAAAAAGAAGGGGGAAAAAAAACAAACCCGCCCACCTCTCAAGCCCAGCCCACCTCTCATACACATGTGAGCTTTGGTGACTCACAGCCGCACGTGCCCCAGTCTGTTGCAACCAAATACCCGCAATTTATCTAGTCGATATGCAGGATATGCGAATCCATTGCGACCTGATAGCAAATGCCACGCCCGTCAAATGCTCGATCACTCAATCTACGCTGCGGATTATGCTGCATGCATATGTGCCACAGATGCCCCCGATATGATAACATACACAAGCAGGATTATGGCCAGACATAAGGAGTGAGCCAAAGCTTAGCTGCAGCTGCGGCTACGAATCTCTTTCTGCTCTTTCTGCAAGAGCAAGTTACTCACAATCAAAATCGCTTCAAGGCAGCTTAAAATTGAATTTAGATTAATTTCCAGCTTCAACTCGGTGCTCGGTTTCCCACTTGAACTTCTTTAACTTTATCTGCTAATGCATTCTAATTATTATTATTTTTATTTATATTTTTCAAGATGTAGAAACCAAGTTTTCATTTTCACATAAGCAACTGACAAGTAAGTTGCAGAAATTTCGATTTTTTATAGAGATAGACAAACACTGAGGATTTCAACTCAGATTGAAGATTTAAATGGATTGCATTTTCTGTTTAGCAGATAGAATATATTCATGAGAGCCTGGCCAAAAACCTTTTCAAAACTAAACCATTGATGACTCAATTCAGTTGAATGGTTGAAAAGCGTGAAGAGTGCAAAAAAAAAAGAAGAGACATCTCACAGAGCTCGAGCCACCTTTGTTGCATGCCACCCATCTTGTGTGGTGCTCAAGTGGCCCGTGGTCCATTGATAATGTGCCTGGCCACGACCAACTGGAGGTGACAAAGCAATTTCATGACTTCATTTGCCAGCTGACCACACGCACTGCCCCCGGGGCAACCTTAATGACAACAATTAGTTCAGATTTCTGACGATTTCGTTTTCAGTATTTTTTGCATTATTTTTTCTTCTTTTTTTTTTGTCTCTTCATACATTTTTTTTTTTGTTTTGGGTTTTTGTGTTTAGTTTTGGTGAATGGTGCGTGGAATAGCGACTGAGGTGAGTTTTTCCTACTATTTACGGGGTCAAACGACGGGAGACTTTGCTCTGCAAGTGCAACACACTCAAAGTCGACTCAACGGCGACAGCATAATCAGCAACAGCAGCAGCAGCAGCAGCGGCTAGCACTATGGGGCAGCAGGGTGCACTGTGTCCGCTGTGCGTGGATGCTGGAAGCCATTTGCCAAAACGGCCGCGGGGCAGCAAGAGCAGCGTGCAGCGTGCAGCGTGCAACGTTCGGCATGCGGCGTGCGGCGAAGCGTGAAAAGGCAACAGCAGCAGCAGCAGCAGTCAGTCAGTCTCTGTCAGTCAGCAAATTCTACACTTGAAAAAAAGAGATGCTACTTCTTACTCAACTCAAATAAAGTTAACACTTTTCAGGGAATAAAATGTAATAAATAAAAAAATGGACTAAATAAAAGTTGCTCGAATTTATTATATATATATTTAATATTATATTATAAAATATTAATAAAAAAAATGAAAGAGAATAAAACTGAAAAGAAAAACTAAAGTTTGATTTAAGAATTGGAAAATTTGTACTGTTACTCTAGCAAAAATAATGCTTTTAAATGCAGAATTATTATAATATTAAAAACGAAACAGATTTTTTTTGCATATTATATTTGTAGTTTTGTTTGTTTTCTGCGAGTGTACTGATGGCGAGCGAGAAAGAAACAATTAGCGTGAGTGAGAGAATAAGGCAGGGGAAGAGGAAGAGGAAGCGGCGCAACGGAGCATGCACAAATGGCGCAAAAATTACTCGCCAGGATGCTAAAGGATATGGGAACGTCACTCAGCACAGACACTTCAATTATGAGAAAGGTAAATATTTTGTAAAAACAACGCAACAGGATATCAATTGAGAATTATGTACGAAGCGCATTATCAAAATGTGCCCATGTGTGTGCGAGTGTGCGTGTGTGTGTGTGTGTAAGTATGTGTGTGTGTGTGTGTGTGTGCGAGTGTGTATCCTGACATTTGAATAACTCAATTTGACACAAAGTCAATGGATGAGCCTGAGGCTGAGGCCACCCCGGAAGCCAAAAACTGGAGTGCCAATTGTGCCCCGTGTCCCTGCCTTTCTCTGTGTGTGTGTGTGTGTGTGTGAGTGTGTGTACCATTGCCAGGACATTGTCCAACATCAATGCCTTTTTCCTATTTTCGATTTTGTTGTTGCTTTTTTTTTGTTTTTGTTTTTTTTTTGCACAGCTGCCTTGCTAGTTACTGCGAATGCCGGCGCATCCCGGCAGGATCGAATCGTTACGTAAGCCGTAAATAGGCGATTTGTCCGTTCCGCGAACCTTTCGCAAATCACCCGCAACCGCCGCGTGTCAACCTAAAAAACTAGAAATACGAATTTATTAAAAAAGATCTGCACGCAACTAGAAGTTCCACTGGCTCATAAAACTAGACTCAGACCAAAAAAAAAAAGGACACTCGCACACACACACACACACACGGCCTAAAAAATGGGCAGTCCACAAAGGGCTGGCACAAAAGTCGTAAAACACGAAAACCAAATTCGCAGCAGAATTGCATAAAACGCGAGCGCTAAAAAATTCCCAAAAATTCGCGGAAAACCAAAAAATTGAAAATAAAAAAATCATATTTTTCGCCCAAGTCTTAAGTATTACGCAAAATGCAATCGTGTACCCAGAAAAATAGAAACAGCCATTTGCATTATATGTTGTTGTTGTTGTTTTTTAGCTCGAGTTGCATTGTTTTTTTTAGCATTTTTTATGTTTCAGTTTTTTTTTCTTTGGTTTAGTTTTTTGCTAGCGTAAATTTTTATGACGCGTGCAGGCGAATTTATGACAGGGATCGCAGCAGAGATTATGTAACACGGAACGACCCATTAGAGAGTGTTGCAACAACGAGATTTATGCCTCTGGGTTGATCCGGAGAATGCCAGTTTTTTACTGCCGGCCGATCAATTGTGGCAAGAACGAAGAATACTCGAGCTATTCTCGAGTAAATTTTTAAACATTTAAATATCAAATTAAGCATATTTTCTATTTTATTTAATGTTGACTACAAACAGTTGACAATTTATTATAGAAGTATTAAAAAATACATCTTTCAGTTCAAATTTAAAAAACAAAGAAAAATAAATGAATGTGTATAAATATTGTTCCTATGGAAACCCTATAGAGATATAGACGTCGGATCTAATTAACATTATGTTCAGGCATAAAAAGGCTTAATATTTTGGTGAGAATTACTTGTTCAGTTTTACGATAAGCGATTTTTTTTTTTTTAAGTATTGCTAAATATTGGAAATTTGTGAAGTGTATCCAAATCCAAGTGCAAAACTGGCTGAGAAAAAAAAAGGTGTTTAAAAATTGCTGGTAGCAAACTGGTTAACTGCAAATAAATTCCCATGTGGCATGGTTTTTGTTTTGTTGGTATGCAGATAATGACTTGAAAGTGCCGATGTGTTTGGATATTTTCATTAGGCGTTAATTATGTTTGTGCCGCACAGCAGCCAAAATATTTGCAGCAAGTGGCAAGGAGAATGGGTCAAAGGATGCGTCGCTCCCAGAGTTCCATGTAAACGCGTGCAACCAGGCGACAAAAGGCGACTAATGAACAAGCGGCAAGGATGATATGCAATTTGGCCGGTGGTCTTCGCTGGAATGTGGCAACAACAACAACAACAACAACAACTACGACAACAATTTTTGTGCCTGACTAATAATAAAGTTTCCACTTTTCTTTTTGCAACGTTTTCTTTCTTCTTCTTTTATTTTTTGCCAATCATGCGCCTTGAGCGGCGAGTGTGTGCCACAATTAGCGGCGACTTGAGGCGGAAGTGGCAGCTACTGCAATTTATAACGAATCTCGACAGCCTACGCTGACAATGCAACAACTGCAAATAATCGAAAAAAAAAAAAAATTTCAGTGCTGAAAATTAAAACGAAAATCTGCAATCCACCCTGTCATTAGATGTTGCTCCTGCTCCTGCTCCTGCTGCCTGCTCCTGCTGCCTGCTCCTGCTGCCTGCTCCTGCTGCCTGTTCCTGCGCCTGCTGCCTGTCGATATCGACTCAATTGTATGCCAGTTGCTGCTGCCGCCACAAAAGGGTCCAGCACACACACACACACACACACATTGATTGGGCATAGAGTTTCATATGTGTTCCTTTTGTTGTAGCTGCCGTTGCAGATTCATTGCCTCATTGCCTCGTTGACAGGGGGATATAAATGTTGTGATTTCTTAATTTTTGTTTGCATTTTTCTCGAATTTAGTAGGCTGTTGAGGTAATTACACTAATTATATGGCCCCGATCTCTCTATGTGTGTGTGTGTGTGTGTGTCTGTGTGCCTCGTTAAGGGTTGCTGAGCTACCCTTTTGCACCAACGAGGTCATCTGGCGCACTGGATTAGTTGACATGTCAAACGGCAACAAGACTCTTGCAGCGCAAGAAACATTTTTGGGGGCGGGTGTGATCCCATTGACATTGATACCTGCCAGGAGTACGGAATGATACGGCGTAAAGAGTACGCCAATTGTGCGGCAATTTGTGCATTTGAGCCAACTGCATTTATTGTGCTTAAACTGTTTTTTTTTTTTTTTTGATTAATTATTGCCTTAAATTTTGCCAATCTATTTCGTAATAGAAATTAAAAAAATAATTTAAAAAATAAATAAATAAAAAAAGGTGAATTTTATTATCGATCGCTTTCCAAAATTAATCCCAATAATGCCATCAAACAAGTGTCAAAAGTTTGCAACAACTTTTATCTGAACACCGATTTCATTTTTTTTTTTTGGTAAAATCCAGCTATAGATAAGAATAGTCGATTTACATATCCAAAAACAAATGTGGTATCCATATTTGAACAGAAATGTAAAATCTCAGAGACGTTTGATTAATTCTTGCAATTGGTAAATTTGACTGAAAGTAGTTCTGGACATATCTTTGCCATGAAGGACTCATCCAGACTGTCCATTTAAACGGATGCGAGCTGTTCCCATTTGGCATATAAAAATGCCTGTCTTTCTATAGAATGGGGAAAGATTATTGGCCAAATGAAGACTACGTCTTGTGGGGATTCATATGAAATGGGTTTCAAATGCTCCATCTGATTTTAAATATCCAATAGCAAGCGATTCCCAAAAAGCTGAAAATGCTCTGCTCTGAAAATTATGAAAATGACAAACACGACAAAATTGCTGTACAAAATTGTATTGTGCGAGTAAATATATATATATATATATATATATATGTAAGTAAATATTTATATATAAATATGAAATATTAAAGTTGGAGCAAAGTAGGCAGAGTGAATTTTGGATGACCTACTTATTGATCAGGTGGGAGTCGGGAGACCTGAATTCTGATTTCTGGTGCAGGATCCGGGGTTGATATCGATATAGTCGTGGACGCGGTGCGAAACCAAACACAAATATGCATAGATGAGGAAGTGAGGCTCTTGTGGCACGAATGTGTTTGCCCGCTCGCCAGGGGGTTGCAAGTCAACGCAAATGACCCAAAACAGACATTATCATTATGGGATAAATGGGAAACCATGAAAATCGTGGAAAATTGACGCACGTAACGGTAGAAATGAGATGCATACAAAGACAAATTGAAAAGCTGCTCCTCACCTTATCTCCCTCTCTCTTTCTCTCACTATCTAGCTCTCGCTCTTTCTCATTAGGGGTGCGTGTTGTCAAAATAAATATATTCGGTCCGACATATTTTATGCATTTGACAATTGCCACTTCAAAATCCAGCAGCGAAATCAAAGCGAATTTATGACTACAAGAAAATATAAAAATAAACTTATGCATAATTTATGCCAGTCATGTAAACAGACAAATTAAAGTGAGAGAGGGGGCAGCTGATTAGTTGGCGGGGGGAGGGTAGGTGTGCTGCATTTATATAACATATTGTTCCAGCGAGATGCGCTTAAATATTTTATTCTCATTCTACTTTTGGTCTGATTCAATCCATGCAATAAATTTTTTATAATTTTACATAAAAATATCTCCAGATTTGTTATATGCTTTATATTATTTATTTTTTTCATTATAAATATTTGTTTTTAATTTTACGCCTTTTTTATTCATTTATATTATTTATTACTTTATTACAATTTACATTTAACTGTGTTCATATTAAATAAAAATTAAAACAAAATAAATGCACAAAATGTAATCATTTTCAATTTCTTTGTGTATTTAATTGAAATGAAAATTTTGCTTATTATTGGAAATATTTATGTTGCATAACTAATGAATTTAAAACGTGGATTATGTTGAAGAATTTTGCCAAATTGATCGAAATTGTTGGAGTTTTCCGGCAAGTAAAAAGTAAAAACTGTGGCAACCCTCGCAATTGTGGCTAACAAAAAGAATTTCAGTTGACAGGCAGCAGTCAGCGCCACATCAAAAATAAAAAAGGTAGCAAGTGGCAGATCCAGCTGACACTGGGGTTGGCCCGAATGCAAACTACTGGAGACAGGCGAACAGCAAGTCGAGGGGCGGGCAGAGAGAGTCCTTCACGAGTGCGATGGGTCCATGGTTCATTGACGCAACAAATTGGAACTTCCTTTGGGAGCAACTCAACGCAAGACGATGACGATGACGATGATGAGGATGATGATGAGGATGATGAGGATGAGGATGATGTAACTGAGCAAGCTAATACGTTTTTTGTGTAACGAGGAGGGCAGGTAAAAGCAAAACTGAAACTGAAACTGAGACAGTGCCACAGACCGGAAGTGCAGCGATAGATGCAGATGAGAACGAAAGAGCGAAAGAGATAGAGATATACGCTTATTACTGGCACTGATTGTGCCGCACTGATAGCGCCAGCGCCGCAACCGGCTACTTGAATTACATTTACATGGCACTCCCGTTGCATCTTTGACCCCGTCTCAGCTCCATATCTATATCTATATCCATATCTATGTCTGTATCTATATCTTAATCTGTCACAATTTTGCCGCCCGCACCGAAGATGGGTGACGAGAATGCGTCAACCCGTCCTAAGCGCATTACGACAATGAATGCTCTCTGAATGAGACACGATTCACCATTCACTATTCACATTCACATTCATTCATGAATTTCTGAGCGAGCTCTTTGTGCACTTTTTTATTGTTATTATTATTATTACTACTGCTATGTGAGGCAGACGGATGAGTTTGTTTACCTCACAGATATACGAGCTGATTTACAACAGATACAGATGCAGATACGAGGCATATATATATATATATAAAGATATATGTGTGCATAATGTGCGAACTGCAAAAAACATCCCATAGACTCTGCCCCCTTTGAGCCCGGGACCGGGTTCGTTGCGGATGCGGCATTCTGCCATCCGTTGATTCACTTTGCCAGCAGATCATTAAAAAAATCATCCGGCCACTTGAGCATTATACGTAAATCTTTGACTGCAACGCGGAGTCGACTGAAGACATCAAAGTGGCGACCACATGAAAAGCAGCTCGCCAACTTTGTTGCGGGCGCCAACAGAGCCTGCAACACAAAATACATAAAATAAAAATAAAATTAACAAAAGCTTACAACATCTGAATTTGGTCATTAATCTGATTTGATAGTTTAAATTTGATATTTTTTAATATATAATTTTGCACACATTTTAATTAAAAGCAATTTGATGGTCAATAGGATGAAGCCAACTTGATCCTAGTAGTCTTGGAATCAGAGTTGTGGCATCGAGATTGGCTTAGAAAGACACTTCACATTTTCTCACAAAAAAAACTCCACAAATTGACTTATTCAGTTCAGTTCAGACCTTAAACAAGCGTCAAAAAATATATTTCAATATTTTTTTTTAAATCGTAAAGTTGTATAAAATTAGAACAAATATCAAATTCAGCTGCTCAAAACGCGCAAAGCATAATAATAATTGGAGAACCTGACTTAATTGTGGATGCCAGCAGATTAACTCTCATCTTAATGAATCAAAATTGCACTTCTATAATAAAATTGGGTAAGCACAATTAATCAAATTAATCTTAAGATTTTGCACATTAAAACAGCATTTTGATTGAATTGTTGAATCATTTGATTATCTAATATAATCATTTACAGTAGACAATTCCCAAATAAATATACAAATTGGTTGCATGCCGCATGTGGCAAGGGTCTACCTGCTGCAACACAGCACAGCACAGCTGTTGCGATCATTAAAAAACATTGTTGAAAAATTCATAATTTTATTGAAGAACAAATTAAAAAAGGAAAAATTTGTGACAGGCTTAATTAGTTTGTTACGGCTTATGGATAAGAGCCAAATGATAAACTGGTAAATGGTAAATGGTAACTGATAAAGGGCAACATCCGCTTTACCCATACCACATACAACTCCATTCCCAATTGGCATGTGCATGTGGTGACCATTGACGATTGGATGAGGATTGGCCGATTGAACTTGTGCTCAGCTCGAGCAATTTGTGATCATTAAAATGGTTCCGCTGCGGACCCGTTAAAACCGAGACGGCACTCAAAACGTTTACACGAGCGATGCAGCGAGACACTAACCGAAAGTGTCATTCGCCGGGCCCAAGGGAGCAAGTGTCTCGGGTGTCCCGGTAATAGTCCGAACAGACAGCAACAAAAAAAAAAAAACAAAAAACAAAAAAAGAAACAGAGAAAAAAAACATGTGGGAAATGGGCAATAAAAACGCAGCCAGGAAATCGAAAGACAATAGAATTGCGGCGGCCGGCGTCGTAATTGTTGGCGTTGGTCATGGTGAACCGTAACAACAGCAACTGTCAGCCATATCAGTCTGTGGAGTGGTGAGCGCTGAGCGGGGCGGTGGTGGGGGGTAACTAGGGGCAGTCCCCTCTTAAACAACAAGTGTAGGCTAACACGTGCGTGGGAGCTACACAACTTGGCCAGGCTCTAATTAACGCTTAATGCACATGCAACGGCGACGACGACGACGACGACGACGAGTCGACAAGAGAAAACAACAACCTGCTGGCAACAAGCAAATTGCAACTTGCAACAGCTGCTTGCTGACAGCAGCAGCACAAGGAGTTCTCTCTCTCTTTCTCTTTCTCTCCCTCTCTCTCTCTCTGTCTATGCTGGTGTGTTTGCGTAGATTTATGTAAATTAGCTGGCCAGCGTCCTTTTCAAATGCACAATTGATTCCCAGAAGGCAGCAACAGCAACAGCAACAGCAGCGGCAACAACAGCAGCAGCGGCAACTCTTTCGCTTTCGCCATTGCCGCGTTTCATTCACGTGAAAAAGTGAATTTTATTTCATTTACATAGGCACTCGGCAAAACTGAGCACACAGAGAGAAATATTTGTGCAGCAAAGGAATGCGCATTGCTTTATGACATTGTTGTAAACCCTTTTAGCACACACACACAAATATAATATCCTTTTCTTCTTCTCTCGTTTTTTTTTTTTTTATATATATATATACATCTTCAACATACAGGCAGACAAACAGACGGACAAACAGACAGTTGGACAGACTGCTGACCACCCTGGCCACTGTTGATTTTTCGCGGTCTAATAAAACAGGGCCGTTGAAATGGTTTTGGTTTTGGGCAGCCAAAGAGTTGAGGCTTTGGTAACAGGCTTTCTCTGGCCACCGCCGCCTTCGCCGCATCGTGTTAAATGCTAAGAAAAATCAGTGCATTTTTCCATGGAAATCACGAAAACAAAAAACCTTTCGGGATTCTTCAACGCGGCAATCTCGCTTTGTACTCGGGGTGTGAGCATTTGCATAACGCACTACTATTTGTATACACACACACACACACACACACAGACACACATATATATATATATACATATTTCCTTGTGTGTTTTTAAGTATTGCTGCCCCATCACTGAGAAGCTTTCGTTGCAACAGCTGTTTGCCATAAATCCAGCTCTCCTCCTCCTCGACATTGTTTGTGCTTCATCATCAGCTTTCAATTTGTTTTGCTTTTATAAACATTTTGAGTTATTTATTAACAACAAAATTGTGAAGTTTGATAAGCAAAAGTAGTTTTTTTTGTTATGATAAGACTATAAAAAATTTGCTTTATTTTAATTGAGATATGTAATTTGTTTTAAGTGCCAAGTTCAGCTATTTTTCAGTCGAAAAACAAATCATAATAATTTGTGCTATATATAATAATCATAAATTGAGAATGCACTGAATATGATAATCAAATTTTCGTATTTTCTTTTTTTTTTGGAATTTAAATATGCATTCATTTTATAACAGAAATTTTGCAAATGCAAAACTCGAGTTGGGTTTTTCTTTTCCAAATTATGACTAATTTAAGAGACTTTGAGCGCCCGGCCAATCTCTCCCAGCTTTTAAGCTATTCGTTCAATCAGAATCTATATAAAATCAGGGCATTTCCAAGCGAAACGCAAACATTTCAAGCAACCCACCCACTCGGGAGTTGACCTAGAGGGGTTGTCACACACCCAATTCAGATGACACACACACACGCCGAATAGGTGTGAAGGAGATACGAATATTGTTGACGGGGGAGAGTGAAAGAGAGTGCGAGGAGCAGGTGGCAGGTGAAGGATCAGGCCACCATTGACATATAGCCAAAGTGCAAGCCGAATACTGATAAGTTATCAAGCTATGACGACGCCAAAACTGTTGTGCAATAAATATGCTTAAAAGCCAGATAAACGACAACAAAACACAAATCGACAAAATTGTAGAACGTAGCCAATTTTATTTGACCCATACGAGAAATATATATATATATATATATATATTTATATTTGCGCTCAATGTGAACTAGAAGCTGAGGTTAATGCTGGGATGATAATTAAAAATATTGTTGGTGTCGCTAGCAAAGATGCTGATGATGTTGCTGATGATGATGATGATGAGCGGGACGATGGGCAGCTCGTGTCATGGGATGGATGAGCTTGCGCTAAATACAGTCAGCAACTTTGAGGTAGATGCAATGCTCGCTGGCGAGCAGTGCAAAGTTGGCATTGAAACTGATCCGCTCCACAGTCTTGTCGCAGAACTCGACGCGATGCTGTCGCAGAAAATAGATGAGTCCCAATTTGATCATCAGTTGGCCAATATGCAGGCCAATACAATTGTGCGGCCCAGCGCCATATGGTAGATATGACATGGGCGTCTGCTTTGGCTTGTTCTCCGCACTAAAGCGTTCCGGATCGAATCGATCGGGTTCTGGCCAATACTACAAATAGAGAGCCAAACGAAATGCTTGATATTCTAGTTGGATGGTAATTAATTGGCGACTCTTACCTGCGGATCATGGTGTATGGCCAGATTGGATATGAAGACGGGCATGCCGCGTCTCGTATAGCACTCGGCATGTGGACGCAGCGAGTAGAAGCGCTTCTTGTTGATCGGCGTGCATTCGCGCTCGAGAATGGGCACAATTGGATACATTCGCAGTGTCTCCTCGACGACCATCTCTAGGTAGTGCATGCCAGCGATGCGCTCATAGCTCAGACCTGGGCCAGCATTGAACGCGTCGCGTATCTCACGGCGCAGACGCTCCTGGATGAGCGGCTGTTTGGCCAGCTCGTATAGGGCAAAGGACAAGGTGGCCGAGCATGTTGCAATGCCGGCGACCTCGAAGCTGGCCGCTTGGGCGGCCAGAAAATCTTGGTTGTGCGTAAAGTGTGACTTGTCCTGCTGCAAATCGGCCTCCTTTTTGAGTGTGAGCAGCATTTCAATGAGATCATTGCGGAGATCACCGGCCCGCTCACGCTCCTCAATCACCAGCTGGATGACGCGACGCAGAAAATCCGAGTGCTGCTCTGTGAATAGCTTGCACCGTAAGAGCGGCGCCAGCTTGGGCAGAAAGAATATCACAATGAAGTCAATCATACGACGCACATTCGGTTGAAATATCTCCTGACAATGTGAACCGATCTCCGACTGCGTATTCCGCAAACTGTACGAGCGCAGCCCAAACGCAATGCTGGCAATCATATCCGTGTTATACAAATCGCACACATCCTTGATGCTGACGACAACTCCTCGATCGGCGTCGCCACGTCGCAAGTCGCGTGTCAAACGCTTGAGATACCACTCCAGATCGCAGCCAATCTAAAAACAAACGCAATTTCTATTAATATCTCGAGTCTAGATCGATAACCAAAACACTGGGCAACACACACACATATATATAAATATATATATGTGTATACCAAATTGGTGCTAAATATGTTTGCCAAGAAACTAAAGATTTCAAAAGCCACGTAAGTCGTCAGAAAACAAACATGTTTGAACAATTGAATCATCTACAAAATCAACAACACTCCGCGCAACACAAAATATTTGCTCGCCCGTTGTTTATGTTTAACCTGGAGGGCAACTACAAATTGCAAAAATATAAAAATATTTTGAACTTTGATACAAGCCGGAATAAAAAAAAACAAGCAACAACATTTCTAGATTTGTTTTCAAATTTAAAAACGTATATAGCAAATAATCTGAAATTATATTATTGTAGTTTTTTATTATTCAATTATCATTTTTCATAAAAATAGAATTAAATAGGTGCAAAGATCTTAAATATATATAAATATATATATATATTTATATATATATATTTCTTAGACAACAACAAAAAAAAAACGAAATTTTCAAAAATTTGTTTGTTTCATTATTTTGTTGCACAGTGTTGACAAGCTGATTGCTTGTTGCTTGTTGTTTTGTGGTTGTCTTTGGACTCACCTCTTCCATCAGTGAGAACATTTGCTTGAGCTTGGCGCCGGTGAAGACCGGCGAAAGTCTTGTGCGAATGTCTCGCCATTCGGGCTGGCGGGCGAAGAAGAGATTGAGAGAGCCCATCTTGTCGCGCCGCAGATCGCAACGTGCAAAGCGGTTCGAGAAGCTGACAAAATCCTCGACGAGAACGGTGCGCACCAGTTGCAAGTCGCGTATGAGCAGGGCCGGCTGATGGAACAGATAGATGCCGACGACGGGCTCGTTGCGGAAGCGTTCGTGAAAATATAAGCGGCGCAACTGCATCGCAAACGACTCCTCCAGCTTGAGGACTCTCTTCAGGTTGCCCAACAGATGCGTCGGCTGCACAAACTTGACGCGACGTCGCTGCCAGTAGACGTAAGTGCGACGCGACCAGATGAACACTGCGGTCAAAATGGTTACAATGCACAGCAATATGTTCGTCGAGTAGACCATTGTGGGTGAGCGGGACAGTGCGCCACAGACGCAGACGGCAAGGCTAGCGGGGGAGCTTTTTTTTTAGTATTTTCGTTTTTTTTTTTTGGTTTGGTTTGGTTTTCAGTGTTCGCTGCGTCTGCTGCAGCTGGCTGGGTGCAGTTGTGGTCAGTCGTGGCACGCTTGTGCCGAATACAATTAAATAAATACTTAACAAATTATATCACAATCGAGTTGATTTTCTTTTTTTGTTTTGTTTTTTGGGTCTGCGCAGCGGCCACGATGGCAGCGAACGATATGGCAATAAAAACAATGCGGCGACAACGTCAACAACAAATGCTGGCAAGAAGCAGAAACAGCAGCGAACTGTAGTCACAGAAGAGTACTATCACTATCACACACATACACACACACTCAGCTATTGCGAGAATTGCGAGACGAAAAAAAACAAAAAAAAACAATACACACTAGCAAGCTCTACAAGCCGACGCAATGAACTGACGTGACGTCGACAACATTGCTTGGCCAATGGTTCCAAAAAATCTTAAATTGCGAACATTGCGACAACAACGACTGCGTCGCCGCTCCCGATTATCAACAAAAGCAGAATAAAAAGCAAAAGCAACGATTGACAGGCCACAACAACCGCAACTGCCAGCGCAAACGCCCCCGTCATCATGATTAACCGCAAAGTGTTCATGCTTGACAAGAAAGAAGGGGTAGGCAAGCGACGCTGAGATCTACTTACGCTCTCAAAGCGAAAAAGAAGAACGATAGGAGAACAAAGCGAAGCGGTCTGCTGGAATCGGCACATGTGCACAGTGTCCACTAACTAATATCACACAATTGATAAATAAGTAACGACAATGTTTAATCCCTGCATTGGCTTACAAAAATAAACAGATGCAAATATATTTACAAATATATAAGAATAAAGTGGTTGACAAACCTGATCAGTGCTGTGCACTTGCCCCACTGTACTTAAGCGGGCTAACACAAATGTCAGACCGCAAATAAAAGTGAATATTAAAAGCGAAACGACGATAGCGACAGCAGCAGCAACATCGATAGCAAGTTTTCCACGTGACATAACTCTCCGGAGAACACAAATGCGAACAAAGAGAGCAGCGCTGAGAAAGAGAATGTAAGATAGGCGCGCCGCAATATCAAAAGTTCGACTGGGCAGAGAGCGAGAGAGAGAGAGTGATTTAAAAATAAACGCATGTACGCTCTAGCTCCCATGATATCGTTCTTAATGTTCTGTGTGTGTTTTGTTTTCGTTTCATCTTTACCATATTCCTCTTTCAATAATAATCAACCAGGGCGCAAGCACAATTTTGCGGCCAGGGCTACGACGCACAAATGTTATTTAACGTTGAAAGTGCGCGTAAATTGAATCTAAGCATTTCCAACCTGCTGAAGCTAACTAAAATTCAACAAATCGTTTGCCCACGCCCCACCTTCTTTTGGGCAAATTGCTGCAGACAGACAGACAGACAGAGAGCAGGAAATAGGAAACTCCATTTACAACAATTGACAGAAATTTGCACTTGTGTGCAAAACTTTGACGTTCTCCAGTTCTTGAGTTGGGCACCCATTGTTAATATACTCTAGATTTGATTGCACCTTTATCACTAAGTCATTGAATCTGCTTAACTTGAAAATGTAATATTAACTCTTTCTTTTATATTCAGGCTCATGCACATAACGCAAGTGTATCAAATTGACGTCAATAAATGTAACAAATCTTTTTTCGTAATTGCCATAAAAAAGGGTGTGCAAAATTCGATACAGCAAGCAAAAAAAAAAAGGAAAGAAAAAAGTTTTCTCTACTTTTTTCTTGTTGCCCATTTTGTGTAGAGAAAACACCCGAAGCAAGTTACAGTTACAAATGTGCAACATTTCCGCTTGCTTCAGTTTGGGATACCAAAATCTGTTGGCCACATTGATGGGCTGAGATCGGGTTATGTTGCATGGGAAAAGGGGACTGTGGAAAAGGGGCGGCAAAGGGGCGTACGCCTTGCTTTGATTAAATTTCACGCACGACCGCATTACAAGGAAGGGGGTTGGAACGATTGGTCTACAAATCGAAATTGGAATTGGGATACAAGCAGACACACACACACACACATTCACACACATTCACACACATAGGCGCGCGAAAGCTGACTGCAGTTCGATTTGCATTTGTCTTCTTCGCGCAAGTGTTTGTTTTTCAGCTCGAGAGTTTACCCCTGTACCCCCCTCACTAACTCACCAACCCACAGAGAGAACCCTTAACCCACCATGGGGTAGCCGGTGATGTGTCAATAATCGGCGTTGCCTATGCACACAACAGCTCTACAAACACGCGTGTACTTGCCGCGGTACATGGGTGCGGGGGCGCAGGGTGGTCAGTGGATTGTGATGGTGTGTGGGGGGGGGGGGTGGTGTGGGGTTAGCATCAAATTCAGTTCAGCTTGGATTGTTGTGGACGCGACTCTGGTTGCACAAATCAAAGCCCCGCTCAATAAACAAACAAAGTGCGCATTTCATGCCCAACCACTGCGCGTTGAACCCACAGGACTCAGGACAGAGGAAACAGGATTAATATTTTGGGCTGCGTCTTGTGTGCCTTTAGTTTTCACAGCGACTCTGTTTTGATTCCATTTACGCTGTTGACACTAGAAATCTTTTAATTATTGTCACGCATTGCCGGCTTGCCCCGCAACCCTGCCACGTACGGCCCACAATAAACAAATAAGGAGCTGAACATATTCTTGTTGCAGCAGTTGTAGTAGTTCTTCTTGCCTCGTCTGTTGACATTCTGCTGCTCTTATGGGAGTTGCGTCAGGTGGCAACACTTAAACGCCCTTACGCCTCCTAAGTGCTATCCACACTTCCACGCTCCATGTTATGACGACAATTTAAGGTTCTGCGGGTTGTGTCTCATTTTTTGGTGGTAAATTACTATATGTGGAATCCTTTGGAATCCTTGGGATAATGTAACACTTGTCTGGACCGCAGTTGCGGCTGGTTGGATTTGCCAATATTCTTGTTTAAGCATTTACTGAAGAACAAATCAACAATATCAACAAATGCTGGGAACATCGAAAGATGTCATCTACAGATGATGATATAGACAAATCATATAAACAGATTTATAACTTATAACTTGGAATTGACAAATTCATATTCATATAAATATTTAAATGAGAATTCATCTGTTTTAAATATCAACATAATGATAAGCAGCATCTTCAAGCATTTTATGAGTTTTATTTATATGTTTATATAAGTTCTCAGGAAAAAAGTTGCTCTGATTTTTAGTAAAAAAGAAAGATTTTCTTGGTTTTGGCAATAATTTCTAATTAAATGAAAAAATTATTTCTTAGATTTGAAAATACTTTTTTTTATTCTTCAGACTAATAATCAAATATATTTCTAAACGAAAGGAATTCTTATACAAAATCCGTTGTATAAAAGAAGATTTCTCAAACCCTATTTAAATTGTACATAAAATGCATTGTTTCCATAGATAATAATAAATAATAAAAATAATGTAATATTTTAAGTATTTGTAAAAAAGTGTTAAAACTGAGAAAACTTAGTTCTTGGAAACATATAAACTGTTCGCTTTATAAATATATATGAAAATATATATATAAAAATATATATAAAAATATATATATATAAAAATATAAATATAAAAATATATATATATAAAAATATAAATATAAAAATATATATATAAAAATAATATAGTTCAGCTCGATTTTATATTTGAAAGTGTGCAATTACTGTAAACAAATCTGTTGAAATTTCCTTATAGCTTAATAATTGATATTCATTGTTCATTGTTGGTCAATCAGCTCACCTGCAACTGCGTTCACTCAATAACAAGAGTCCAGTCTTGGCTAATCTTGGACAAACAATAGAGATGCCAACACACACTCACACACGCACACACGCACAACATATCCAAATCTCATGTGTGTGTTCTATTTTAGATTGAGATATGTTTACCGGTTGCGATTGATGTCGATGTCGGTGCGATGAGATAAAGTGCGCAAAATAGATGCGTAATTTGACGTTAATGTTACGCTAATAATAATCTGTCAGCTCGCATTAGCCATGGCCCAGACACACACACATACACATGGGAGATTGTAAAGATTTTAACGTACCCAGTTTCCAACCCGGGCAGCTGATTCTTATCTAATGTGTGTGCTCGTTTGTGTGTGTGTGTGTGTGTGTGTGGCTCCGATTGCAATCAAAATGCGAAAACTAACAAGGAATGCAGTACGTAATGTGCTTAGTGTCCTGTGAGGCGACGTAAGGACCTTACGAGCAATGCCGCGGCTACCTTTATGTTGATCTTAGACCGGTAGCAGCAAAATACCCCCGGTCGGTAGTGTGTGTGTGTGTGTGCGAGTGCGTGTGTGTGTGTAGTGTCTTGGGTCCGGTGCCGTTTTCATTGTTTCGCTTGCCATTTTGACGGGTTTCGATTACGCTTGCAGTTTGTTTGTTTATTTGTTTGTTTTCCTCGCTATGTGTCTCCCGGGCGATATGTGTTCTTGTCCTTGTCGTTGTCCTTGTTCCATTCCTTTTGTGCGCATCACTCTATGCATTATTGGAGATGCTCTGTCATGTGTGTAATCCACTCTGCTCGTTGCTCAAAGTTAAATGATGCGCGCCTAAGTTGAGCAATTTCCAAAAAAAAAAGGGCAGACCAAAGAGGCCGAGTTCGAGGCCCAATTTCTTTTTAACATTTCATTCCATTTCAGATTTGTATTTTTTCCTTCTTCTTCTTCTTCTTCTTTTTTAGACACGCCTCGACGGCTGATGAAAGCAAATTGCATGAACAAATAGAGGCAAATGCATTGCAATTAATGGATGTAACTACGATTAGGTTATTGTGGCAGTCCCACTGGGGCAACAGTCGCACCACCAACCACCTCGAATTGCACTTCCCCAGGGAGCTAAGAGAATAAGCATCAGTCTCTCTCCCCCTCTCTCTCTCCCACTCTCTGCATGCATCCATATGTATGTAAATCTCATTTGCCACCAAGCTGGTCATTAAGTCAAAGTCCAACAAATGCAAAGTCAAAACGCAGCAAAAGTGTGTGTTTTTTTTGCTATTAACTTTTTCGGGAAAAAAAAAATCGAAAATAAAACTCGCAGCGTTAAATGGAACTCGAAACTGGGTAGTTGTATCTTCTAGGAAATGCAAAAAAAAGAAGCAAAACAAAACTAAAACACAAAATATAATAAAATAAAAAAAGGATGAATAGCGAAAAAAATGCGAAACCGATCTTTGCGCTGCTCTGAAAACCTAGAAATCTAAATAGTTCGGTTCAGTTCAGGGAAAGAGTTGGGCAAAAAACAAACGACAGCGAAAAAAAAAAACGAAGAAAAAACATACAAATAAAGAAATTATATATCGGCGTAAAATGCATTTCCGAGTATTAATGGTAGGTAGGGGCGCGCCTTAACCCGTTAGTGCCGCACAATTGCAAATTGCTGTTGCTCGAAGGGGTTAAAAAAATGCGCCCTTTTTTAACGCTCGTAAAACAATAAAGCCATAAACCTCGGAGCGACATAAATTAGAAGATGTGGAACAGTGTGCCTGACTCGAAGGACGACGCACAATGCCCAGGACGAAGGGTTAACTGTAACTGTAACTCGAAATGTAACTGTAACTGTACGATTTACACACACTTTTTTCCCATTTATTGCCAGCTTCTTTTTTATAATGCCATTTGTTGTAATCGCTGCCAGCAATTGTTAATTGTTTTTTATTTATTTTATTTTTTTTTTTTTTTGGATTTTACAACTTGGTCAGCCAGACGAATGGGTTAAGTAATGCAAATATTTCGCCGAATTCGGAGCAGCTACGCGGAACTTGTAAAAAGTGCTCGCCAAGTGGGAACCGTTGACTTTCCACTTGGTCATCTTTCTCTCCGTCCCTCTCTCTCTCTCGCACTCTTTCTCTTTGTGTATCTCCGTGCCTGTTGAACTCTTTTTGACTGCTGCGGCTGCAGCAAAATCGACTTCTATTGCTGTTTAACATAAAGGCTCAATTAACGTTAACCCCTTTGTGGCCCTGGCCGGCAGTGCAACCGATGCCGCCTTTGAGTTGGCCAATAAAACTGTCGCATAAGTTAGAAATTTCGTTGCGCCGCCAAACAATAAAAATATATACATTTTAATTAAAACCAAAAAGAATGAAAAAAAAAAAACAAAATACACCAAACTAATATTAAAATTGATGTTTTAACCTGCTGCTGCTGTTTTCTAGTTTTCTCACTGTGCGGCCTTCGTTCACTTTTCATTTTGTTTTTCTTTATTATTCAATTAATGTAGTTCTCAGGTCTCCTCGACTCTTTCAACCCCCAACTCCAACTCCAACTCCAACTCCAATCCCAATTCTTCCGACTCTTCGCCATGTGTTGCATTCGAGAAGTCGCTCACACATTTTTATGAGCCTTAACAAATTTGTACAAATTGCTGTTAAATGTTGCTGTTGCTGTTGTTGCTGTTGTTGTTGCTTTTGGAGTTGCTATATTTATCTGTTAGCTGGTCAGTTTGAAAACCAAATGCGTTCAGACAACACAATAGGCTCCCAGAGTGCCCAAGAGGCGTACAAATTGATGTTATGGTCGCAATCTGGAAAACTGGGCCACAACTATAACAAGTGGAAATGCGTTTGTAAAAGTGTTAAATTGATTTTACAAAATTATTGCAGATCACATTCAAATATAAATTAGGCATTTTTAATTGAGTTATTCAACTTATCCTATTAATTTTGTATTATTAAGAAATTTTTTCTAATTATAAGAATAATTTTATAATTTTAAGGGACGAGTTTTATGTTTTTATTGTTATTCTGATTAATATAAATATTTGCAGGGAAGATTTTTCTATCAACTAAATTGCTCGAAACTAAACAAAAAACAGAAAACATAAAATTGAAACAAACACACACACACAAACACACTCACAAAGTGTGTAACCATTAAATGGAGCTGGCAAGCATTCTCACGTTGCACGTTGCACGTTGCTCGTTGCACGTTGCAGTTGTCCCCTGTTGAGGAGCTGTGCCGTATTTGAGCATTGTGTGGCTGGTTAGGTGACTCAATCAACATGTCGTCGTAGCCATGTCTAAACTGAACAAAGCCGACTGGCCAACATTTGGCCACAAGTGCAAGCCCGCAAAACTGCAGTTGTGCTGCTGAAAAGTGCAATGGTGTTGCACTCACCAAAAATCTGTGCCCAAAACTAGGTCCTAATATTGGTTTTAATATTTGGAATATTTAAAATGATTTATAGCTAACAAAATAAATATGCCGACAAGTTGAATTCTAAAATTATATCCATATTTATATATATATAAATATATTTTTTGCAGAACTTATTAAATTTATTTAATTAAAAATTGAAAGAAGCAAAAAAAAACCTTGGTCGACAAATTGATATATTTGTATTTTTTTGCGATTTTTTTATTTATAACATTTGTTTCAAAATTAAGTAGACATCGAAAAAAAAAATACATTCAAAGTATTTTTGATAGACATAATTTTTTTTAAGTGTGTGAAACACCTAAACTTCTGCAGAATGCAGAAGCCAAAATTGCCAAACCCAAACAGCAGCTAAGTGCATGTAAAGCAGGAGCAGGAAGAGAAGTTGAAGTTGGACCAGAAGCCGGAATTGGTGCAGGAGCAGGAGCAGGAGCTGGAGAATACCCGCAATGTTTGCTTTAACTGAGCCTCAGTCTGCCACAAGCCTCTGATTAATGGTGGCACAGCAGTGTCGTGACCTTGTGCCTGGTGTTTGGATGTTGCCACTGGATGCTGCATGCATGCGGGTAATAAACTTAAAGAGAGATCAGTGTGTGGGTGTCCTTTTTGGGGGCATATACAGGAAGCTTAATTAAGCCGGTTGCACATTAATGCAGCCGCCAGTGAGAAGCCAATATTTTTGTGTGTTAATAAAATCAATTGCATATCATAAATTTTAAAATGCCAACCGGGATAGTCACAGCCAGGCCATGCCAGGTCAGTATTCAACCAGACAGCAGCCGATTGGCTGCAATGCTTACCACCCACAGCCCATTTGGCATCCAATGCGGTGCCCCATTTCGTGGTCATGTCAGCAGCAGCGCTTTGGTCGTCGCCTGGGTGCCACATATTAATTCCAGTTTCGCACTCTCGCAGCGGCATCACAACATGGACATGCCGTAAATAGTTCAACTCCTCCACCCCCTCCATTCACCCCCCGACACCACCCCCCCACCACCCCCTCACCACTCTCCGATTTTGTGTGCTGCATTCTGCATTCATGGCTGCCGCCGGCGCTGCTTTTGCATTTATTAATAATTATAATGTCTGCGCTTGTCGTACACGGCGTCCCTCCACCCAGTCGACGCTGGGTAGCCTGCCGGCCACCCATTGTCCTAGATGGGGTCTGGGCCTTGGCTCGCGGGGAATCGGTTGCTGCAACACGGCATTCATAAATCGCAGCTCATTTCGGCGTGGCCACGGAATGCACACGCATAATTATTTCAACATGCATTTTGCACTCTGCGTGGGCGTCGCCAGTATCAGTCTGGTTCTGGCTCTGGCTCTGGCTCTGGCTCTGGGCCCGGCTCTGGGCTGTGTTTCGGTTTCTGTTGAAAATCGCGTAGAAAATGAGGTAGTTGTGCGGGTGGGGCAGGGCATTGGCTGGCATTCCTCTAGAGGCGAATCAGCAAAATTGCTTCTCTCCCCTCTGCGGCTAGATGCTTTCACACACATCACATTCCGCATCGGTATTCAAATTCACGCATTCACATATATAGTCCATATAGTTTAGACCTCCACTCCTGGGGCACTCAGTTAATGCTAATGGAGATCCTATCTAAGAGAGCTAATATCTTGTATGTATTTTACAAATATTAAATAACCATTTCAACAATACTAAAGTGACACATATAAAAAAGTCTATCAATGAGAATTAGTGCATGTTTAATTTATTTATTTATAATATTCAACATTAATAAATATATATATATAAAAAGGAAATATACTAAGGATATGGAAAACAATGTTAAATCAATTGATTAATAATTAAAATGAATAAGAAACAGACCAATATATGCCTGAATTATAGATAAGTAATATGCAGAAATGAATGTGACAAAGTGACAAATGTGGCAAATTTAAGAAGAGATTTTAAATAGTTTGATACTGTGATAATTTGATAAATTTAGTACAGTAAAGCACGGAAAAAATATTAAAAATTTAAAATTTAATTAAAGCAAGATACAATTTAGGAACAGAATCTGGGAACAGAAGAGTTCAGAAGCCCCAGGAAAGGAGCAGCTTTGGCAATCTAGGAAAATTCAGATAAGTTTTGTAGGAATATTTAACGGCGGATAAGATAAGATATGGATACGATAAGAACCTTTTGAAGTTGGGAGTTTGGGATTCCAGTTAAGTGTTTCTGAACAAACGAAGATGACCAACTGCAATAAGAAATAAGTTGATTCTAAACGTAACGTTAAATTGATATTTAAAAAGATTAAATTTCCTACGTTGATTGTCAAAATTGTATACCACTAAGTACATAATATACAAATAATATATAAATGATGCACATTTGATATATAAATATATATATATATATATAAATGTGTTAATATATATAATAAAAATGCCAGTTGAGCATTTGAAACAATTTGCTTGATTATATTTTGGACACATTTCGAGTGCATTCTTTAAACTGGCTCTTAAGTTGAAATCAAGTTGTAAGTGCATCGTATTAAAGTAAACAAATTTGTTAATAAATTCAGTTAACATTTGTTGCTGTTGTTGTTGTTGGCAATATTGAGTACGTATTGCGAATAGCGGCCATCAACTCTTGGGGTTAACCAGATTTCTCATTTGAATGCAAATGCAAAAGCCGCCATAATAAAAGTTTGCCAAGGAGCGACAGCAAACGGAAATTCTACACACACACACACAACACACACACACACACATTGAATTGTTAAGTTGGATATTATTGGATATGCCTCACTCCATCCCTTTCAAACACACACACACACACATGCAGGCAGTGTTGCCAATTAGGGGACGGCGCCCGGCGCCCAATGCCCGATTTATACCGTTACAGAGTAACCAATTCTCCATGGTTGCGCAATAACTGCAAATTTAATTTTGCAATTTCGCGCCTTTCGCCCAGTCCCGCCCCTCCCCAGCCCATCGTCAGCGCAACAGCGGAAAAGTGCTTGCGTTTCCTCATTCCCAGCCGCAACCCCGTCTCCGTCTCCGTCTCTGACTCCGACTCCGACTCCGATCTACTTTCCCAGGCGCACATACAAATCTTGTGCACACACACACACACACACACACACACCTAATCTCTGTCTGTGTGTGTGCTATAAATTTACAACTAAATTGGCAAAATGCTCCAAGGCCGTAAAAGCCTCAGAAGCATTGCAAAATTAGCGGCAAGTTTTTTTTTCCCACTTTTGGGATTTGCAATTCGGTTGCGTATTTTGGATATTTTTGAATTCTTTATTTGGGGTTGTGCCATAAACAAATTGAGTGTTGGCAAATTATTTGTGTGTGCGTGTAATATTGTATGTGTTTAAGAGTTATTTAGCCCGAAACTGGTTACAATAATTTTAATATAGCTTTGGCAAAAGTAGACTTTAAAAATGTTGTATAACATTTCAACAGATTTCTGACTAGAAATAGATGTGTTCAAATGTGTTTTTTATGAAAGTTCAATTTCATAAATAATGTGCACTATAAACATTAATAATTGGATAAGCCTTCCAAATATCTGAGACAAATTTAAAGTCCTGAAAATAATAATAGTAAAAAAGTAGTTAATTTAATGCTTTTGCAAGTCCATTTCAGGCCATAAATAGCAAACTAATTTTATTCTTTTGGTAAACGAGAATTAATATTTCAAATTTGAGTTTTCTAAGTTTTTCCGTTTTTAATGGGTGCTCGGTTCAGAAACTAAACACATGATTAGATTGCATAACCCTAAATAAAGAGAACGATTTGTGTGTTTTGCAGACAGATCCAAATGTAAACTTTTGATTACAGGCAACGTAAATTCTCTAAAGGAATAAAGGATACAGATACAGCTTCAGCTACAGTTACAGTTACAGTTACAGATATGACAGGCCGAATCTTTATGGAGATTCTCGCACAAAGTGAATCGCTAATATTGCCACCAAAAAGCAATTGTGGAGAGGAGAAAATCCATTTCAGGTTATCCGCGAATTTCAATCAGTTCCGCGACTCTTAAAAAACAGCAACAGCAACAACAACATATATAAAATGGTAACTGCTGCTGCTTAAGAGTGAAAATCTATTGGCAGAAGGGGGTGAAAGTTGGAGCGGGGGGGGGGGGGGGGGCTTGCTGTAGGGGAAGGCATACAAATAAATAGCACAACACAAAGGGCATACGTGATATGCAGAAGAAGGCGGGCGAGAAGTGGGAACTCAGTGGCCCCTGTCACAACGACGACAACCAAAATAACAACAGCAAGAAGAACAACAACAACTACAACAACAACAGCAACAACAACAACAGCAACAACAACAGTGACTGCCACGTGCGCCATTTAAGAACGCGTCACGTTGATAAAGAGGCGGAGGAAACAGAAAGTATGTTTTTTTTTTTTTTTTTTTTTTTGTCTTTGGTTGTTTTGTTTTTGGTTAAATTGCCATAGAAAATCCACTTAGGCGTCGTTTGACAAAACTACTCGTCAAGAGGTGCACTGAGCAATGGGGTTTTTCGCTTTGACAAGGAATTGGTTGGGGATTTGATTTTGGGAAAGGGATCGTGTTGTGTGACGCAGCTGGCGCGCGTGAGCAGCAAAAGATTTATGGCATCTTTTACGTGGCAGCTCAACTCTTTGGGGCTGGCAAAGAGTTACGGCAAGAAAATATCATCAAATTTATTTAAATGCACATAAATCTTGCAAACAGCTGCACATATATACACCACACACACACACACACACACACATACGCACATACGCACACACACAATCTGAGCAGGGCTAAACAGATGCAATTATTTTGTTAGAGTAGCATTTTTCCCAAACTCCGTAAATGTGCTTAAGCCCATTGTAAACAATTATATTATGGGGCCTGCCAACTAAACCATTAAAATTGTTAACCATTGGCGCCACTTTCTGATAATAAACAATATGTGCAGTTAGATAGTAGATCTGTATCTGTTAGATACAACAGCATCTTCGTCATCATCATCATGTGTTGAATGTTTTGCCATTTGGATTGTTTACGCGTTTGCTGGCGTGAGAAATTCGCTCGTGGCCACGCCTCCGACCAGCGCCCATAAAAGCTACGCCATAAACAAATCAAACACAACAAGAACAACAAACATTCACACACGTACACACGCACAACATGTTGTATAGCAAAATATTTGGTTTTCTGGTCATGACGAAAAGAGCAAGGCGCCAACGCAACAAGAATTGTATTGATTCGATGCTATATTCGATATATAGATGAAAGACCCAATACTCCATTGGGATAAGGGAGAATGAAGGAGTAGAGGGTAGCGGGCGGCGGGCGGCGGGCGGCGGGCGGCGGGTACCGGATTACCACTAGTGTACCAGATCCCTGTGCTCAAAACCCCTTGCACATTTTTATTAAAACATTTTTATGATGCCTGCGTTTTTATAGCCAGTAAAACATCAGCAGCAAAAAGAAAACAAAAATACCAAAATGAAAATGATGGGTAAAACAAAGAAAAGTTAAAAGTAGCAAAGCCCTACTAATCAGCTAATTGAAAATAAACAAGTTGGCATAATTCTAAAATAAATTATACACAATACGGTTAAAATGTATTTATTTATAGAGAGGCACAGAAAGTGGCAGTTAATATTGGAAAACATATTTAAAAAAAAAAAAATCCTTGAATTGTAAATTGAAAATTCGATTTTGAACCAGCAGGTTTTGGAGAAAAAATACATTATTTTCTTTATATAAACAAGAAAATAATATCTATTATTAAGTTTTTTTTTTTTTTTATTTTTTTTTAGGCGAAAATTATTTATTTGTTTTCTGTTTGCCGACTTTAGCCGATTGTTCCTATGGCAACTGTACCATATAGTGGGCCGATCGGGTTGACTCCAAGTCGAGTGGGCTAGTTAAGCTGATCAGGAATATATATACTTCATGGGCTTAGTTCGTTACCAACTGGAGAAGAAAATGTACTCGGGTTTAAAATTGTTAATAAAAATTGCTTAAGTTAAATTCAAAGTTGGAAAGTCAGCTTAAAGAAATGTGGTTTGCTAATAAATGTTTACGTTTAAATAAATCTGTATATATATGGATTTATCAAAAGACTTTTATTCCGAGTATAGCTCTGATATTTTAGAGAGGAGGGCAAATGGTTTGTACTTATTTCAGTGATTATTTTGGCTGGCCTTAAAAAAGAAGCGCCGCCAAACTGATTGACAAAAGTTGTGTGATACAGTTTACCCCCTGCGATGCAAGGGGAAGAAACAAGAAACACTGAGCCACATACAATAATGATTGGGGCTGTTGCAGGCACAGGCGGGGGCAGTGCCAGTGGCAGTGGCACAAACAGAGACAGGGACGGAGCACCCCTTTATAACGCAATGAGGCTACGCAGGGCAGGCACATCAAAAGTATCTGGGTTGCTGTAGTAGTCGTGGTACTTCTAAAAGTTTGCGAATTGAATTTGCCACACGACTATGCCACACGCGGCTCACCAAGTTTCGCACAATTTTGCGTGCGAAGCGGCCGTGTAATGATGCCATGTGCCCTTAGCGGCGTGGGCGTGTGTGTGTGTGTGTGTGTGTGTGTGTGGTGGGGAGGGGTGCTGGGGTATGCTGGGGCGTGGCAGTGTCAAAGCATGTCAAAGTGCCGCATACAAATCGCAAGTGGGCGGCGCAGAGAGTGCGGGGAAGAGTGCGGCGCCTCTGCAATGAGCCCAATAAAGTCAACATGAGGTCTGCTCGGTGGTAAAAAAGCAGCAGCAGTAAAAGTAGATGGAGAAGGAACATTAGATGGAAGCAAAGGCAGTGCGTCTAGGCAAACACATACACTTAGAGAAAATATAAGTTGATAGCACAAAAATCTGTTAAAATACAAAAAATGCACTTCAAAATAAATAAAACAAATTTGTTTATTCTATCAAATGCCAAATTATTAACTGAGTATTAATTTAATAATAATTATAAAAATTACAAATTCAAATAGTAAATTTGATAATTTAAGAAATATTTTGCAACTTTTGAGGAAAACAACATTTTATAATAATAAATACGGAAAAGATTTGATCGTTTTTTGCGAAGCTATGAAATATTTGTATAAATGATTTTAAGAAAATATTAATAAGCTAACTTTTTTTTAGACTCTTTAATTTTTGACCTTGACAAATGAAAAATGCAGGTTTTTTTTTGTTAGTGGAAGCACACAGGGGGGCAGACAATGAGGCAAGCGGCAAGCGGCAAGCGGCACGCCCTTAACCAGCAGGCAAACTTTGGCAAGCTCACGTTCCCCTTGCAACCTTAGAGCTCCTCCGCACACCCCCACTTCACCCACTCGCCCACGCCCAAGCAGAGGTTAGAGTCACTCCCCAAACGCAATTCAATTCAACTATTACAGAATCCATTGTGTTCGCCTGATTTTTGATTATCGTGCGATGCGCGAGGCACAAGAGTCACGTCATGGGCCCTTTGGGCTGTGGCTTAATCGAAGATGCCGCCAGACAGTGACTATGCCACAGAAGCTGCCACACAGTAGTCTGTGTGTGTGTGGGTGTGTGTGTGTCGCATCATCAAAGTCAATTGTGTGGAAAACTGGCAAGAAGAAAGCGCGTAAAACATATTACGCAGATTGTATTGATTTCTTATTATTTTGTCGCGACACGATTGCCCCGCTACTCGCTCCACATTCGCCGTTTGATGCTTAGATTTATGGGGCAAGTGGAATTGGCCCACAAGCACACTCGCAATCTCGCAATCTCGATGAGCACTCAATGTGTGGCTTTATGAGCGGATTGTGGATGTGGTTGCGGCTTGCGACATCGCACTGGAGCCCAGCTTGTGTGTAAGTGCGATTATTTGTGTGCTCATGCCACATTGGGCGCAATCAATCGATTGCTCAGCAGTGTGGCATAAACCCACTTAGCCCCATCGCATAGATGACACACGCAGTAGCATGCAACTTCATCTTCGAAATGTAACTGCTTAAATCAATTGTTTCTTTAGAAGCTGCCTAGAAAATTCAATAAAATATTCATCTTTTTTATCGTAAGCATTACAATTTAAATTACATAATTTAAGTTATGAATAAAATTCTGAAAGCTGAATATGCTTTTTATTTGAATCTATAACAAAAAATATTGTTGGATAGGCAAAAAAGCCAAATTTTAAAGTGTTTTTAAAAATTATTTTGCAATTTGTCAAAAGTCTTCAAGCTGAATTAACTTTTTGTGCGTGTAAAATGTACATTAAATGTAAAATGTAATTATTAAAATATTTTTAATATTTTAATTGTATTAATCAATACATAAATCGTAGATAAACTTTTTACTTTCAAGCTCACCTAATATAGGTTTATTTTTCTTTCAATTTTTCATTTAAGCTGATTTTTCAGACAACTCCCAATCGAAACAATAATATTTTGCTGAATTTTTAAAATTTAAGCCATAAAAAGAACTTAAATGCTTTTAAGACATTTATTCAACATTTCAAAAATTATAATCTTATTCGAAATATTCTTTGGAATTCATTAGTTGTTGCTCTGATCCACTCCTCCCACTCCTCAGTTGTCTCTACACACGCCAAAAAATCAACAGCAACAGCAACAGCAACAACAACAACAACAACAACTGCAACAAAGAGATTTGAAATTTATACGAAACAAGAAACCAACAAAAAACCATTTTGGCCAAAGACGCGCGGTGCGCATTGCAACCCGCAGATTGCCACGGTTTCCATTCCCATTTCACATATACCCTCCCCCTTGTCCTACTCCGCCTCCTCCTCCGGCTTCTGCTCCTGCTCCACCCCTTGTCAATGGCATTGCCCTTCCCCTTTGCGCTGCTCATCATTCTTCGCTTGATGATTTTATATTTTTGTAACAGCCGCAGCAGCAACAACAACAACGTCCACTCCAGCCGCCATTTTGAGCGCTGCTTGCGTTTGTGTATTAGAGTGTGTGTGTGTGAGTGTGTGTGTGTGTGTGTGCGTGCTTGTCATTATACAAAGTAGCCAGCGAGCACCCCAAAAACAGGAATGAAAAAAAAAACGCGCGACTCGCTTCGATTTTATTTAGTTATGTGTTGTTGTTGTTGCTGTTGTTGTTGTTTTTGTTGTGCGGCTGTTGAAGAGCTCGTCCTAACAAGCATAAACCACCGCGTGGCTCTCACGCTGAGTTCTTCGTCCGCTGCATGTGTGCGTGTGTGTGTGTAAGGGAGGGAGAGAGAGACTGCTGGGTGTGAGTGAGTGTGTGGATGGCCGCGCGTTTTTGGTTGGTGACGGCGTGCCACAGATGATCATCAACAGCAACAACAACAACAATATCAGAAGCATCCAGAGTATCGCCAGCCGCCGTTGCAACGATGGTGGAACGGTGCTGGTGGTGGTATTGATGGTGGTGCGACTGCTGCCACTGCTTGCTGCTGCTGATTGTGGTGGTGGTGGTGGTAGTTGCCGCCGCGTGTCATTATGTATGTGGCATGTGTGCATATGCCCAGATAGTGTTGATAATAATAATAATATAAGAGCTGGCAGCAGAGTCTGTTCATCAAAGTCATATATATATTTTTATTTATATATATATATATATATATACATGTGAAAAATTCAAATTTTATATACCCTTGCAGCCGCACCATAATAAGTACAAAAAAAAAATTGCATTAAAATATGGCGTCATAATTAATTTTAGGCAACAATTTTTCATTTTAATAACTGTAAAAAAAAAACAAATATATAATTCGATTTGTTTTGATTGACATATTCAAATGACAAATTAAATTAAATTGTTTTTGTTTTTTTGAATTTATAGATTTTTTAGTAAAACTGCAAACTTATGGCAGTAATTAAAATTTTTTCACATTCTTTATTTTTTATATTTGTATAATATATATATTTTATATAGAAATTGTTTTTATATAGCCATCATAATAAGTTGCTTCAGACAACCCAACACATTTTTAATTTGAAAACTGAGCATTTTTCTCAGAGATTACTAAATATTCCAGCTTATACTGAAAAGTTAATCGAATCATTTATTTTGCATTGCTAAATTATTAATAAATGTTAGTTCGATGTACGCATTAATATTGGTTTGGGTTGCATAGTCTAATAAATTATTAAATTATTGTATCTAATCCAAATATAATAACAAATAATCCCTGTAGCGTATATAAGAAAGTTTGTTATTTAATAAATATTTAGTATTTGAAAACTCGCCTCTTTTATTTGCTTTTTGCGTGTTACACATAATGTTGCAAATAAAATAAAATAATAATCCTATCAAATTCTGTTAAGGCGAACAAGCTAAGATATCTCTTCAAAAATCAGAAATCAGAATCTACAGAAATTTCCCCCCATGTTGCAATATAAAATATTCATTGTTTATAATTTCTACAGAATTCTTATTTATAGCAAAGTACTCATCGTGAATAATGAGCCCACACCTGGCACAAGTTCAGTTGGGTTCGATTTATATGCTTTCGTTGTTTTTTTTTTTTTTAATACATATGTATGATATTGTAATACCCTATTAGAGTTGCCCTAAGTATTCAGTGGAAGACCTCATCTGTTTTGGGGTGTGACCGAAAAGCTGCTGTTCTCCAGTTGTTGCTACACAGTTTCTGGGTGCTCGGATCTACCCGTTGCTCAAGTGGAGTGTTTGGGCGTGCAGCTCGCCACTTCAGCTGCCTTTCTGTCTGCCACTGCCACTGCCACTGCCACTGCTATTGCTGGCATGCCACTCCTACCCCCAACCCCTCGAGAGCACAGCCCCTGTGCACAGCTTGTAGTCGTATATATAATGTGTGTGTATGTCGCATAATCGCTGCAAAGGTATATGAGACTTTCAATAAAAGGGCGCGTTTACAAATATTTGCCGTTGCATCCGCTGCTGCAGCGAAAAGGACATTAATTTTTTTGTACCCTCTATTTAGTTTTTTTTTTTTTTTATTTTTTTTTATATATTGCATCGGCAACATAATTCTTAGTAGCATAGACGACAAAGGGATAACATTGCATTTGTTGTCAGCCCAAAAACTGTCACAGCTCGCCAAAGGATCACATTTTCATTCAGCAGTTTTCATTGATTCCGACGCCCGAGGACGACTCGGGAATCGAGGCCCGAACCCCTCTAGAACAATGGACGCATTCGAATAGAAGGAAAATGTTGACAAGACACATTTTTCACCAAATGCCTGCAATGTTTGGCGTTTTCAAAATTTTATAGCGGCAACAACAACAACAACAAGAACAACAAATGGCCAAAGTCAACAATGTCCTTTCGGCGTTAGAAGCATTTGCTATGTGTACACGATCAGCCCCCTTTTGTTGTCAGCGCCCAGTTGAGTTTTGTCAGACAATGCGGAGACGTAGATGTGATGTCTTCGTTTATGTCTTACCTTCACAGTATCCTGCGTCCTGCCTGCGTCCTGCGGCCTGTGTCCTCCGTACTGTGTCCTGCGTATCCTTTGTCATTTGCTTGCGCTGCCGCTTTTGTCACGTCAACGTCGCTTTTGTCTCTGGCCAAAGTCAATAGATTTCGAAAAGCCGTTAACAGTTTTATCTGCTGCTCCTGCTCCTGCTCCTGCTCCTCCTCCTCCTCTCTTGCCATAGTTTGATTTACGTTATTTACGACGTCATCGACGTCTCCGAGTCTGATGTTCCAATTTACACTTCTTGATTCGTTCAATGTGAGCAGAAACAACAGAAAAATAAATAGAGTACAGATCAGTCAAGAAGCTAGTTAAATTCCGCATGGTAGTCAATCTGTGAGTAATTTTATTGACTGCACAAGTGCATATTTCCAGGAATATGCTTTATTATTTTGACAACCATATATTTTATGTATTTTTTTATCCCATTTTTTTTTTGTTGCTTATAGAATATGTTCTTAAGTCTTTATTTCACAGTTTTGGCACGTCCTCAAAACCATTTCCGTTGTTAAAAAAAAAAAAACACAAAAGCTGCCAAAGCCACCAAATAAACTTTGTCATTTTCCGTGACAAAAAAAAGAAATAAATTATAAATTTTGCAAGTAGCTCGAATATTTAATACACTCAAAAATATACTTCGAAGAACATTATTGAAGATGCATAAATTATGCATCTAAATTATAAAAAAAAAAGTGCAAAAATAACAATGTAAAATATTTTGTAATTTATTTATAGTATAAATCCAATATTTGATATTAGATTAAGTCATTACATATTTAATGTAAAATTCATAAAACTCGTAGAAAGTGTATACGAAAAAAATAATAAATAAAAAAATAACAATGGAAAATTATTAGCTTAAGATTTATGCGTTTCTGAATATACATTTGAGTGCACACGCTCGCATAATATACACACATAATATATATATATATATATATATAGTTATTTATATACATAGTATATACATATATGTGTATATATTTATATGTATCGTATGACTTTTTGTTGCTGTTTATTTCGTTGTTTTTTGGCATTGATTTATAGAATGGCCATTTTGCGGGGCGACGCTTTAAATTGTGGCCGCATTTTGGCGAGCCACAAATATTAAATAATAATATATGGATGTATATATATAACACTAAATCATGGCATATTTCATAAATATATATATAGTTGCGCAATGTTGTATTCTTGAATAAATTCTTGACAAATTCACTTGTCATAGTTTCTCTTTGGTTTTCCTATTTACTATGACAATTGCGAATCCAAATAGCGATAGCGATTCCCACGCCCCATTTGCCAGATCGGTTTTGCACTGGGAGACAATGGGACTTTGATTTGCTTTAAATTGAGTCGACTACCAAATGCCAAATGTTTTGTAAACATTTTTCCAAAAACATGTCAATGGCTGACCCATGGACAGAGCAACCCATTGTTAACCCGGGACCTGGTCAGTTGACCTGCCGCTTTGTCTGACCCGATTGCCATTATGTTTTTTTCTTATTCTTTTTGGTATTTGGTTTTTTTGGTTTTTGGCGGCGGCACACATGAAACTCAAATTGACTTGTTACAATTTTGTTGCTGGTGTCTCAATGTCTGGGCCGGGAACTCAATTTCTTTGGAATCACACCTTGACTAGGAGCAGGAGCAGGAGCAGCAGTAGAAGCTGATTTGGCTTTGCAGGTGGAGAAAAGGCAGCTAATTTATTGTGGCGGCAACTCCCTCTGTACTTGCTTTCATTCGGGCGTGCAACAAATTGTGTTGCACAATTGAAAGAAAGGTCAACACATGCTTCCACATGGATTCTTTCATTAAATTAGTTAGTTTGTCTTTTTATCAGGAATCGACATAGAAAGTCATAACAGAAAGTCCTAATGGACTGACCCAGCCGAGTTTTGTATAAACTGATTTGCTATTTCAATTGTAGTCATATTTCTCCAACACAAATGCTGACGGTTCCTGCAGGGATCGCAAATTAATATTATAATAATTTTTTCCAAATGGTATACAATCAACTAAGTATATGGAATAAGTGTGAAATAGTCTCTGCATATGCTTGGAAGCACTTTTCTAATCTGTCTTTTTTTTTTTCAATTTTCAAATCCGCTCACTTTGGGAAAACTGGGCAAGCGTTAAGAAGTTGTCGGGCAGAAGGCTTAAAGCGGCAACTGATTTATGGGCTGGCTGCCAGGTATTTGTAAAGTTGTATTAATGAGGCGACTGCCGTCCAATGCACGCCACCCGATAACTGTTAACTGCCGCCTTGCCACCCACCAGTTGTCACTTAGCATAAAGAAACAATTAAAAAATTGCCCAAAAGCCAAAATGCTTTTGGGGGTAGCCGCATAGCAGCCAGATAGAGAGACAGATGAAGGAACTTACAGATGGCAAAAGATAGAGTAAGAGAGAATGAGAAAGAGAGAGAGAGAATGAGTTGAAGTTGCTGGGAATTAAGTGCACCCGATGGTGGCATTTGCCAGGCGCAAAAGCGCGAAACTCATTAACTTGTGTCAGGCGCAGCAGAGCTCCCCAAGAAAACGTAGTCGGGAGTGAGATGGGGTGGGGCCACCCCTCCAGCCTTGCAGGAAAAGTGCGAAAATTATCATTATCACCAATCCGGCTAAAACAAGCAGTCGCAGAATGGAGAGAAGGCAACCCGCCCACCAATGTTGCGCTTAATTAACAAGCCGCCTTGTGGGCCTGTGGGTGTTGGTGGTGTTGCTGGTGGGGATGGGGATGCGTGGCTGGGTTTCATGGTCTGGTATCTGGGGCTGTGGGATCTGGGATCTGGGGTTGGAGATTCTTGTAAACGCAAAGTACTAATCATGAAAATTAAAAATAATTAAAACTTTTCTTTCAATTTGGAAGGCCTTTTCTTTTGCCTTCTGTCAAGTGAATTTCCTTGGAGGCCATAAAATGTTGCCGGAAACGTTGATAAAGTGTCCGAACGTACAATTGGCCCAAAGGGGGAGGGGGGGGGGAGTAAGTTGCTGGGCGGTTGGGGGTTTTGGTAATGGCCGCCGCGGTTAAATGGCGCTCCAGCGATTTTAATCACAATTTACGCGCATCGTTTTTAAAGGGTTATTCACATTGTGAAACGTGCATTCTCGTAAATTATCACAGCAAGTGGCACAAAGAAAGCAACGATGGGTTGTGGAGGGGGGCGGGGGTGCGTTTGAGTGGGGTTGGGGCCATGGCCGGCATTTGTGTGAGTGAGTTTGTTTAGCAACATGTTGTTGCGGCAGGATTAGCGCAGCTAAGCCGCAGGCAGGTTAAGACGCATAAGCGGCCTAAATGAAATGTCCCCCAGGATCAGTTGCTCCTATGGTGCAACCTGCTCGACCTGCGTGTTGTTGTCAATGTGACCCTCTGTGATCTATGCCGCTCTAATGCTTAGTTGCCTGCTGGCCGCTATTCATTCATGGGAAATCAGTGTCGTCACTGCCTAATCGCATCGTAATCGGCTGAGTAATCAATCTGCCTCAGTGCTACTTGCAACTTGCCTCCGCTGCATTGACACAGGTTGTGTCACCATGCGACTTTCCCATGAAGATGATGTCTTACCAGTGGTGTCAGTGTCCTTTTTGCCGTCGTTATCTGTGCGAAACAGAGCCGAGCCGCTTGCGCACGGCTAACTGCATTGTCCTTTTTTTTGGCCGATTCCTTGAGCTGCGCATCCAAGATGATGCATTATGCACTTCCGACTTCCAACTGCCGACTTCGACATCGATTCTCATCTCATTGCCGTAATCCGCTTAGCCAAGTGTCTTTGCCTTGCTGCTACACTCAGAAAAGAAATGCTTGAAAAGTCACAAATATTTCAAATAGTTTTTCCTGACATGCCCAAAATAAGTAGTAGAAAAGTGGAAAAACTTTGCCTAAATCTTTTTATATTAAAAAAGAAAATATCAAAAATTAATTTACATATTTCCGATTCAAATTGCAAACTCATTTTGGACATATCCAGAAATTTTTAAAATATATATGTAAATTTGTGTGTTTCAAATAAAACCCAAATTTTGTGGCTAGAGAAAAAATATCAATTTGCTTTAGTTGGGAATATTTTTTTGCGAGTGTACTAATAACTGGCTCCTGTTTGTGGCTATTGTTTTGGCCAGGCTCCATTTGATTTTGACATTTCCTTTGTTGTTTCACTTTGTGTGTGTGTGTGTGTGTGGTTGTGTGTTGGTTTAATGCATTTTAGCAATGCGCTTGACAGCTGAGGCCGGCTCAGTGTCAGCATTCAATCATCTTTGACTAGTTTCGCTGCAATTGCGTTCTCAAACAGCTGACAAGCGCACAACTCTCTTACTAAATGCTGCCCCTGCCACAGCCACTGCCAATGCCACTGCCACTACTCGTGTGGCTCTTCCGTTTTGTTAACCACTCTGACCGCTTTGGAAGCAGCTAATTATGTAATTATGTTGTCACGGCATTTTTGGCCGCGTTGTTCCCGCCACTTCGGAACTGGCTAATCAATTTAATGTTCTATGTTTTTTTCTTTCTTAAACACCCCCACTTCTCCATTCTTCATTCTTCATTCTCCACACTCTGCACTCTCCACTGGCCGTTTTTTGGTCTTCCGTTGCGGTTGACCAACTCGCTGGCCATTCACTTGGAACTCGACGTCTTTGGCGGGGCCGAAGTTCGGGGCATCCTGTGAGAAGCGAGCAGAAGCATGCAGCGAAGCATGCAGCAAGCCCAGCATAGCGCACCCTAACGCCCATTAAAATAAAAACAAAAGAAAGGGGCGTGGCCGAGCTTAAAAGAGCTGACAAACAGCTGTCGTAACTTGGCAATGCCATCTAAACGCATTAAGTATTATTAACTATATATAATTTTTGGCAATTGTCCATCAACTTGTTCTATTGGATTTAATATAATAAATTAAGCATATATATTAATATATGTATTGGATATAATATTTAATATATAATAATATAATTTCAGTATGTTTTCTGGTCATTCAATATATACGCATTGATTGGATTTATGACACTTAAAATGTCTCATTAAACAGATGAAAACAACCAACAAACTGTAAATAAAAGTTTTTGCTTATAATTAGAAATCTGTTATTATCTGCTAAATTATGCAAACTATTATTCAAATTTCAGTAGCTGTCTGGCTGAATATTTATAATATGATTAATTGTATAAATTTGCACAAACGTACAAATCGATAGAATAAGTAGCAATTTTTGTCACCATAAATAATTATAGTAAATTTTATTTATATGGCTTATATCAATTTAAAAGTCAACTAATATTGAAGAGTAATAGCAACTTAAATAAATAAATAATTATAGTAAATATTATTTATATAGTTTATATTAATTTAAAAGTCAACTAATATTGAAGAGTAATATCAACCTAAATAATTAAATAATTATAGTAAATATTATATATATAGTTTATATTAATTTAAAAGTCAACTAATATTGAAGAGTACTATCAACATAAATAAATAAATATAGTAAATTTTATTTATATGGTTTATACCAATTTAAAAGTCAACTAATATTGAAGAGTAATAGCAACATAAATAAATAAATATAGTAAATTTTATTTATATGGTTTATACCAATTTAAAAGTCAACTAATATTGAAGAGTAATAGCAACTTAAATAAATAAATAATTATAGTAAATATTATTTATATGGCTTATATCAATTTAAAAGTCAACTAATATTGAAGAGTACTATCAACTTAAATAAATAATTATAGTAAATTTTCTTTATATGGCTTATATCAATTTAAAAGTCAACTAATATTGAAGAGTAATAGCAACTTAAATAAATAAATAATTATAGTAAATATTATTTATATGGTTTATATCAATTTAAAAGTCAACTAATATTGAAGAGTAATAGCAACTTAAATAAATAAATAATTATAGTAAATATTATTTATATGGTTTATATCAATTTAAAAGTCAACTAATATTGAAGAGTAATAGCAACTTAAATAAATAAATAATTATAGTAAATATTATTTATATGGTTTATATCAATTTAAAAGTCAACTAATATTGAAGAGTAATAGCAACTTAAATAAATAAATAATTATAGTAAATATTATTTATATGGCTTATATCAATTTAAAAGTCAACTAATATTGAAGAGTACTATCAACTTAAATAAATAATTATAGTAAATATTATTTATATGGCTTATATCAATTTAAAAGTCAACTAATATTGAAGAGTACTATCAACTTAAATAAATAATTATAGTAAATTTTCTTTATATGGCTTATATCAATTTAAAAGTCAACTAATATTGAAGAGTAATAGCAACTTAAATAAACAAATAATTATAGTAAATTTTATTTATATGGTTTATACCAATTTAAAAGTCAACTAATATTGAAGAGTAATAGCAACTTAAATAAATAAATAATTATAGTAAATATTATTTATATGGCTTATATCAATTTAAAAGTCAACTAATATTGAAGAGTACTATCAACTTAAATAAATAATTATAGTAAATTTTCTTTATATGGCTTATATCAATTTAAAAGTCAACTAATATTGAAGAGTAATAGCAACTTACATAAATAAATAATTATAGTAAATATTATTTATATGGTTTATATTAATTTAAAAGTCAACTAATATTGAAGAGTACTATCAACATAAATAAATAAATATAGTAAATTTTATTTATATGGTTTATACCAATTTAAAAGTCAACTTATATTGAAGAGTACTATCAACTTAAATAAATAAATATAGTAAATTTTATTTATATGGTTTATACCAATTTAAAAGTCAACTAATATTGAAGAGTAATAGCAACTTTAGATACCAGATATTAGCCTAGAATATTTGGAACTTAATCGTCGAATGTGTATACTAAATTTAGTGGGGCCTTCATTTCGCTTTATTTAAGTATCACTTTTTTAACCCATTCAACTAACTATTCCATTCTTAAGGATTCCTTGGAATTCCTCATGCTTTTCTTCAACATTACCTTATTATGATAAACAGGACTGAGATGTCCTTTTAACCTGTTCAATAAGCCATGCTTGGGTCAAATATGACAAATCCATTGAAATATTATTTTAATGGAAGCAGATTAAGCACAAATTGCGGCTCTTTTCTATTTAAAGTAAGACAACTTTGACTTTATTTATGTCTGTGAATAGAACGTTTTATTGCGTTGCTCATTAATAAGATAAAATGCAGTAAGTTTTTGTTTTTGTTGTTGTTGTTGTTGTTATTGTTGCTGCTGTTGTTGTTGTTGCTACTGTTGTTGTTGTTGTTGTTGTTTTTGATTCTGCTGAGTTAAGTGTTGCCCTTTGTTTGGCTTCATGTCGCGTTTCGCTGCTGCTGCTGTAACTGCATTTTGACATTTTGACGAAGAGGAAATGTCACGTCACGTCGTGTTTTGCCGCACACCTCCAATTTCCGGTTGAGTGAGCTGCCGCCGTTGCTGTTGCTGTTGCCATTGCCATTGCCGTTGCCGTTGCCGTTGCAAGCCAGCCAGACCAGCGTTGCGTGGGTGAACAGTTAACTCTAACTCGGGCAGCTCTCTCCAACAGCCAGCAACTGCAGCTCCAAATGCAACTGCAACGGCAACGGCAACGGCAACTGTAACTGTAACTGCATTGCAATCAAAAATTTGCACGCACGCACAAAACTGCAACTGCAACTGCAACTCGTGTCTCTCTCTCTCTGCTGTACTTAGTCGCTGCCCCAACCCGGCTATGCGGATGGTCTCTGGGCTGCTCGGTTTTTGGTAGGTTGGTCTATTGGTTAGCATTTCTGGTCGTTTTGCGGATGCATACCGACAGACGCATGGACACCACGCTTTGTGGTGTAGCCGTTGTCTGATTGGGACCGTCCCCCTCCCCCCCTCTCCCATCCTTCCTCCATCCAATCCACTCACTGTCTCTATGTCACTCTACCACAGTTTCAGTATTTGGGCGAGCAGAAGCATTTAGAAGTTGGGTTAGTAGATAGCGTTGCAAGAGGCAACTCAAATTTAAGACCCAGTTTAAAGCAAATACCACACTTCAAATCATTAGGGGAAATGTTGTTGATACTTGATTGAAAGGCATGTTGAAAATCATTGGTTATTGGCTTGAGTTGTGCTAAAAAAAAAACTTGAAGAAGTTTTCACTGGCGCCATCTGGTGCGGTACACTTGCAACACATTTCAAGCTGTTTTTTATGACGGCAGCTGGCAACAAAAAGCACCAACTTACAGTCCAAGTTGTGGTTGTATTGAAGCGCCTCCAGCAACTAATTTCAATATATGTACAATATGATTAAACAAAAAATTATTTTTAATAAGTAAATTGCATTTAATATGACTTTATAAGTCGCAGAAAAAAGGCGCTGGTAGCGCCATCTGGCGGCAGTTGCCATCAAGCACAAGCATTTTTATTTAAAATGGCGAAAGCTTTGGCGCCATGGCGCTCGCCGCTTGGCTTAAAAAGCGAAAGGGTTGCTGCTGCCAGTTTGGTGTCGCCTTCCGTATTTTGTTGCCCGCTGCTCAAACTGAAAAGTTACAAGGCACTGCCTGCCTGCTTGTTGGACAGGGGGGGGGAGGGGGGTTTGCCCCAGTGGTGTGGCACTTAGTGTTTACGTTGCAGTTTTGTGTGTGACTGACTAAACTGCAATTGAATTGGTTTTTTCAATTCATTTTTATTATTTCAATTCATATATATTTGCAACAGAATCCCAAATAACATTGGCAAATTCAATAAAAAAATTATTTTTTGTATCTAGCAGCGGCTTGTGCATCCAAATGTATCTGATGTATCCAAATGAATGAGCAACAATTGAGTACCTCCAAATTCTGGCATAGATATCCTACTGGTTTTTCCTTCAGGGAAATATATGTATTTCATGTATGTATACAAAAAGTAGAAGCTTCAAAATGTTAAGGTCTAAAAATCTTTGCAAAATTCTTGGGTCCGCTGCAATAAAATATTTTGCCCGATTTTAAATAAATCCAAATATATATTTTACGCAGTTGAAAAGTTAATTTTGTATGCATTTTATATTATTTTAAAATACATTTTTAAATGAGTTAAAAATGCAAATTTCCAATTAAAAAAAAAAATAATAGACACAAATGGATAAAAATGTTGAGCAATCATTTTTTTGTAAGAATTTAGAAGGCTCAATAACTTCGCCCGATGAACGCGACTCGATTTTGATAGCTTGAGCAGTGCTTTAATTAAACTACTCGTGGCAAGGACGAAGTGGAGTGCCATAGTTGTGGGAAAGGGATGGGGAAAGGGGCTGCACAGTCTGTAGAAAGGCCAATCGTCAGTTAGTCCGTTCTATAGTCTTTGTTGGCTGAGTTAACAATCGATTTGTGTACAACATGTGTGTGTAGGAAAAATACTTTAGCAACTTTTAGAGCAGGACGCAAAGGATGTTGGGTTTGGGGCAAGGTTGCTTGTTCATGTTGCATGTGTTCATGTGTGTGCGTGTGTGTGTGTGTTGGTTGCTCATTAAATAAAAGCAGAGACCCTTGCAGCGGGATTTAAAAAAGAAGCGAACGCAGGGATTGGCTTTTTAATGCCACTTGGTTTTTTGCCTTGGTTGCTGTCAGTTGCCTGCTGCCTGCCGCCTGCCGCCTGCCGCCTACTGCCTGCAAGGAGCAGACAGTGAGCCACCCAAAAAATGAACACAAGCCACTCACTTACGTAGGCCGCCCCTTCCGCTTGTCTCGTCCTTCAATCTCCCTCTTTTTCTCTCTTTCTCTCTTTTTCTCTCTCTCTCTGTCTCAATCTCACAATTCACCAGTCGTTTTTTGCGCATTTGCGAATTACATGCATTAATTTTCTTTTGTAACCCTTTTTTGCATTTAGCATATGTTGTGCGTGTGTGTGTGTGTGTGTGTGCGTGAATGTCTATGTCATGTGTGTGTGTGTGTGTGAGAGAGACTATTTAATGAATTGTTACACATGTTTCGAACAGCAATAATAGCAACAAAGTGCGCTGCTTTGTCTGCTCATTATGTCGATATTGTTCAGCGCCGTTTTTTAATTGCAAGAGTTTCAACTAAGTTGAACAAAAACAAAAACAAAAAATCAAAATGAAAATAAATGAAACAAAATTTACTGACAGTGAAAAATCGCATTAATTGGCGTAGCTTGAAATACTCTTGATTTTGAAAGAAGCAGCGGCCTAAGCACATTTTTCCTGTTAAAAATATGATTTTTATTTTATTTTTAGATCAGATTTTTAGAAAAAAAATTAATTTTAATAGGCACTTTTTAAGTGGCCATGTTGAATTTGAACAAATTATTATACTGATTTTAAAGCTAAAATATTTCACATATTTAAATTGTTGAATACTTTTTCGCTTTTGTTATTAATGCATTATTATTTATTTTAATGATTTATGTGACACAATTTAGATAGTCTAATATAATTTTTATTGATTCGTTAAATTAAATTATTATTTCGGTGCTGAAGCGGTTAAGTATGTAAAACAAATCCAATATTTAACAGAAAATCTGTTGTATATATATATATATATATATATATATATATATATATATATATATCACTGGCGGCATAGGAACTTTGCATATCCAATATATATATACATATATATGTGAATGAATGCTGGCCAACTTTATGATTTAGCCAAAAGACTTTTGTCCAGGGTACATTTAATGTGTTGCTTTGGGGTTGCAAAGTTTTGTAAATTAGTTGAGCAACTTGTGGGGCAGGCAACTTCAAAGGAATCCCAAACGGAGATCCGCTTCCGCTGGCAGTTGTGAAATTCAAGACTGGATCGCCACGTGCGCCATGTGTGGTCGCTGCCATTGTCAGTGTGAAAGGCTCCGCTGGGCAGGATCGGGTAGGGATATTGATCGCTTGATGGCCCCTGTATTTGTTGTTGTTGTTGTTGCTGCTGGCAACAACATTTGCATTCAAGTGGCCACTTGAAGCCGCCAAGCTGTCTGGCCGGGTGCACTCATGTCAGCTGACAAATGTCTCGCAATGGCAGCCGATCTTTTTGAAGTAAGTGTGCATAAATCTGCTTCCGGCCCTTGGAAGTGGCGGTCAACCAACAAACATTGGCCGCCCACTTGACCAGCACCAGGATCAGTACGGATCCGGCTACTGTGAATGATGCGGGTCTCACGCCAGACTCACTGGCGGCATAGGAACTTTGCATATCCAATTTCAAATCTGATGATGGAGATCCTCTCGCTTATCTATTGTTTTTCGCCAGGGTGTCCCATATTGTGACCGATGCTGTAAATGTCAAAGTCTCCGACTGCTGATAGATCTGCACTATGATTTATGTATGACGATGGCGGCGGGTGAGCCCAGAGTGGGATTAGGGGGTACACTAATGGACAGCATAGTCAGTCGTTAGCTAGCTAATGGTTCAGACTCTGCTGAAGATTGATCATTGATTTGTATATTTGTATTTTTAATCGCATCATCCCCATCTCAACTAGACCGGCTTAAATGGAATCCACTCACACGAAATGAAGTGTCAACATTTTTCGAATGATTGTTTTTCATGTCGATTTATGTCAAATACCAAGCTTAAAATGTGATAAACTTTAATCAACACTTGGCACTTGACACCTGCTGTCAATTTATCTCACTGGAATTAAATTTATTTCGTATGTCAATTAAATATTTTTGTTACATTTTTGACTCATACAGAAATTTGAGACCTTCTAAATAGTTGCTTAATTACGGTTTTATATACAACTTTCACAGTTGGCTTGATAAAATTGTTTATGTTTTATTGCTTTGACGAACCACATTTTATTTCTCTCGCATTTTCAAAATAACTTCTATGCAAACTATTAGATTAAATGAAAAGAATAACCAAAAATGAATTATTTGTATCAAATTGCTGCACTCTGTAGTTTGCGGTTAAATGAAAAAGTATGTGACAAATGAAAGGAACCCCATAAAGCATATATATATGTATATATTCTTGATCAGGTCATGTGGAATTCAGAGACTATTTGAGCTAGTTATTTATTTAGTTTTCTTTCGTTAGTTCCTCCTTCAACTTCAAGCGGCTTCTGCAAGACACCAAAGCATCTGCACAAACATAATTAATGAGCAAACAGACAAAGCACACACAGACTCATACACACATACACACACACACACACACACGCACGCATACACACATACACACATACACACACATAAGCACACTGCTGACAAACTTCCCCCTTTTGCTGAAAAACTTAATTTTAAATTGTTTAGATTAAAAGCCTCATAGTTTAGTGCTTCGTGCATATGCAACATACAACATCGATGGACTTTTTGGGTGGGCTTAGAGTGGAGTAGGCCAACAAGGGTGGGAGGAGTGTGTGCGAGAGTGAGGTGGGAGAGGTGAGTGACAAGTGAGACAACTTTGGGAAAGTGGTGGGGAGGAGTTGTCTCGCGCCCTGTCACTTTTGACAAATTATCAGCGTCATTGGCATCGACTTTGATGGGTTGTTGGCTGTTTGCTGAATTTGAAAGTTAACCCGCCTGATTAATGCGATAGTTTGGCCAGAAAGCCTCTTCAGCTTGTGGCGTGAAATTAATTAAAAATATTTCCAAGCAACCCGAAACATATAAACACAAAAATAACAAACTAACTTTGCCCGCAACGAAACACCAAACGTGACGTGGGCCAAACTGAACCGAGTCTCAGCTGAGTCGGAGGAGTCGATAATGGCATTAGGGCACTAGGTGCACAATAAGGAGCACAACAAATATCCTGACAGCCTGTCAGCAGCCCAACGGGCAATCGTTTTTTCTTTTTTTTTTGTGAGTTTTTTTATGAAACAAACATATTGCTTGGCTATTTGTTTTCAATTGAAGCATTTCAACGAATTCCACGTATTCCATGTGCCAAATTGTAACAACTGCCGATCAGCCTACATCTTGTTTAAACAGCAACGGCACAGGATACAAAAAAAGGTACAGCAGGACATGGACGAGGACTACCCCTAACCGGAGAGTGCCAACAAAGACAGATGAAATTTAATAACACTAATAAAGCTATGATCCCAAAACACGGGCCAACAACAAGACGACGTTTTGGCGCAGGCCTATAATAAATCAATTAACGTACGATCAATGGGCATTCCAACAACAACAACAACAACAACAATATTAACTGTTAGATTAGTAGGGAGCAAGGGGCTCAGTCCGAGGCTGAGCAGCGTTCGTATTTATTGTTTACAGTTCCGGCTGGACGAGCCTGCAAAGGATGAGCAACGCCGCGAAGGAACCGTGACAGAGACTGAGCCAAAAAGGAAAAGACAGACAGAATTATAGGGTAGATCAGGGTGTATGCGAGTGTGTGTGTGTGTATGTGCGTGCGTGTGTGTGTGTGTGTGTGCGAGTGGGGCTCTTGCAGAGGAAATGGCATGCGCCAAAGGTTGTTGCGCACGCGTTTCGATGAGTTTCAATTAGCGCCCCCGTCTCGGCATCATTTTACTCCTTTGTTGATCCCTTTTGGTGCCACACCATCTGGCGCATGCCTGCACACATGTATCCTGTGGCACCCACACACGACGCAAGCGGCAAGCGGCAAACGTGCCTCGAACCCTGCTAATTGTTTGTTAGGGCTAAAGGCTAAATGGTTCAATGGTTCAATGGTTAAGTTGTAAACTGTTTTATATGCAATAATATTTTCTTAATCTTTATTATGCTGCGCCAGTTTATTGATATTGTTGCCATAACAACATTTATCCGCCTATTTCAGTTGCCTTCGGCTAAACGATTTGCACGTTTTCAATACAATAATTACAATAATTACTTTAAAAAAGGTACAAAAGATACTTCATTTGTACACTTCCCAGAAACAACAAGTTGGAGCAGATCACTCATATAATATCAAAACTATAAAATCGTCCTACATTTGAAAAATAGACAAAGTAAAATGAATATATTACAAGGAATCAACATTGAAATTTAGTGGATTTCTTAGGATTAGGTCAGGAAACATAATTCTTCGATGGTTGCCTCACTATGTTAGTCTAAAAATTATAATATATGACATACATTTATGCTTTACATACATATGTAATATCTAAATATATATATAATTTAGTTAATTATTCAAAGTATTCCCTACAAAAATGCGCTTTTTCCAACGAATTCTCCTGTTGCCTAAATTTGGGTGCAACATTCTGTGCAAAAAGTGTTGCCTACTTTTTGGCTATTTCATAATCAGCAAATCGAACGCGGATGGAAATCAACTGTAGATGGCGACACCAAGCGGTGCTGCAAGTTTCCACGATCAGAGCAGAGCAACGATCTTAAGCGAGATCTGACCAACTGAAAGAGGCAGAGAGAGTGGGGTATAAATGATGGCTATATTGCTGGATTGGTAATTGGTATTTGCTATATGAAATGTGGTCGCTGCAAACCCTCGGAGACGGCACCGCCTTTGGCCAGACTGCGTCCAATAATGATGTGGCAAAATGTGGGCTGATCTGGCATTGGTGGTGACACTGTGGCGCTTGGCTGCTGCACAATCAAGCGCTGAATCTGCACGTGAGGCAATTGCTCCACTTGCTGTTTCTCACTTGATTTCTCGCCACGCTGCTGCTGCTCCTGATGCATGTGAATGCGCACGGTCTGCACATGAGCCTGCTGTGGCGGCTCCTCCATGCGTGGCGCCTACACAACCTGTGGCGGCATTGGAAGACGCATGGGAATGGAGGTGGAGCCGAGGGGCTCCAACTGAAAACAAAAGTGAAACTATACTTTGCCAGTGGCAGAGGGGCAGACGCAGTGGGTAGGAAAGTGGGAGGGGGGAGGTTGTGCGTCGCGTTGTTGGTGGCCAAGTGGAACACACGATGGCAGCAACACACAAAAGCGGAGGCAGAATATGGTCAGGAGTTAAATGAATAAACGGATGAATGAGTAGACCCCACCGCATGATACACAAGATAGTGTGTGTGTGTGTGCGTCTGTGTGTATGTGTATGTGTGTGTGTGAGTGTGTGTGTGTGTGTGTGTATTCACTCTAGTTTACTTTGGGATTTATGAATGCTTTATGGCGGATGTCTGGACACGGTCTGTGTGAAGAAGGTCGGATGGGCGCTCTTCTTTCTCACTCGCTCTCTCTCTCTCTCTCTCTCTCTCTCTCTCTCTATATCTTTCTGTCTCTCTCGCTCTCTGGGTAACCCAACTAATTTATTGCCAACTTCCGCCAAGGCAAATAATTTTGTTTAGTTTTTGGTGTTGATAATGAACGAATGGTCAAAAAAGCAGACGGACCGAAGGCCAACCCAAACTGCCCAAACCTGCCCCGCACCGCACCGCACCACGTCTCTTAAGGATGTGCGGTGCCTTTGAAAGGGTTGAAAGCTTGCCTTGCCCTGCTCTGCTCTGCCCCGCCCCGCTCTGCCCTGCCCCGCTCTGCCCTGCTTTGCTTCGCTTTTACTTGCCTTGAGCTTAGGACTTTCATTTGAGGCTGGACACGAGACTGTTTTTCATTGCCGTCGACTGCTGACCACCATTGACTTTTACATGGTAGCCAGCCACCCTTTGGGAAAGGGTTTAGTTAGCGACTGTATGCGGGTGTGGGGTGCGGTGTGTGGTGTGGTGTGGGAGGCGAGTTGACCAACCCCAAGAGCTAAGTTGGGAGCGCTGCTCATTTAATTTTCCAGATACTTTCGCATAAAACTTGCCATGAATTTATTGCTTTTTAAATAAATAAATGACCAAATAAAGTGGAGAAATTTTGGTGTGTTTGTGTGAGTGTGTGTGTGTGTGTGTGTGGGTGTATGTGTCGGGGTATGTGGGGTACATTTCATAAAGACGAGACGCCTGTTGTAGTTGTGGCGCAACTAATTGAAAGCCACTCAAGTGTGCGCCACACTAAGCGAATCCTTTAGTCAGGCGCAAAGGAGTGCGGAGGAGGAGGAGGAGGAGGAGAAGGAGGAGGAGGAGGAGGGGGTGGAGTTGGAGGTGGCATGCTTTGTTCTGCCTGGTTGAAGGAATGAAAATAAATATTTAATTAAAATATCTATTGAAAGATGTGAAAGCGAACACACAGTTGCACACACACACACACACACACACACACACACACACAAATACGTACTCATACTCAAAATTGGGGTTGCTAATCAAGCAACATTTTGTGGAAACTTTCGCTGTTCAGCGAATGCGCTGGCTTTTGCTTGAAATATATTAATTTTTTTATTTATGACACATTACACACACACACACACACAGACACACACAGACACACACACACACATACACACGCACACTCGCACATGTGCTTTATCTTGGCGCTCTGTTCACGTACAGTAAAAAGCTTTCAGCAGAAAACGCAACCTCAAAATCGTCTGCCATAACTAATTAATGCTACACTAATAGTGATGCCCCTTTCCCCTGTGTACCCTCCCTCTCCACAGACTATCCGTCCGTCCGTCCGTCCGTCCGTCCGTCCGTATACCTCAAATGCTAGAGCTACATTTGTTAGTTTTTGTTTTATTTTTTTCTAGACGCCCCCAAAAGCTGAGGCAGCCAACCACAGCCACGCTGGAGGCCGCACCACCATCGCATCAAACCGAACCGCCACTAGGGGTCTCCACTTAGAGACGTGCCCCCACCTAGCTGCGAAGCGGGCAACAGCAAATGAAAAGCACGAATACTTTCGTTTTTCTATTTTTCACAATTTTCATTGCATTGCATTTATTTTTGTACACCCCCCTTCCCCACCCCCCGCAACCCCCTCTACGCCCAACAAAAACAGCAGCAGCAGCAGCAGCTATGCGAATGCCCGACCTATGCCACAAAAGAGATTCTCGACTATGTATAGAAAGCGACGAGGCTGACTCTGGATGAGGATGCGGATGAGGATGAGCATTGGGACAAGGACGATTACGAGAACGAGTTGAAGTAGGAAGTCAGTGCTGCTTTTCCACTTGCAGTTTTCGCTGCGGGCTGATGTGGGCGAGGAGGATGGGTTGGTGCGGGGGTGCGGCTGGTGCGGGGGGAGGTGTGGCTAAAAAAGTCTGCGCATGTTCCCTACCGAATTGAATACACGTAAAAATGAAACAAAAACTAGACGAACGATAAAGCGAATGAAGCGACGGCAAACTGCCTGCCAGCCGAATCAAGGGGCATGCCATGTGGGGTGCACAGGGGGGGCGGAGTTAGGGGCATCAAACGGCGCTAGACTAGAGCAGCAAAAATGGCGGCAGACGGCAACAAAATGTGCAGATTGCAACGCCTGCCAAGCACGCTGCAATAATTCCCAAAGTGAGTGAATATATAAAATAAAAAGGTAAATAAAAATAAATCGATACATAAAATTTTAGATGATTCGTAGAAATATAGTACACATTCGATTATACCACGATTATACTATAAAGAAGTGCAACATTGCGTATACCACATGTTGGCTCACATTAAAAAAATCAAGTTGATCCCAAGAATAATGAGATTATTCTTATTATGCAACTTTACTCAAGTTCCTTTATTTTGTTGTTATAGACTAAAATATCTATTGTATCATATCACTTATATTATATATTTTGCCATACTTGTACTATCCGGACACAGCTCAGCTCAACCACGTCTTTATTATTATTTACCAATCTGAGTCTGATTGCAATTTGGGTGTGGCAAAAGGATGTGCTTAACTTAATCAGCCCCAAGTGTAGCTGATGCTGCATACAATAATAAAAATTGTCACCCACAAGTATGTGCAGAGGAGTCCCACAAATGCCGCACGCCGCGCGGAGGCGCCTTCGAGGCCGTCAGTCAGCCAGCCAGTGGCATACGCCCGCAAAGTGCAGCTGCTCTTGCTGCATGGGGTGTGGTGGAGGGGGGCGGGTTGGAGGGTCGGTGACATCGCCACCCACATACAGCTTGCAGCTCTTACAGCACAACAAAAAACAGAGAGAGAAAAATAGATTACAAAAAAAAAAAAACTATAAAAGCATCGCCGCACATCGTTGGCGGCCCTCTTCCAATCAGCGGATCCCAGAAAAAGGCACATAAATAAACTAGAAAAGCGACTGCTCCGCCCGCTGCTGCACAGCCAGAGCGGCGTCGGGGGATGCTCAACTCTGCTTCGCTCTATGTGTGTGTGGTTGTGAGGTTGTGTGTGTGTGTGTGTGTGTGTGTGTGTGTTTGCCCCACTCGATTCGAGTGAGTTTAAACTGTGGAAAGTCAGGCGAAATGAGTGCATTGTGCAATTTACTCGGAGCGATTGCTCTGACAAATATCTCATCTGCTGCAGAGTTGCCAATGCAGAATAAAATTTATTAAGAAAATTATTGTGGTTTTTCTGTTAATGGTTTTCAATTAATTAAATGCAACAAAAATAATTAGAATGATACAAATGAACAAAACAAAAAGTGTTTAACATTCGAAGCGTTGACAACTCTGTTTTGCGATGAGTTGATGCCACATGCAGAATTGAGTGCAAATGCCCAGTTGCCCCATTTGGGGCTCAACTGTTGTTTTGCTAATACCCTGCAGTCCAAAGATAGCTGATCAAAAGTGGCCTTTTAACAAGAATAATTAATACACAATTAATTATTATTCTGAGAGTACTCAGAGCACTCAGAGCAACACTATCCTTATCGGTACGGAGTAAATATATATTGTGATTATTAAACAGGGTATTTTCAAAGTCGATCATCCGATAAAGTTAGCCGACATAATCCGTTATTGTTGCTGTTAACCAGCCACGTGGCACAAAATGTAAACAAGCCACAAACTGAATATTCTCCGAGAGGAAGCTGGCGATGTGTTTGATGGCCCAAGTAGTCTATTCCAGACTATGGAATCGGATTGTAGTGCATGCATAAATGCCTAATCCACCCACAAAGGGGCAATGCAAAGCATTTTATTTAAATCATGTGTGGCGCCTCCAAACTACACATAATCAAAATCGGATCGGTTTCGGATTGGGTATGCAGTGGAGGAGCTATGCGTACCCACTGAGTATCGCATATCCGAGTTCCAATTGCAATCGCTTTACTTTTGTTCACGCACTCCGGGTGTGTGTTTTGGCATTTGCCTAATCGGCTCCAAGCGGGGGGCTCGAAGCAGGGCAGCCCCCCGTCGCCCCCTGGCATCGAGCGGAACTTGGCAATTTGATGTGCGTGCAGAAAGCGCACCTTAAATGCAGTACTGCAACACGTATCGCTCCACATGCCGTGATTTACCTGGGCCACCAGCAGAGTCATTTTGCGTAAAGCTTGCTTAACTGGTCCGAGTCCATTTAGTTTTCCACGGATACGGAAACGAGAGTTGTGTGGAAAACCATTTAAAATTTGCTGCAGGAAAGCAACAAAAGTTGCGGCAGAGAATCGCGGAAGGTTTTGTGGTACGGCAAGGGGTTGGCAAACACACACACACACACACACACACACATGTATAAGGGGCATGCAGGACTCGCGTTAAATTAAAACGCGCATGTTGCACACATTAATTGCCGGGAAGTAAATACAATAACAACAATGCAAGGCGAGATCCGGCCAAAGCTTTTTGTAATCATTAACACAGTCGAGTCGAGTTAAGTCACACACACCCATGCACAAACACACACACACACACACACACACATGCTTGAAACTTTGAAAATTAGAAATGCCCATCAGAAATACGCGACGTATGTGGCCCAAATGCCACCTGACCCACACCGGCCCCAGTCCCGCCTCGTCCACAAACCGCTTCACCCTTTGGACTGTTAAAGTTAGAAAAGGTCGCATTGACACAGCGACCGTTATATGTATGTGTGTGTGTGTGTGTGTGTGTGTGTGTGTGTGTGTGCGTACAAGGATAATGCCGATGATGGTCTGTTGGTCTGCCTTTGGCTGGCCGAGCTGTGATGCTCAATGAAGCCAAAGCTGAGGCTGAAACTGAAGCCGAAGCCGAAGCTAAAACTGAATCTCAATACAAAGCTTGATGGTTTCGGGGGCAGGTGGGGTGCAGTAGGGCAATGCTTGCGTGATGCTTGCAGCACATGTGAAAACAAATGCGTTGTTGTTGCCACACTCGTGTCTTGATAAATGCACAGTGGTTCAACACAGGTTGAAAATTTGCTAACAATTCTTGAGCGGTGCCAAAAGCAAGAAAATAATTATCAATAATCCCTACGAATACCTCTGAAAAATTCAAATTTAGTGAATATAATAAATAAAATAATGCATTTTTTTTTGTTATCTACTGAGCAAAAAGTATTTCAGCAGAATATGTTAAATAAGTTGATGCATAATAATAAAACAGAGTATTTTGAATCGAAATTTCGTATTAATTCAGATCGCATCCAAAGAGTGATCATTTTTACAAATATGATTTTATTTGAATAATTTTCTTATATGTGCAATGGATATTAAATATTATTATTAAAATAAAATTAAACTTACATCAGCATAGTTTATAATTTTAATATTGTTTGTGTTATTCAAGCAACGATTTTAGTTGAAAAACTTCCATTTTAAATACTTATCAGAAATTGTTTGTCTTCAAAGTCAGATAAGTGTGCATAGATTGAAGAGTGGGTAAATTTAATTAAATTAAATTAAATTAATTGCACAATTAATTATCGTTTCAAAGTGCAGTTGGACACTGTGTATAAAAAATAATACGCATTTATGTTGCACATATATATATATATATATATAGAAAATAAAGAACAATCAATTTAAATAGAGATGTGCTCGGGACTTGCATATTTAAGTACAGTCTCGTCTACTCTCGCACACTAGCACTTACACTCATACTCATACTCACACTCACACTAGCATTCACATTCACATTCACATTCCCATTCATATTCGCATTTACATTCACATTCACAAATACCCGCTCATTCCACTCTACTCTCACAAACTATCGCTGGCTAAGGAGTACAAAGTTAAGCAGACCTTGTTGGTGTGTGGGTGTGTGTGTGTGAAGAGGTGTGTGTGTGGGTGTGTGTGTGTGTGTGTGTGTCGAGCTAACGTTTGCAACTTTTACTACCCGCAATGTTTCTAGTCGAAACGCAACTACAAACTAATGCGGCAAATGGCGCTGGCTATGCGATAGTTTTTCCAATAGTTTAAAATCCATTTTATATGCAAAACTACACACACAAACCAACACACACACACACGCATACACTAACACACACATACACTTGCTCTCAGTTCTTTGCTCAGGTTTTTGAGTTGTATATAATTTGAGCGGCGTTTTGTATTCTCTAAGTATGCAAGCGACTATGTCTCTACATATATATATATATATATAAATATATATAAATATATATATATATATATATATATATATACACTGTTAAAGCGACCAACTACTGACGATATACTATCTGCCTGTTCATATAAGCGAATGTGTCTATTTAACTCTGAATGTTTCTTGTATATTATGTAAAATGTTGCAGCGAACAATTTGTTGGTGGATGGTTGTCGTTGTTGTTGTTGTTGTTGCTGTTGCTGTTGCTACTGTTCTGTTCTCGTTATTGTTGTTGTTCTTGTTGTTTATGATAATGAGCATTTCGCTCATGTGGGCCACACACACACACACGTACATAACCCACTCATTAATATAGCCATCTCGCTTCATTTGCCAAACAGTTGCTCCACCCAACACCCCCCGGTCCCTCCCTCCCCCCCCACCACACCGCACACAACCCTACCAATTCCACCCACAGTGGATGGTTTTTTGGGTGGTTTTCTCATCTCTAGTTGTGCGCTCGCCCAAAACCCGTTTGATAATGATGCAAAATTTATGTATTTTGTGTAGAAATAAAACCTGATTTTCAGGCCGTCCAAATGAGTGAAAACGGGTTGGCCTCAAAAACGGGGAAAGGGGCCAGAACAGCGCAGAAATCCGCACACGACGAGAATGAAGATGCAGAGTGAGCGGCGAGTGGCGCCAACCCTTGACCAAGTGACCAGCAAAATGCTAAAGGGGTTGACCTCCAAGTTTCCCCTCATCTTCTCCCGACGCGGAGGATCTCACCCAATGTTCCAAATTTGATTTCTTCGCGCGCGCCTTTTGCTGTGTTATGGGTGTATTTTATTTTTTTGTGGTGCACCAGTGACCATAGTACGGAGTCCACTCCAGCTTATTGTTGCGCTTCCGTTTCCGCACACACATACATGTCTATCGCCGCTTTTAATTGTTGCATAAATCTGGAAACACACACGTAATCCGCTTTGGGGGCGCTCGCTCAAAATTTTGCGCTCAAACTCAATTTCCCTTTTGAGTTATTTAAACCAAAAAAACAGACACACACACATGTGTGTGTGTGTGTATTTTGCTCAGCATGCGTGAGTCTATACATGTGTGTGGTCTGTTGTATGTACGCCCACACACACACATGGACAGATAGACAGACAGAGCGACGTTGACGGCGTCGCCGCTGCTTTGAAAATTTGAAAAGTTTTTTGTGTGAAAATTTCGAAAATTTTCATCGGGCATTTTGTGTGCGTGTTATCATTTGCAATTGTGCTGTTAACCGGTTCAAAGCGCACGCACGCACTGCGAGCAACAACAACTACTACAGCAGCAGCAGCAACTCGACAATAACAATAAGAGCAACAGCAACAGCAACAACAACAGCAACAGCAACAGCAACAACAACAACAATAGCAACATTGGACACGGACTTGAACTGGTCGTGTGGCAATCACAGCTTCGTCTGTCGGTTATAGTTCGTCGTGGCTCTCGTTCGTGCGTTTCTCGTTGGTCGCGTTTACCGTTTGTTGCGTTGGGGCATTGGAGTTTGAGGACGTTCGGCAAGTGCACCGATTGCGTGGCGACACACAAATCGGGTGCGCTCAAAGCGGCTTCGGTATTGCCGAATGCAGTTGAAGCCAGCACGGGGCAGCATTGGCCGCATCCGCATCGGCAGCATCAACAGCATCGGCAGCAGCATCAACGACAACAGCAGCAGCAGCAGCATCAACGACAGCAGCAGCAGCAGCAGCAGCAACATCATCAGCAACAGCAACTGGAGCTGGAGCTCCATGTGTCACTTTGCATTCTGACCACTAACTTGGCGGCCGCGTTTCCGTTCCGCTCCGGGCGCTCATCTCGATTTGATTCGATTCGATTCGACTGGATTGCGATTCGTCGTATTCGTATTATGCGCAACAAGATAAAGCGGTTATCAACACGATTGATATTGCAAATTCAATTTCAATATCAATTCCGATAACAATTACAACGTCAATTTCAATATTATTTATTTTTTTTGGCCAATACAAACGCAATTGTGTGTGGTTTTTTGTGTTGGTGTCTCATTCAAAAAGTTGAACGGTTCCCTTATGGCCTGCATCAAGTGCGTCTCCTGATCAGCCCGCAAGTTTGTAACTCAATCCAGCAAAGCAACTGCAACGACCAAAGTGCACAGCTCTTGTTCAGAATTGCAAAGCAATAAAAACAAATAACAAATCCTGCTAAATTCACAATAATAAACAATATCGTAAACATCAACTGCGACAGCAGCAATATACATTTGCAATTTCCCGTAAAGCGGTAAGTTTTCCCCTTTTTCTTAATCTACATTTTATATAAATTAGCCCATTTTCCTCCTAATTCAAATGAAAGTTTAGTAAACAAACAATTTCTGTGAATCGTACAAATTTAATGATATTATTTTTGGGTGTTCTTCAGAGTGCAAGTTAATCCAGACCAACACATTCGCAATAATTTTATGATAGGCAAATGTCATTCAATTACAATATATAATATTTTTTGGGTTATTTCTAACAATTTTTTTATTTTTTTTACTATATCTACAATTATTTTTAAACATTTGACCTGAAGATCGTCCTTGAATTAACTTTAACTTTATTGTATATTTGTGAATAGACAATTATTATTTTTGCATTTTTTAAATTAAGAAATTTATTTCGTTTGTATGAGTATATGTGTAACAGAAATATGAATTTTATTTTGATAATCTTTTCTATTTCGTGTATAAATCCATTTGATAAATTTAAGCAATAAAATTACAGTCATAAACTTGGTTATGAACCAAACAAAAAAATATATATTAGAATTTCAGCATTTCTTATTATAAATCTGTAGCAAAGTCATTCTGGACTAATAATTCGAACATGTATATCAATGTCAAATGTATTTTGTATCATATGGCTGCCATATTGTGTACCTTAAGCTCAGTGCAGAAATTTCAATATGACGATTATATTTTTTCGATCATTTCGCTGATACTGGAGAAAGTGCATTGAAAGTCAAATGTGTACATAAAAGTTACATAAATAAATCGTTGAGCTGCGTCTCCAATTAAAAATAAATAAATTTACTGGACGAGCTGTTGTTATATAGAATAACATTTATATAAAACTTACTGGGAGTGGAAAGGCTTGTCAATTGGTTGATCTGAACTTGATACAAAATATTAAATAGTAATATTTATGCTATTTCGTCAATGAGTCACTTCAAGTGATTAAGATGGGCAGTTAATGATCCACTTGCACATGTCAAATGGGCAAACGCTAAATGCTCGCAATGCACAATTTTTACTTAAAGCAATTAATTAAAATTTAACGTATTCATTTCGGTCTGACAAACGGCCAACAATAATATGATACCTTCGAAAACTCATCGGTGAACCGCACTTATGCACCGCAAGTTCTACCGCGAAATTGATAATTCAACGGTTAACCCAACGGTCAACCAACTAAAAAAAAACTGAAAAAAAAAGAAGAAAAACTCGGGAAAAAACATCACAACAACAACAATTGCAGACAACAAACCGCGTGAGAAGGCAAAAAATTGGCAAGCGGGTGTAAAACGTTTAAATCAACTTTGTAGGCATTCAACAGCAACAACTACAAACAGATCAACGCACAAGAAAAAAAAAAACAACACACACACACACACACAAAAAACCACCACAGCCATGTGAAATTTTAAAACAAACAAAAAAGAGCAACAAGAAAAAAAGTGGAAAATAAATAAAAATAAAATGCAAACAAAAGTAGGCAACAAATATTGTGCATATAATCAACACAAATACACCGACAGCAACGACAAGTGATGGGTGGGGCGCGGAGAGAAGGGGAGGGAGTGACATCAGACGGGCTCACCACTCAAGTTGTTTGTTTTTTTTTTTATTATTATTTTAAATGTATTTTTGGCATGGGCATAGGCGTGGCTATGGCTCTCGCTCTGGCTCTGGCTCTGGTTCTGGCTTTAGCTGTATTTGAAAGTGGTCAACCAACTCGTTGACCGCAAAAGAGAAAAAATAATAAAATAAAATAAACACAAATACAAATATAAATGCACAAGAGCACATATCCATACACATATGTATGTGTGTGTGTGTGTGTAATTGAGAAGGCAGTCAAATCAAAAACAAAACTAATTGCAACTGCAACTGCAACAACAAAGGATACAAATTTCAGCACAAGCGTTGCCGACGCTTAAACGTAGGCAATACATTTTGTTGCACCCGTCGGCGTTAGTTGCACGTTCGGCTTATTTTTGCACCAAACATTTAATTAAATTAGATTTAATTTGATACATATATATATATACATCTATATATATATGCATATATATTTATTGCAATTGCGCTGTTTTGTTGCAATTGCGCTGTTTTGTTGCAGCTGCCACATGTTGGCCAATTATTTCAATTTAAAAAAGAGCAGGCATTAACACTTAAAAACCCCATTTGAATAACCAAGCGATATGCTCTTCACGATTACGATATATATAACATACATTTAACAAATATATATATACAAAATATATATACAGAGAAATCTTACATGCACATATCGTACGAATCTTCAAAAGAATTTTGCAGTTGAAAATAGTTCGAAAAATGTGATCCCAAGCAAAAATACAAAATATTGAAAGTAACATTGTAATATTTGCATATTTATGTAAAGTTTTTATTAAACAAAACTTTTTGCAATTTTTTTTTTGAAAAATATATTAAATATTTTTCTTAATTTTTTTTTTCATTCAATTATGCGCCAATTTTTAAACACACTTTCAGAGTTATACTTTTATTTTATTAAAAAAAAGTTATTTTCAAAATTAAAGAGTTTTTATTCGTTTTATTGTGGATAATCACATGATAAAACCATAACAATTATTTAATTCTAATAATTGTTAAGCCTATTTTTAATTAAATATTTTTTGTTTATTAACAGAATTTCTTAAAGGTTATTGCCTGTCATAATTAAAAGTGGTTGGAAATTGAATGGAGACCAGGACTCAGAAATGGAATGAATGTTGAATAGAGTTGGGATTGGGATTGTGATTGGGATTGGAAGTGGGACTGGGATTGCAACTGCAGCTTGAAATGTATTGGGGTTGCTTGCAATTTATTTTTGCATTGTATTGTTATTGTTGTTGTCTTCGTCTGGTTTGTTTTTGTGCGAATGAAACTTTTATCGATTTAAATTAAAAACGCATTGCTGCAAATTGTATAAATTATCTCTGTGCCTGTCTTTGTGAGTGTGCTCATCATGTGTATGAATGATTGTGTGCGATTGTGATTGTGAATGTGATTGTGACTGTGTTTGTATATGTGTATGTGAGTGTGTGTGTGTGTGTGTGTGTGTGTGTGTGCGTGTGTGTCAGGAAACGCCAACACATTAAGTTGGTAGGCCATTGGACATCGCCTGGCGGCTGTCGGTGGCCATTGCCGCCATGTTCATGCTCATGTCATTGGCCGGAGCAATGCGGAAAATCGCATTTTCTCATTTGGCTTCTGTCATGCAAAAATATCAAAAGCGCGTTGCGAAAATCTCGTTTATTTTTCACACGCATTTCTGACATTCTCTGGAGTAGCGCAGACACTTCCTCACTGCCCACTGCCCACAATTCACACACACACACAAACACACACGCTTCGCATTCAATGAGCTCAATTCCCGAGACGCAGACCAAGCTTTAACCGAATTGGATATATGACCGGAACATTCTTAAATGGCCTACTAGATTGGCTTGAAGCTTATGCAAATTTTTCCATGATTCTTATGCGATCTTTGGCATTAAAATCCAAAGGAAACTGAAAACACGACAGAAGTGAATTAATATATAACTGAGAAATAAATTAAACAAATTGAAAAGTATAATTTAATTATTATTATTCCTTAGTATTGAGTTTTTTTTTTTAAGCTATTCTTAGTATGAATTTTAAACTGTATTTCGTTTCTGGTATGCAGAAATTCATATTAAAATGATTTGATATTTTTCTGGGATAAATAAATTGTTGAGCTAAGAAAAGGGAATTTTTGCATGAATTTAATAAAAGACTTGAATAAATACAGCTTATGAAGTCATAATTAAATAAATAAATAAAGAACAAATAGAAAATAATTAGAAAATTTAAATTTAAGGTTAAGTTTTAAGAATTGCCTAGCTTTTTGCAGTGACTATAAAAATCTTGATACGCAGCTTGTATTATTATGATATCAAAATGAAGTGCTGCTCAACAATATTATAAGTTAAAATATATATTTATATAATAATGAACATGGCTTAATTTTTTAGTTTTATGTTTTTATTTAAATTTGTGCTTAACTCATTTAGTCAACAAATAGTTCCATAACTTTGAATGATGTGTGGAAGCAGATGACTATGAATTTTGGTTAAGCAGTTAATGTCCTGCGCCTTAATGAGCAGACGATGCGATGCCAGGCCGTGAACAATATTGAACAATATGCGACCACATACAAATACACACACACGCACACACACACACACACAAACACACACACAGATACGTTCACATAGCAGCAGCAACAACACACAATTAATAAGAATTACAAGTTATACGCTACACAGATGCAAATGCACACAGACATGGTCGCATCCTGCTGCATCCTGCTGCATCCTTCTGCAAGCTTTGCGTGGGCAGCCGCCAGCAGCAGCCACACAAGTGCTAATGACTTAATAAATCATCGCGTGCGACAAAGAAATATACGTTGCTCCATGTCCTGCTGCTGCTGCTGCTGCTGGATACTGCTGCTAGTGCCGTTGGGGCTGGAGACCGCAGCCGGGACGGAGCGGCCAAAATGCATAATTCAATGAAAATCCGCAAATTCCTTTAATCCTCAATATTCATTAAAATATGCCTGCTGGCTGGCGACGAGCACTGTGATTCGGCCTGCTGCAGCATCCGCTTCTACAGTAACATCCTTTATCGCGTTTTGCGCAGTTTCAATTAAAACCATTTAAAATATATACAAAAAATAAATGCACCATGCCAAACCACCAACACGCCCCCACTGACTCGTGTAGTTTATTAAGCGGCACCCAAAAGCACGCTCCAAAAGATCAGCTGATGGTGCTTCTGCTGGTGTTGGTGATGGTGATGGTGATGGTGATGGTGCTGGTGGTCATGTATACAGGTCATTACATCTTTATGTGCTTAAGCATATAATGTACAAAATACTCCTGCTTACATAGAGCGATGCAATGTCGCCTATTAGTGCATATACAAATGTATATATATATATATATATATATATATATCTATATATATATATATATGTATGTATGTATATAATTATATGTACAAACCGTAAAAAGCGGCCAGCTTAATCATCAACTTAAATGTGTTGTGCGGCAAAGGATTTAATGCGGATTCCTGTTTTCCTGGCAAACTGCTTTTAATGTTGCATTTTCTGCTGTTGCTGTTGCTTTTGCTTTTGCTTTTGCTGCTTGATGCGGTCATTTTCACGTTACAAAAATTAATTCGATTTGCTGCTCCGGCGGTCGTTTTAATCGCTCACCGTGCGCCACGTTTAATGAAAGGATGCAGCTGCAAGGAGGTAACTAGTTGGACATGGAGTTGGACAATGGATGGCAAATAAGAGTCGGCATCATCGTCAGCAACTGGCAATGGGCACAAAATGCAATTAAAAATGTAAAGCGTGAGCAAAATGCATAATGAGTTCTCGAGTTGCACTTCATTAACGCATTTTCCTTGCACGCTAAATATGGGAAATCGGACAAATGGACAAAATGGCAAACAGTCAACCAGTCAACCAGGGGAATCCTGCGAATCATAGGGAACAAGCCAAACAACACACGGGAATCACTGTGTTGACCCAAACACAGACACACTCCCGCACACCCGCACACCCACACACACCCACACACATGCTCAATTAAAGGACACCTGTCCCCCATCGAACAACCGCAAACAGATCAGCTGCCCAACGATAACTGTCGGGCTTTTGGCTGCTCCGACCGTGCTCTGCGCATTGATAGGCGACAAAATGTTAACAAGCTGTTAAAAAATTGGCAAACTGGCCAACAAAAATCACACACCGCACACAGCACACACAGCAAGCATTAAAAAACTACCCATGAATTGTGTTGGACTTTCCAATACGCTGTCAAACGCTCAACTCAAGCTATAAAACATATGAATTGAATATAAATATAATATAAAATAATACGTGTTCCAAAATTCGTGATATTAATTGAATTATAATTTAAGTTTTTATTGAATATAAATATAAAAATAAAATAAAATGTGTACCCAAGTTCGAGATATTAATTGAATTATAGTTTTAGCTTTTATTATTTTGGAACTCACTTTGTTATAAAATATAAATGTGAGAAAGGAAAAGAAAACTACAATGTTTGAACATAATATAAATAAAAAATATATAAACAAAATATGTGATCAGTTGACGGATTGTAGAGTGAATACCAACTGCATAGCGATTCGATGAGTGCAGGGTATAAACAGGCAACTGGCACAACTACTTGACCAGCCTCATAAATTTACATGCTGGCCAAACAAAGAAGCCGACAAAAAAAAAGAAGTGAAATGAAACAACAAAAAATGACGAAAAAATGGAGATAAAAGAGCGAAACAACAACCAGAACAACCAGGAACAACCAGGAACAGGAACAGCTTCTGTGGGCTGCGTTGTTGCTCTTGTTTGTCAGCGCTGGAAGGCAGCGCCGTTCGTGGCCTCAATGTTGGCCTCAAAATGCAAAACCTTAAAAAGAAACACGACCAAGAACCGGGGTGGTGAGAGAGAGTGTGATGCGAGTGTTGCCAGTGTTGGAGCCAGGAGCCAGTAGCCAGGAGTCGGGACGTGCGCCTTCTTGCATGCGAGCATTGTCAACAAGTTTGACTGCAATGAACACGTTGAATGTTGCAAACAGCAAAAAGGTGCCATAGGCTGAGGTAGAGGTTGAGAGTGATGAATCGAACGGGGAGGTGGTGTGTGGCAAGTGGCAAGAGGCAAGTGGTGAGTGGTGAGTGGGGAGTGGGGAGTGGAGAGCGTTGCGCCACGTTGCCTGAATCCGGATGCGTGTCCTGCCTGCATTTTAATGCATTGCACTGCATTTTCTTCTGTCTATTTTTTATTAATACGTTTCTTTTTTTTTTTGTTTTGTTTTGATGCAGTTTCTCTGCTTGTTTTCTTTTTTTTTTGTACTTTTTGTATTGATTTTTCGTTTTCATTTTGCTGCGCTTTTCGCACATTACGCATACGCGGCGTGTGCAACGGAAACCAGGCGACTGACCAAACGCGTCCTGCTTGCCCCCGGCGCCCGGCATCTCTCCTGTCCGACATCCGCGTCCCTGTGTCCGACTTGTTTGCAGAGCTCTGCGTTTGTACAGCTGTCAGCCCCTCGTTTGCACTCACACCTTGTTCCTTGCTCGTTGCCCGGATTGTTGTTGCTGTTGTTGTTGCCATTGCCGTTTGCTGATGAGGTAGGCCCAAAACGCAACAAAAGCAAACGGTAGAAACAGCAACAGGAAGAACGCCCGCTTCGCTTTATTGTTCTGGCCACCAATGCTGGACACGCGTGTTGCCAGAGTGTTTATTATGCCACGGCCCGTGGATTGCCGTTGCTGTTCCTGCTGCTGTTAGACTGCAATGCAATTTTTCCTTTTTTCATTGTTGTTGTTGTTTTGTCCTGGTTTTTTTCAACGCAACCTTTGACGATGGCCGCCGCCGCCAAGCATCTCAGCTGCCCATCGCTCACAGAGCCACCCAATCCCAGTCCCAGTGCCAGTCCCAGTCCTCCCAGGTGGATGGCTGTGTTATACCCTGTATTCATATTTATTGCTATTCCCCCAGCTGCATATATATTCTATGATATCTGCCTATATATATTCTAGGATATCTTTGCGTTGTGCACGCCCCATGTGTGCATTCTCAGTTGCCTTTTGTTAGACCTTTTGTTGGTGGCAACCACATATTTGGTTGCTGATTTTTGGTTTCGTAATTTTTTGTACCAACAACGCAACTTTGTCGCTGCCTCTGTTTTTCCTGCTGTTCTTTTTTTTAATTTTTTTTTTATTGTTGTTGGTGCTGTTGTCCCTGCATTTGTTTGTCGTTGTTGTGTGTGTGTGTGTGTGTGTGTGTTTGGTGGTTAACCCAGTACATTTTTTCGGTGTATACAAATTATAAACGTGTTCACCACGTAGTGTTCGTGTTGCATCTTATGGAAGAATAACAATGCAAATTGCAAATTGCAAATTCTTGCTGCGATTTCTTTTCCCTTTTTACCTTTAGAAAGTACTTGTTTTTTTTTTGTGCAAAATCCCCTTAAGCAAGACTCTTATTAAGTGGTGAACTATTTATTGTCATAGGCGCAAGTTCAATCATTTTTTTTTTTTGGCTATGCGAAATATTTGAATTTGCGCTTAGTTAAATCAGATATAAAAATTGATAAGCAAGTCTCTGTGAAAGAGTGATCGAATTGCTACTAAAATAGTGAATGTGTCCAATACCAAAAAAATATAATAATATGCACAATTGAATTGTAAATGCAATGCTCAATTTAGGCATTCCCATTTTGCTAAAATATTCTCCAATCCCGATACAATAGTCAACTGGTTTGCAAGTGAGTTGCTTCAACTGTGTGCAAAACTGTTGCATTTTGTCATCCAATTAAAAATAAATATTTGGTCCTTGAATGCAAGATAAAATTAAAAATGTGTGTGTTGTGTGTGTCAAAAATCGACATAATATTTACAATAAGAGCAATGCAGCAACAGCAGCAGCAGTAACAACAATAACAACAACAACAACAACAACAACAGAAAAGCCAAAGGCGTTTTGGGTCTACCAATATTATTCCACACAACTTCAAACCCACAAAACGTTGGTTAGTTTTTGGTAATAACTTCAAATCTGCACTTGCCACTTTGTTGCTGAAACAACAGCAACAGCAACAACAACAACAACAACAAAAATAACAAAAAACCAATAACCCAACTGCAGTTGGCAAAAACTGCATGCACAAAAACAAACACAACAAACACACACACATACACACAAAAGCATATAGACGCACTTATTCATAGATGGGCCTAAAATAGAAATTGCATCGAATTTGCGTGTCCACATTTTTGTTGGGGGTGTGCGTGTGTGTGCGTGCGTGTGTGTGGGAGTGTAAAAATAATTTAACTAAAAATTGCACACAAAAATGTTGGCACCGGTTTGGCTCGGCCGGTGCACCGCACCACACAATCCTCACACACACCACCACACCCCCTCTACCTCCTCCCCGCCCCACATCCCACAAAGTCCAGCCTCCAAGTTTGCTGTTGGTTTCATGTTGTTGTTGTTGTTACGTTTTTTTTTTATTTATTCCATTTTTATTTAGCCTGTTGCGACTCCTCTCTGGGGCACACATACCGCAAAATGCTGTGGGCGGCATTTGTGGCACAGTTGGAGCTGAATAGAAAGAACGGGGAATGGGGGAAGGGGGGATGCTTATATCTGGTAAGGGGCGGTAACTGCGTGATTTGCAAATGCGAAACAAAATGCTGCACAAAAACATACGCAAAATAATAAAATCAGTGCTGCAAAAATATAAAACGAGCCAGCAGCAGCAGCAGCAGCAAAAATAATAACAAAAACCATCCCCAAAATATACAAATAGAAATAGAAAAAACAAATAAAAATAAAACAGAGCAGCACACAAAACTGACCGCACACACACACAATTACACACACACAGTGCATGTATGCAAAGCTGCACTGGGATCGTGAGCGACGGGGGCGGAGTCCAACGAGCGCCAACAATTGAGTCGAGTGCAAAATGGGAGCAAATTGAGAGCCGGAGCCAAACTGCTCCAACTTTGCAACCCTTGCCAAGAGTGACATTTGCTGCTGCTGCCGTTGCTGCTGCTGCTACTGCATATGTATACGTATATGTGTGTGTGTGTATGTGTGTGTGTGTGTGTTGGGGCGGTTAGAGGAGGGGAATGCTTAATTTGCTAATTGAGAGATGTTGAGTCGAGTCGAATTGCTGCCGAGTGAGTTACTGTGTGCTGAGGGCAAATTACAAAGCAGGCAACTCACATGTAGATCACACACACACACACACACACATACACACATACTCTCTTGAGACCTGCTCACTCGCAGGAGCACAACATAAAAAAGTCGGAAGAAGGAAAAAAAAAATAGAATGCGCCGTTAAAATATTTAACACTCATCATCAAAGGCGGCAAACGACTCAAATGAGGCTACATAGTAAAGTAGATGCCCAAGCACAAATGTAAACGATGCCTTGCCAGCCCACACACACACACACACACACACACACGCACATCCAATGGCATGTGTGTAATTTACACCGAGATCCAATGAAATTTTGGTTAGCTAAATGTCAGAGACTTCACACTCACAAACACACACAAGGCGCGGCAAGTAAGCGCGACGACTCAAATGGCAACAATAACAATAGAACCACACACAGACACATGGGACCGGACAGTCAAAACACACACACACGCACACACGCACACACAGTCATTTATACACTCGTACCCAAACTCAGTTTTAAACACGCGCGATGCGTTCGCAGCTGCGGTCGAGCACAAACAATGTGAAAACCATAAAAAATGCAAATAAAAACAAAACTATAACAAAAACAAAAAATAAAAATAAAAGAAAAAATCATAATAAAAAATAATAAATGCAAATTTAACGCTCGTGTGAATAACGGCACTGTGAAACACCTAATTTTGATTGATCAGCGCAAAAGTGACTAAAAGTGAAGAGCCAAAATTGATTATGATTTGTAAAGTGATAAAGAAGCAATTTTAAGGTGATTTTAAGAAAGTTTTTTTTTCTTCGGATTTTTGTCAAAAACTCGAAAGTGAAATCATAATTAAAATAAATTAAATATACATTAATGATATTTGTGGATTGTGCTTTAAGTTACGTGATAAGTAAAATAAACTTAAAATATGCTTGATAGTAACTTCAATTTACGTAGCGTTGCCACCTTACAAATATATATAAAGACAAAATTCATGTGCAAATAATAAAACCCATTTCTTAATTATATTTTTTAGTTGCTGGCAAAAGATATTGTCATTTTCGAATGTGCATGGTTGTCATGGATACAATTTTTCATTTATATTTTTGCTGAAGTTTTTTTTTGGTTTTTACTGATATTGAATGGAATTTAATTGCCATAAACAAAGGAGGATGCCGTACACACGGCTCCCGTCACACGACTCGGTTGCATCTCTCATCATTTTTTTATTTTTTTATTATTTTTTTTTTTTTGACTTGCTGCCCCCGTTGTGTATTTATAAAGGCATTAAAACTGAAGGGAAAAAAATAACGGCGCAAGACAAACGCCATAAAAACAAAATATGATGCGTATCAAAGGTGGCCGCTGGATTGCTGGGTGGTCCGGCGGTTCGGTTCGGAACGGTACGGTTCGGTGCGGTTCGTTTCGTTTAGTTGCAGGGAGCCAATGTGCTGCTGTTAATCAGCTCAACTCTTTGGCAGATGGCTGCATAAAATTGTCTTATAGTTTTATGATTAAAGTCGTGCTGTATTTGACAACATGTCATGCAAAGTGCAGGGCTTCACTACAAATTTCCATTCCCCTTCCCCTTTCTACTCCCACTGCACGCCACTGCAACCACAACAACAGTGCCCGGTGCCTCCAGCAGCAATGCCAAGCTCCATATTGATGGTCTGTATGGGGTTGTTGCACATTGAGATCGGAGTCGGGATCGGGGGCTCGGCGGGAATTGTAGTCCCTGTCAAATGCTGGACATTGCAGGTGGGCGCCCAGCTACAAGTGTGGTGGCCGAGAGCAATCAACAGCAATTTGGCAAAACCCAGACGCTGCCCAAACCCAAGCACTGCAAGGACATGCACTGGATTTGTGGGGACATCCGTGTCAAAACAATGTACGCACTAGAAGTCATTTAATTTGTTAAACTCGGTGATTTCGACAAACTCGACAAGAATGTGTATGTGTGTGCGTACGTGTGTGTGTTTGTGGGTGTGTGTTTGTGTGCCGCCATGTCAATTCTGTTGTTTGGGGTTGAGACCAAACGTAGGAAAAGCAGGCTAAATCAAGGATTTGTGTGAGATGCGCCTTGCAACGACAATGGTGGCAACATGCAACATCGTCAAGTCTCCACACTGCACAGCACGAGTCAGCACGTGATATACATATATATATATATATATATATATATATATATATTACTAGATTCCCATAAATATGAATCATATGTTCGAGCTCATTGCAAAAGCCGTTGCTAAAGATTAAGAAATATTTGAAATTGCTGTAGTCTAGGAGAATTTTGAGTAAATGCATTTTACAACAGTCGGCTGACCAGTGTTATTTAAAGGAGACACACTTTGTGGCATGTGTGGATGGGGCGGCGCCTTCGAGGGTTGTATGTGTCTGCGGTTGCACGTTGCCATTGTTGTTGCTGTTGCTGCATTGTTGAAGCTGCATTCAATGCCTCATTTATGCATTTAAGCAATATAAAGCCCCAGGGCGCCCCATCAAGTGTTGTACGGAGTGCGGACAAGTTGAGGGAAGGGAAGTGTCATCAGGGGCCGGATATGCAAATTATGTTATGTGTCAAGCAGCCGGAAAATTCATTTCAATTGCCGTAGAGAACTGCAATATTGCATTTACATGCTTTGGTATTGGCGTGGCTTATCACACTTAACGCCCGAGTGATGGGCGTGGCGTTGAGTGGGGAGAAGGGGCTGGGCGGTGTGTGTGTTTGAGGGGCAGAAGGGGAAAAGGGGATTGGCTGCTTGAGGTGCTAATAAACTGTTAATGAGTGTTGCTGGCTCTTTCCATTGAATAAATCGCATGAAAAATGAACAGATTTTTTTTGTGGGAGGGAGGGAAGTGCAAAGGGATTCTGTGTAGTTTTGCGCAGATGGGCGTGGCTGGGTGCGGGTGGGATGAGTGTCCAGCCACATGCATGCTCACCGCAAACGAGCCACTCAACGAGTATTTCAAAATAACAGACAGCCGCAGGCTGGCTGACCAGTAAAACCAAATGAAACCAAACCAAACCAAACCAAAGCCGACTTCATCAACAGTAACAACAGCAACAGCAACAACAACAACAACAACAATAACAATAACAATAATAACAACAATTGCAGAAGCACTAGTTACAAAAACAACATCAACAAGTTTAGTGCAAACACTAAACTACAATTGCAACAACAACAACAACTACAACAACAGCAGCAGCAGCAGCTGCTCAAAATGCAATTTTTCACTTTAGGCAGAGGTCTGTGTAAAATCCAATCAAGCCTCAAAAATGTTAAAAGCCTGCTTCGGCAACCGGCTGCAATTGCTGGCTTCTCCTGCTGCTGCTGCTCTACTTGGTGGTCCAACTGTTCCGGCTGCTGCCCCTAGTCCTGGGCAAGGCGTCGGCTTAAAAGCAAAAGCCAAAGCTAGCTGCTGGCAGGCGCAAACAAACAAGGACTTCCACTCCAACTCCAATTCCGACTCCAACACCATATCCAAATCCAACTCCTACTCTAACACAACCTCAAACTCCGGCCGCTCCATGGCAGCTCTCAACGACAGCAATCCGGACTTATTACGCCACTTAAAGCTTGAAAATGTCACCGACAACTGCACGCAATGCTCACATTTGACACAATGCACTTTAGATACCCTTTCCCGATATCTGCAGTTTTATCAGATCTGATTTATCAGTAACCTTCAATCATAGAAAAAAACAACACTTTTCATGAATTCCCAGCATAACTATTAATTGTGACTTATCAATAAGATGTCTTTTATATTTTAAAGAAGTTTAGGAATCAGAATTCAAATATTTTAATTTAATTTTTTTTTTCTAATATTTTATTATTACTTTTAGCAACAAAAATCATTCTAGATGATTTCAGTTCAATGAGTGGATTTCATCCAAGCTATGAAGCTGCACAGGTTCATTAGGCTAGGGGATGCAGTTGCTACCTCAGTCAGTCAGTCAGTCAGCCAGTCCGTCAGTGAGTCCGTCAGTCATTCAATCAGAGTTGACAGCCCCCGAATACCAGATAATTCAATGGACATAAAATGTCGTCACATTGTCGCCTGGAGGCCACCAACAGCAACAGCAACACCAACTGCAACAACAACAACAACAATACAAAAAGCAGCAGTTGCAACTGGCTGTGGCTGTGGCTGTGGCAGCACTTCGTTGTGTGCCTCGTGTGACGGCATCTCGTTTGGCATCGTTTGGTTTCTTCGTCGTTTATCAAATGGCCAACGGGTGACGCTGCTGGGCAGCGCGTCGGCTAAGTGACAAGCAAAACCGCGAATTGACCAGAGAAAGTCCAACTCCAGTTGCAGTTGCAGTTGCCGTTGCCATTGCCGTTTTTTTTTTTTTGGGCGCACAACACGCGTGCACACCAAGCACACAAAGGCCACCAAGGACACACAAGGCATTAAGGCAGAGGCAGTGGGCTAAAGGACACATGCACATGCAGCTAGACAGGACGTGTGCCGCTGCACGTTATTATAGCAGTCTGCAGGCGAGTGCCAGGACGAGGACGAGGACAAGAATAAATACGAGGACGAGGTCGAGAACGAGCCGCACAAGATGCGTGCCTCGTGCCTTTCCGTTTTTGGTTTTCGGTTTGCTCCCTTGCCTCCATCGGTCCGGTGGCTGGTGACTGGTGGCTGTTGGCTGGTGACTGGTGGTTGGCGCCTGCTGCATTGCCCTGCAGCATTGTTTTGGCCCAAAGTTGACCGAAAACTTGGGATTGTTGGTTTGTACGTTTTTGGTTCTCCGGCCAACCAGCCAGCAAGCCAGGCAGCCGGCCGGATTGCATTGTAATGCATCGTCCTCAAATGCAGCAATTCGGTTTTGCTGCATTTTTGGAACGAAGACAGGCACAGGGAGCAGGGAGCAAAGAGCAAGGAGCAAGGAGCAGGGGCGTGACTCAGAGGCGTGTTACTGTATCAATTTATGGTTGAATTTGGTGTCTTCTCTTTGGCTGTTGATTTTTGCACAGTCCTTGTGGCTGAGTTTGTCTGTGTGTGTGTGTGTGTGTGTGTGGTTACGTGCGTGTGTGTGTGTGCGTGTGTGTTGCAGCCTGAAAAGTGTTCTCGGCATGCCGGAAATAAGTTTGCAGGCCGCAAAGTTAGTTGATTTAGGCTTTAAAGTGAATACAGTACTCTCCAGTCAGCAGACAGCCTGCCACGTCCTGCCTCATCGCCGCCTCATCCCCGCCTCGTCCCCGCCTTTTTCAGCACGGTAGACTCTTGAGCATTTATAAACAATGTATGGCTTAATTTGCTGTTAGTTAGTCGGAAATGTTGTTAATTTAGAGACCCTAAACAGGAGTCAACATATACAGATTGCTTAATGCTCCAACATGGATGCCAGTTAAGATCTTGCTAATGCCAAAGGGAGCAAAGGGCACTACATTTGCAGCCAATAAATCCAAAGCCTCATCAGAAATTGTATGTTCAATAAAATAACACGTGCTAATTTCATCAAGAGCGATCTCAAAGTAGGCAAATTATTCCATGAGAGAAATTCCACAAGTAGCACTTGGTAAATTAATACCATTTATATTTGTAGTGAGTAAAAAATATGTTCGGATTTTAAATTCATTTATAAGAAATGACAGCAACAATATTTTCACTTATTATCTTCAAAATTCTAAATTTTCTGATATTTTTAATTTTAATTGCCAAGCATCTTCGTTTAACTAATTTAACTGAACTAATATAACTGCTGGCACACACTTTCTCACTCATACACACACACACACACGCACACATAGAGCGAAATACTTCTGGACACACACGCATTCATGAAATACCACAGACGGGGAATAAAAACCCAAAGTCCAATTAAAATTTAACTACATCAAAGTAGCAGCAGCCGCCGCATCAGTAGCTGTTTTAGATGAGACAGCGACGACACCTATACCAACACACACACACAGACATGTGAAAACACACACACATTCGCATATGTATATATATATATGTATATATATATATATATGGGTATAACATTTAACAAGTTTAGTATTTTTGGGTTCGGGCGCGTATTGGGTTCGAGTGCTTTGTGGGAGCACAACAGCTGGACACGTACATGGCCATGCCAACTATGAGCAACAAAAAAAGGGAAGAAGAATGACCAAACAACACACACATACACACAACCACACACACGCACACACAGCGTATCCATGGCATGTTGAAAATTGCGCAGCTTTACGGCAAATGCCGCAAATTGAAACAATTTACATGTTTTACATGTGTGTGGGGCCATCAAAGGGTTAAGCTTTCGTGTAAACCGTCTGCTCACGTCCATGTGTGTGCGTATGTGTGTGCGTGTATGTGTGTTGGCCGGCTATTGATACCAATGCGGGATTGAGCAGCGTCGCCATCGCCATTGCCATTGCCATCGCCTCTAACAAAACCATGAATTTTGATTTAGCCCCAAGCCAGAAAGTTGCATTTAAACAACATTAAGAAAAAAAATTTGCCAGTCGCGGAAAAAAAAAAAAATGAAAAATGAAGAGCAGAAAACAACAGAAAACAGCAACAATAGCAACAACAATAAGGTGACAAACCACGCGTGACCCAGCACTGGCCAGAAAAAAAAAATGGAAGAAATTTCATTGATGGTGCCATGATGGTAAGCGCGGATTATGGCGCGCTTCTCCGGCAGCGTTAAGCTGGCCAACATTTTGCCATTTGCCTTTGTCCACAATTCAATACCGTGCGGCTTACCAAACTGCTGCAACACGCTACCACAAAGAGCAGCAAAATATGCCGACCAATAATAATAATTGGGTTATTTTTGCTATGTTTTGAAATGCACTTTTTATTTTGGAAATGCTATGGAAATGAAGAAAAAGTTTTGAATCTTATTAACACAAAACGGGTCTATCCTCAGGCCTAGAACACCCTGGTGTGTCCAGTCTAGAGCAGGTCATTAAGCAAACGACAAGCGCCGAGAGCGACTGTTACCCCGTCGGTTGCTCCTGTTCCGTAATAACCTTTATAAAGTAAATTTACAATAAAAGGCAAATGCCAAATGGCGGATGGCGGATGGTAAATGCTGAATGGAGAGTGGTCAATGGAGAATGGAGAATGTCGGATGTCGGATGTCGAAATGGCTGCGACACGCAGCCTCCGTTGTTCATTTTGTACCATCTCTGCTCTTTTTTGCTTTTTATTCTTTATTCCTTTTTTTTTGTCCTGGTCCTGGTCCTGGTCCTGGTCCTGGTGTTGTCCGCTGTTTCTCTTTTGTTGCTTTTTGGTGCTTTGCTGCCCACGCGCCGACACGTTTGGCTTCCGTTGGATTTTCGCCGCGATTTCCTTTCGCGCTTTATCATACCCATATATCCATTCCCATTCCCATTCCCATACCCAATCCCATTGTCATTGCCATTCCCAATTGTCAGCGTTTTTTTTCTTCTTTCTTTTTTTTTTTGTATTTTGTTGTGCTTGTTGGCCAAAAGTCAACCCATGAGCTGTGGCATTTTTAAGTAATTTTTATCGGTCAACTGAAGTCGGGGTAAATTGGGGAGAAATGTCGGTCGGGTGGGGTGGGGGTTGTGGAGGGGCAACTGGACAACTGTTTGTGGCGTTGTCAATGGGGGCGTGGTTGGCACAGAAGAAAAATCTGCAGCTAGGAATTTTAAAGTTGTTACATGACCTAACAACAACAATAACAACAATGACAACTCCGCCGACAAGGTCAGCGGATGCGGTCAGAATATACATCCTACCCTACCACAACCCAAACCCCATTTCCCCTTTCCCGCTTTCCCGTTTCCCGTTGCACGGTGGCTGCTTCAGTGCGTGCCTGTTTGAACTGGAGACGGCATGGCATGTGTGGAAACACTGGCACTGACTGATGATGATGATGATGGGATGTTGTTGCAATGTTGGGCCGGGTGCTGGGTTGACGTTTGGGAGTCGAGCGTCGACAAGTGACAAAATATGCAAGTATCAAACCACAAACTCTCACCCGTGAGTCCACAATCATTTTGACACTGGTTACAGCAAGGCGCAGTCGTTGCATGTCGTCGACGCGGATGAGGACTAGATTTTCGTTTGGATAGTTGCATGCCACAGCTAGCCACACGTCCTGTGCCAGTTCCTGTCGTTCATTTCGTCTGCCTATTACCCCATCACCCCCACCCCCTCCCAAACCCCCGCCCACAGTGCACCAATGTGCTTTGTCGCGTTGCAGGAAATTGAAAAGTGCAACGCAAATTGCGTTCCGCTAAAGGTTGCACGTCCAACGCTCCACGTTAACCATTTTATACTCATGACGACGCCATTGCCCCAGCGTCGAGTGGTTGACAATTGATTTGTGTTTATGTGTGCTGTCCGAACAGTTCACTAGGCTCACTAGGCTCACTCCGACCAGCCAGTCCAGTCCCAACCAGGACCTGCATGGACAATGCACCATGTAAAATGCCGTTTGGCTGTGATTTAAAGACATTACCATGATGGCTCTACAAATTTGGTGGCCAACACAAACCGAAATTTAAGTCAATTTAATCTCAGTTTCCACATTTCATTTTGCAGTCTTAAATAATTTAGTTTCCATTTTCAGATTATATGTGCTAGTGGAATATGGGCTCTCGGATAGCTGCCTTAGTAAACTTTAACAAAAGATTCCATTTCGATTGACAGCATTTTGTTCTTAGAAATTATTTTTAAAAAAAAGAAGACACCTAACAAATTATTTTGCATTTTAAATTAAAAACATTCGACTTATTCAATTCTATTTGGATTCAGATGAAATTATAATGTAGAGGTAAACATTATATAATATTTAAATAGATTGTATGCATTACTAACTTCTTCTTTCAATTTGCTTTGAATAAAAGCTAATCTTCGAAATAATTCTAATACCATAAAATGCATCTGTTTGTTTTTTTAGCTGGCTAAAAAAGCGAGCAAATTTCGTTAATCCAACAGAGTTTTGGACAAATTCGACAAGATTGTGCGTCTAAAAAAAGTGCAAGCTCACTCTCAAGGACATCTGGAGCAGTTTGAGCAAGAGCCGCAGCAGCACACTCCACATTATTCACACCATCACTTGCACCACACGCAGCAGCAGCAGCAGCACCACCAACAACAGCAATTGCAACCACAACAACATCAGCATCAACAGCTACAGTACAGCAATCACTATAGCACAGAGCAGCAACATAGCAACAGCAACATCAACATTAACAGTAACAGCAACATCAACTGCAACAGCAACATTAACTGCAACAGCAACAGCACCAACAACAACAACAACATCAGCAATATTAACTACAACAGCAACAACAACAGCGATAAGATGCATTTGACAGCCACAAACACTAATTCGACGGCATCTAATGCCAATAACAACAACAACAACAATAATAATAACAACAACAACAACAACAATAGCAACAACACTGCCAACAATAACAACTCGAGCAGCAGCAACAACAACAATAACACAAGCAACACAAATGGCTCCAACAACAACAACAACAACGGCTCGAGTAGCAACAACAACAACAACAACAGCACCGAACAAAATACACCCCCAACACCAGCCCAGCTGCTCAATGAGGCATACACCAAGATGACCTCAGACATTTTGGCTGAACGCACTTTGGGCGATTTCCTTACCGAACATCCCGGCGAGCTGATAAGAACCAGCAGCCCCCTCTTCGTCTGCACCGTCTTGCCGCCGCACTGGCGCTCCAACAAGACGCTGCCGGTGGCCTTCAAGGTCGTCTCCCTGGGCGACATCATGGACGGCACCATGGTAACGGTGCGCGCCGGCAACGATGAGAACTATTGCGCCGAGTTGCGCAACTGCACCGCCGTCATGAAGAACCAGGTGGCCAAATTCAATGATTTACGATTTGTGGGACGCAGCGGCAGAGGTAAGCGTATCTCCTCAATTCTTAAAAGTTTCCAATTTACAAAAAAAAAAAAAAATCCCATTTACTAAGGCCAACAAGCATTGCCTGCTCATGCCCTGAACCCATCAGAATTAGAATGCAACAGTCGAAGGAAAACAATTCCGACCCCATTACGAATATATATTCAAAATCTAGTTATATATATTCATAAACTAGTTCAAGCTAAAAAAAATATATATTTCTGAATTGGATTATATCGTAGTTGAGCTCGCTCGACTACAGCATTCGTACTTGTTGGTTATAAATGGGCAAATTTCAATTTGGAAATACGATTTGCTAATAAAAACAGATCATGAGAAGTGAATAGTAGCAGTTTTGGATATCTCAGAACTCCAAAGAATTGTCACTTCAATAAGTTTCAAGAGTATTTTGCTTAGCTGCATTTCGCAACTGAGTGTTTTGTTAATAGCTTTATATATCTATATATATATATATATTTGCCCCGCTTACAATTTGTCGCTATCTCCATTTGGCAATGTGTTGGAATTCCATCGTTTTGTGACCAAACAACTTTTCAAGTGCTGCTCAGCCATCAGCCATCAGCAGCCAGCAGTCAGGATTCGGTGGTTGCTGGTTTTGTTTGGGCCCTTTTCTTTCCTTTGTGGCCGAAATGCACTCGAAACAATTTGTTCAATTATCGCCCCGTCCACGCAGCCGTCCGCTGAGTGGCAAAAGTTTTGAGTGCGCTCTTCTCAACGCCACCTCTTTTGTCCAAGTGTTATTCAGCCACTTTTTGCACTGCCAACAATTTACAACTTCTTTTTTATCCTATTACTGCGTTTTTTTTTTGTTTCGTTTTTTTACGCCGTCATCCTTTTGTATCCTTTTGTAACCGCTTGTAAAGGGCTGTAGAAAATTGTCAGCAGTTCATTAGCAGACGAGTTCCGTTTGCTGCAGTCGTCCATCTGCTCGATTAAGTGGATTCATCTTAAAGAGTTTAATAAAGTGTCAAGCGAAATGAACTGTGGCTGAAAAAGGCGTCAAAGTGTTGTTGACTCAGCATTATTAATTACGAAAGGTAACGAAAATTCCGTAAAATACCTGCATTTTTTAACTGAATTTTATGGATGGAGACCCAAACGAAATGGCGGCTGAATCAAGCGAACCCAAAACGGACGCAATTCGACTCAGTTTTTGCAGTGTCAAACAAACAGACAACGCAGGGGACGGTGTGTGAGGGACGTGGGGGGAACGGAAAGGGGAGAGGGGCTTACGCATCCGCTGCGGTAGAACCGCAAAAACCAAAGCTTCAACTGTGGCATTTGTGACAGAGAGACAGAGGGAGAGACAGAGAGAGAGAGAGAGAGAAAGAGAGAGACAAAGAATGAGATAGAGAAAGAGGACAAGGGCAACGGTCCCAGTGGAGATCCGCACCAATGTCCGACTGTCCATTCATGCATTGTCATCCATTGGGCATGCCAATAGACGCATCCATCGACTCATTTCTCATTTTTGTGTCTCCCGCTGGCATTCGCATTCCCATTCGCATTGAGGCGTTTAATTGTAAAATTTTCCCATTCATTTAGGCCGTCTGGCAGCCCGCGAAATGCAACGACAACTGTGCCGGGCTAACGAGCCACCCCAGACAATGGCCCCCCCATCCAGCGCTCCATACCACACTGGTTTCCCGTGGGTAACATGACTATGCAGCCACTGCTGCATTGCCAACACATTCGCGTCTCGATTTGATAGGCATTCGCAGTAAAAAAAGCGGGCCTTTTGTTGTTTGCCCACGGACGATGTTTGATTTGGCGCTGAGGCTCAGCTTTGGCGTGGACAGCCCACATATGAAATCAAGCCACAGCGCAACTGTGTGTTTACAATAAGTAAATTATCCACATGCTAAGATTCGGTTAGGTTCGCAAAGATTTGCCATTGCTTGTGTTAATTGCCTGTGGTTTGCTTCGATTTGATTTGCTTTCCGCAACGCTGCGTATGAGTGATTTGTGATTTGTGTGGCACTCGCTGCTAATCGTTGCGTCTGAGTGGAGCTCTGCTGCCATTTTGTTTCAGCTTCTGCTGCTGTCGTCTGCAAATTACAATATTTAAATAGCATAACTCCGCCCACACTTTCTAAACAGCGTATCAACCCCAACCCCAACCACAATCATCCTAACCCCAGTTCCGTCAATTGGCCTTTCGGATATCGTGTCTCGCGTCATGCAATTTAATTACCTAGGCATCGATTTATTTGGCCCCGCCGTCCTGCACTAGGCTACACTTTTAATTAGCAAAGTGCCATGCACACGCACAGACACACGCATTCACACACACACACACAAAGGGCTAGGGGAGTCGGCGGTGCCAGTTGGCGATTGTTACGAGAGTTTGCCACGTCGATAACTTCTCCGTCGCATCATATCACAAAGCAACGCACCACTCCCCGCAACACTCCCCGCTCAGCAGAGCATAACACAACATAACACACCACTTCGCACCGCACCGCACCGCACCGCACCGCAATTCATCCCATCGCATCAACATTATCGATAAGGATGGCAAGTTAAGCTTTGGGTTCGCTGCGTTGAGGTTTCTATTTACACAACTCTCTCAAGCCATTTAAGACAGCCGCAAAATGAACTGCGCTCCACCCAAGGCAAACAATCGAAAGTGAAAGGCATCGAGCCCCCCCTTACCGCCACCAAAAAAAAAAAAAACATTATATATATATATATATATATACAAATATATAAAAACACAAACGACAAAAAGGGCGCCCGTTTCGTAAAATTTTTTCAGATCGGGTGAGAGTTTTTTGCGTCTAGATTGGGGACGTGTTCTGAGACGTGTTGGGCGCTGGAGTAAACCAAAGGCAAGACAAATGCCTGCCAAAAGTCGAGAACCCCTCAGCTGCTTTGTAGCCTTCAAAAGAAGGCGTTAAAAAGGCAAGACAGCGACAACAACAGCAACAATAAATATGTAAGAAAATCAAAGCTTAATACAATACCCTAATAAAAAACTTCTACGAACTGACACCTTGACTGCTTCAGCCAGTTGGAAGGAGCGCTAAGCCCCTGGAGCGGGGTGGAGAGGGGAAGTCTGTGTGAAAAGGACACGCGTTGAGTCTAGAATTTTGTAAGCGAACACAATTTGCTTTTGGTTTCTGGGTGAAGAAAGGGGGGGGGGGAGGGGGGTTGTTATCGTTGTTTTGTTGCGGGTTGGAGTTCCTGAAGGAAAGCAACAGGCAGGCCCCAAATTGTGTCACTTACAGTTATGATGAACTCACTTGTAAAGATCTCAGCGAGATAAGGCACAGTATTAGCAGCTTAAGCATTTGGGATAACTTCGTATATAAATATTTACATACTGTATTCGAAAAATATGCATAATATATACTAGAAAAATTTAAAGTTGCAGCTTGAATTAATTTATCATTTCACATGCATTTATAAGTTGGCCTTATTCATCCACTAATTATGTAAATCTCTTCTATTAGCACATATATATATATATATATTTCAGTTAATTTGTCGATCATTTACATCTTAAGAAAAACCAAACTCTTTTTTTTATATATTTACTTTATATATATTACAATTTAAATAATACTATAGAAGTTTGTTTGCTCAGTGCCCCGATTAATTGCTTTCGCAACTCATTTTACTGATGGGATGGATGGAAGGAGCATTTTGTGTGCAACATTAAAATCAAAGCTGTTGACAAATAATTGAAATCCTTGTTGCAAATCCTTGGCAATTTACAGAACAAGCGTAATAAATCAATTGGGTAATGAAAGGCATACAACACCTACACGTGTCGTGCAAGGGTGTGTAGTGTATGGTGGCGATGGGGGATGGGGGGACGGGGGTGTGTGTGTGTGAAGTGTGGCGCCGTAAGACAAAGTGGAGTAGGCCACACACGCACAGGCAAACGCATTTATTTGCCTGTCTGTCAATGTTTGTGGCTGTATCACAAATCACAAGGCGTTTCCTATGCACACATTCGCATATAACACACACCCACACACACACACACACACACACACACACAAACACACGCACACATGGAACAGCTTAGGCACACGTAAACGATTCGTGTGTTAAAATTTACAATTTTCGGATTATTGGCAATTACATTTTTGGCTCATCTCTTCAAAACGCAAATACTCAAATATTTACACCGCTTGTCATATTTTACAGCCTTTCAGCCACATCTCCACCTGTCCCCACGCATATTTGTTTTTTCAGCCATTGGCAAACATGTCAGACAATTTAAAATTGTACTTTACCTTTTTGAGAGGTAAGCCCTTAAAAGCATTCTGAGCCTTCTAATCCAGCCAGTAAGTCGGCCAGCACAAAACGTATTTTGTGGCTTATTTGGTTTCCCTTCCAGTTTTCTTTCAATGCATCGTTTTGCCTTTTTCCTTGATACTTGTTGATTTATGAGACTCACAGCATTGGCAGCTAAACTGTTTTCGGCCAGCGATTTTGATATTATTGAGGCTCAAATTTACCATAATTTATTACAGCTGCCTATGGAGAAGGAATCCTCTTACTGGTTTTCCAATTGGTCTCAACGATTGCAAGTGCTAAATTAATAAACAAATTTTTAGATATATTATTAATATGCGCAAAATAGGTGCACTTTATGTGATGTTCAAGATGAATTTGACATCACTAAAAAAATTAAATATTGAATTTATAGTTAGTTAAATAAATAAATATAGAAATACATTTTATAGCTCGATTTTTATAGCTATAATTCTTATGAATGCAACGACGAATCAATGCCAACACTTTCATTTTATAGAATCTGTAATTCGCTTAATCGCCATAATATTATGTTGTAATAGTCTCAAATACAGAAAGTTGAGAAAGAATATCCAAAAAATAGCACAACAATGAAGTAAACTTTATTACAATGAGGGCTAAGTGCGGAAAACCATTTTGCAGCAAACGGGACAAATGAAGGCCAAGGAGGCCAAAGGACGAAGACAAAATGCCACTTGAGGCAACTGCAAACAAACTTTCGACGAAGTTCATTTTTTTACCAAGACTTCGCAATTGGTGGGGACTAGAAAAAAAAAACGATTCAGAACGGGAACGGGAAGGGGAACGAGACGAAGATGTACACCAAAATCAAGACGGCGCTGGCAGCAGCCGCAGTGGAGTGTGCCAGCAACATGTGTAAGCCTCTGGCTACGTGTGTGTGTTTGTGTGTGTGTGTGTGTGTGTGTGGGGGGGGAGGGGGTGTGTATGAGTTGGCGGTTTATTGTTGTGTGTGCCGAAATGATTTACGCTTTGTTTGTCAACTTAAAAAGCAAACGGCGGCAACGGGCAAAGGGCAACAGCAACGCCAACAGCAACAACAGCAGCAACAACAGCAGCAGCAACAACAACAGCAACACTTGAAGACATTGCACATACGCACATACGTTGTCATAGACAGGCAAGACAAAAAAGGCACAATGTCTGGGGAGTTGGGAGTTTGGAGTATGGCTGAAATGCTTTTAATTGAATCGCTGCAAATTCGTCGTGGGCCTGGCAACACTTGACAATGGCAAAAAGAACTCAGTCATGCCGTGTTAGGGGGGTGGGGGGTTTGGGGCAGGTCCTTCTCAAGCGTAGGCGGGGGTAGGCGTAACAAGTTAATTAAAAGAAAACTGTGTGGCACAAATGAAATAAATCTTAGCTTTCAAGAATTGGGGGTATTTTCTTAGCAATAGAACGATGTGTGTGTGGGTGTGTGTGTGACTGTGTGTGTGAGTCGTATGTGAAAGACAATGAGTTTGAATTGTAATTAATTCTTGCATTGTGGAAAGGACGACAGGGTGAGAGTGTCGAATGTTTCAAGTACTTGCCAAAAGTGATCCATAATTAATACATTAAAGTCTGATTCGGCTGGCAAAAAGTCTTCAAAATAGCTATAAAAGAAAACTTTAGTTATAAAAATGGTTTATGATTAAAATTATCAAAAAATTGCTAGTTTAATAATATTGGTGACAAGATAATTAGATTTCACAAGCTGACAAAGTCACAAGCTGATTAGTAATAATTTGATTTGTTCTTGTGAAATTTTGGACAATTTTCGAGACTGTTAGAGGCATATTTTATTTCTTATCCTTAACTTCTGACACTTGGTACTTATTGGAATCTAAGATTACAATATTGTTGATCTAGTACAGCATATTATTATGTTATAGTCAACAAAAATTGCATTTGATTTTTACGATGTGACAATCGACCGATGTTTTGAGGCCATAAATGTGGCGCGCGTGTCTAGAGTACATTTGGAGAGCTACACAGTCATCAATTTGTTAAACTAACTTTTGTTTTGTTGTGTTTGGATTTGTTTTGTTTGCAGGGAAGAGCTTCACATTAACCATCACCGTGTCAACGAATCCACCACACATAGCCACCTACAACAAGGCGATCAAAGTAACCGTCGATGGGCCACGCGAGCCGCGCTCCAAGACAAGTAAGTATAAATATTACATATTACATATTACATATTATATAATAGCCACTGACTAATGACCAGAGGCGCCATCAAATCTAAAAACACCAAAATGGTTATATTACCAAATATATATACATTTTCACAATGAATCAGTTCATATTAAAGCAATACATTTAAGCACCTTCTATTCACCACTCTCTCTCTCTCTCTTTCTGTCACTGTTTTAGTTGTAGTCTCTCTGCCCCTCGCAGAAATGCATATTTATAAGCATGCAAATATTTTACTTTGCATATGTTAAGGCAGCCCAGCTCAGACTTAGCTGCCTGCAGACTAGCCAACAGTTGTAGCCAGAGTTGTAGTTGTTGGCATTGTTGCCACTTTGCCGCTGTGGTCCTTGTTGCCACTGTTGGCAGTGTTATCTGTGGAGTCCGAGAACAACAATTCAATCCATGGCATGATTTATATCCTTTGCTGCCAGACTGCAACGCCTCCGAGCAGAGGGCTCAGTTTTCTGCGGTGCACACAAACATACACACACACACACACACGCACATACACATACACATAAATGGCAGTTGTTTTTAAGCTGCTGCCGCCGCCAATGTCAGACAAAAGGTTATTATTTTATAATGAATACAATCTGCCGTAAAATGGCGACTGGAAAATGGGAGACAACGGCTTGATAAGAAAAAGGGAGCAGGATAAACAAGAGAAGAGAGAGAGAGAGAGAGGGAGAGAGAGAGAGAGAAGTAGAGAGACAATGTAAGTGTGTCCAAATATCATTGATTTCAATTTTGCAGAGCCTCCGTAAGATTTGCAATAGTTTAAACACACACAAGCACAAAAAAAAAAAAGAAAAACAACTGAAAAAGAAAACCATTTAGTTAAGGACAGATAATTAAAACTGAAAAAAACTTAGTGTTATCCCTTTTAGGGCAACAACAACAATTTCACTTCGCCTTTGGCCAGCGACCGTTCCACTTCTCCACGGATCCACTTTCCGGCTTCCGCATGCCACCGATTGGAAACTGTCAAAGTGAGTACCCTTTACCCCCTTAGCATATATAAATAAATATATTGTATCATTCAGTACACTTACATGTATCCCACATGCATATATAATCCACCCAACCATCCATCAAATACATATATCATAGGCTTATATATATATATTTCGTATTAATTGATGCAGCTGGCATTTGCTGCAGTTGCATCTTTTTTTTTTTGTAATTCATTTAACACTTGAGTAACGGAAAACCGCATGCAACAAAAATAATAGTTCGCTTTGGGCATTTTGATTGGGATTGGGATTGGTCCTCAAGTGGGCCGTGCGGGCTGTGCGGTGTGCCCCAATGCAACCGCATAAAATCACACAGAACGATTAGGTTGGCAGGCTTTAAAAAAAAAATAAAACAATAACAAAAACGTTCTGCTTTAAACCAACAAAAAGTACAACAATAATATGTATATAAATTTAAATTCAATGCAGAAAAAATACACAAATGTATGTATGTGAGTGTGTGCGTAAATGTATATACAATAGATAATAAAATAAATCTTGACATCCATTTTGCAGGCGCTTAAAGCGACTACATTAATTAGGCGCTCAATTAAATTATTTTTTTATTTGTGTAATGTAAAAACCAAAAGAAAAAACAAAAATTGGCAACAGCAATCCGACTGCAGAATCCCCTGTTATCAATCAAATAATTGATAAAATCAGTTTGAAGTGAGTTTGCTTCTTTATCTGCCAAGGATATCTTAGGCAGTCCAGTTAACCAGGTTTATGTTGCCAATAATATATGGCCGAAGCAGGCTGGGAGCAGTGTATTAAATAAAAAAACTTGCAACTGTTGGCTGACATTTGGTTTAGCTTGCCCCAAGTTGTTGTTGTTACGCTGCTATTAAATTGTTGGCCACTTTATTTAACCAAAGTTGACTATACATATAAATAAACCTTGGTCAAATACAATAACAACAAAAGCAACAATGACAATGACAGCCGACAAACAGCATAAAAAGCTGGCTTCAAAAAAAATTTGTATTGCTTGTGTTATTTATCTGTCCGAGCACGTAACCGTATCTGTTTTCCTGTGTTAGTTTATGTGTGTGTATGTGTCAATATGCATGTGTATGTGGATTTAATTGTGTGTGTGTCAATATTTTGTTTTTGGTGTTTTTTTATCTCAAAAACGATGCCAAATACAAAATTATAAAATCGGAAATATAAAACTAGTTAACGATTTCACTAAATAAATCTCTCGACATTTCTGAATCGGAATATATATATATATATATATATATAGTGTGTCATCACGGGTGACATTTGCCATACCGATTTCACAAATATATCATATATATAGATATTAATCTTATTTCCTCCATCCAATTCCAACCACATTATATCAATTTTATGTGGTTTGCTGAGTAGCTGAGAATTATCAGTTAAATAGATTTTATTATAAATATTATATATGGCTGAAATCTATCTGAGTATTACCAGTTTAGCCAAATTTCTCGTTTAATTGTTGCTGTTGCTTGCATAACAAAAATCAATAATTGTTTTTTTTTTTAGTTTTCTATCATTTTTTTCTTTGTTTTGCTTAAATGCGTTCTAGTTGAATTACATTTAATTATACATTTATACATTAAAAAATTCAATCGTATTAAAATTGATATTTCAGTTTAAAATGACAATTAATTGAATTACAACAAATTCAGCGACAAATCGTTAGTTAAATATGACAGCAATTTATGTTTATTTTTTTCATTTCAATGTTGTTACTTTTTATAACATTTTATCAAAGTTAAGATGCGTTAGGGCATAAAAACCAATTATTTAATTTTAAAGAGAGCACTTATTATTGTAGGACCCAGAGTTTTTAACCAATATTTTAAGCCTCGTTAAAATTAGAGTAATTGAAAATGAGAGGAAAACGTTTTCGGCGGGATCCGCAACAAATATCAAATCCAATTCAATCAGCACACAAAATGGCACAGCAATGACTCAATTTTCACTTGCTCCCAGTGGCAGTAGCCGTGGAAAACCCCTTCACACACCCCTAACCCGATCCCCGTCCCCAGTCCACCGACCACACCCATCCCCGGTGTCTAGCGTAAAGCGCACAAATCAAAATGCAAATTGCGCGATTTACAGGATGACATTTGCTGGGCCGCAGTGCAATCAATGACTCTCATTTCATTTATATACACAAAAAAATATATTCTATCTATTTATAAAATATATATCAGAGAATACAGAGAATATATATATATATATAAATATATATATGTATATATATATGTATTGGGAGTGTGCGTATGTAAATAATGATTACTGAAAGCGTCTGTTGTTTCTCATTACCCATAATTTAATTGTAAATATGCAAAAAGTAAAATAGCCTGAATTATTTATCAACAAATTTTATTGACAGTCGCTGCTTGACTTAATTACTGGCATATATTTTATTAATTTCGCAATAAAAATTCAAATAAAACGATATACAACATCAACTTACATACCCATTTCAAATTTGCCAATTATCCCCCCAAGAGGAAACCCAAAAGTTCTACAAAATACATTTAGATCTGTGCGATTCTGGTTATTATTTGTATGGAAACTTCAAAGCATATTCCAATTTCAGTGGATGCGTTCTTGTTCCTTTAGAAAATTAAATGAAAACTATGAATTTAGTGCTTCTGATTGAGATGAACTGACTCTTATAAATTGACTTGTGTAAAATATATGTATTTTGTGCTTATGTTTTTAATTGTTGTTAGACTGTGGGGAGGGAGGAGGGAGCGGTTACTGAACCGTATTTGTTCAGCAGTCAGCTGGAGTGGAAACACAGGACGCATGCAAACAATCGAATTGACTTTGCGAATGTATCAACTTTTAGAGCTTTCAATTTCTTGTTAATAATTCAGTGACAAAATATGCGCAGGATAAAGTCAATCGGTGTGACAACAAACATCAGACAGTCCAAACACCACCAACAGCAACAGCAGCAGCAGCAACAAACTGTACACAAAAAGCAACATAATTAATGGAGGTAGAAACATTTAAGCCAATAGCATTAATAAAGCCACCACAAAATCAATATCCGGATACGAAAATGCGCCCGTCGCCGATAAAAACTAATTAATAATTTCCGAATGGGCTATTAATTAAGCCTAATTATCTGTGCATGAGTCTGGACCCGCACTGGTGGTCTGTACTTCAACCGAGGCCCGTTGACCCTTCCCACCCTCTCCCGACCACTTGCTTTATCCTCCCGACCCCAGCCACTATCTGCTCGAGCCTAACATTGTGATTTTTGGGGGATCGCCCGCTTCTCGCGTTGCGTTCACATTGAAAGCATTTTTGGGCCGCTGTTCGTCGCATCACATTTGTTTGTAATTTTTATGCCCAGCTCCGCTGGTGAAGTCGCGCATAATGGCCATGATGGGGCTCCAATTAGTGGCCCACATGTGCCATAAATTTGCTAGCCGTAGACGCGTAACACGTCCGTTCGCGTAGATAAGTTGGTCCTCCAGGGGAAGGGATACGGGGATTGTACACTTATTGACGATAATCAATGCAGTGTTGCGAATCGAAATAGGCATAGTTTGTGAACCGTTACGAAACGCTTTCAAATAATTCTTTGTTGCACTTGATTTCTTGTACATTTAGTTTGCTCTTATCACCATCACCATCAGATTGATTATATCTATTGCTAAGGCTATCGTTTGCTATTTGGTTTGCGCCTTTCAGTTATGTACACATGCCGTATATTTAAACTGCTGAATATTCTAGTTTTTATCACGCTCTTCTCTTTTTTTGTTTACTCTCATTTCATCTCACTCACGCACATCAACTAACTAACTAACCAACTAACTAACTAAAACATTTATAAAACATAAAAACAAATCAATACCAAAAATCGATTCCAAAACGATACCAACAACAAAGATATGTCCCAATTTGGTTTAGGTGCCAGCAATACGCATTGGGGCTACGGATCGGCGGCCTCTGCCTACTCACCGTACTTGGCCAGCAGCGGACTGTCCTCGTGCACCACGCCCACTTCAGCGCAGTTTAACAATCCGGCGTTGGGCTTCACATGTTCTTCGAATGATCAGAGCAACAATCAGGACTTCGGCGGCGCCACCAATCGCGACTGTGTGCCAAGTAAGTAAAATTTTGTTAAAATTTGAAAACAGTGTTCACAATTATACATACGAAATCCATTTTAAATTTATTTATTAAGCTTTGATTTTGATCAACAGGGTATTCTGTCCGTAGTTTTTCAAGGTTTCTCACATTTTATATTGTCTGCAGCATGTATAGTTTTTCGCGCCAAGTATTTCTTGGCTTTTGCGAAGATTTATCGAACTTCGTAGTGATGATTTGAAAAGTAGGACAATTCAATGTTACAAAAATAGCAAATTAGATATTAAATTGTTTTTAACTCTTTTATTTGTTTCTTATTTATTGGGTTTGCTTATATTTCAATAGATAATTGCTTGCAATGAAAAATAAAGATAAGCCGATCAGCTGATTTATGTAAATCAAACGGTAATTTTGCCATTCTCAAGACAAAGGAGACATAAGAATGGCATCATTACATCTTAAAAATGTGAATTGCAATTGCAGTTATTGAAATAATAAAATTCGGAGTTCTGAGCATTTATTTTCTTTTTTTTGTGATTTGTCACAGTGCTGCCCGACTCGACGGCCAGTGACTTGGATCAGCATCTGAGCAGTCTGGTTGGGTCAACCAGTGGCCAGATGTCGCATCATAGCCTGTTGGGCACCAGCGGACAGACGTCAATCACATCGACTGTGAATGGAGCGAGCGCAGGCAGCGGGGCAACCGCTGGCAGCGCAGCGGTCGCTGGGAGCGTAGGCGGTGGCAACTCGATATTGGTGCCACGATATCACACTAATACCAGCAACGAGTACAATGTCCATTCCAGCCAGAACGGGCCGCGTAGCCTGAGCGATAGCTCGCAGGCCGAGTCACCGGTGCAGGAGGATTTACTGTCAACCAATACACCTAATTTGGGCAGCGGCAGCGGCGGCGGTGCAACGAATGGTGCAGCCAATGGCAGTGGCAGTGCTGCCGTCGCTGGAAGCGTTGCCTCATCGGTGGCATCTGCGGGCGCTGGCAATCCCGGCATGCTGGGCTCCAATCAGAACTTTCCGGGCATTGTCAATCAAGCCCAGCATGCGTCAGCCTCCGCCTATGGCGGTGGCGTAGGCGTCGGAGTCGGTGGTGGACATGGTGGTGGTGGTGCCGGTGCGACAGCCGCGGGCTGTAATGGATCACTGTATCCGGTTCTGCCCGCCAGCCTGCTCTACTCGCAGCTTTATACCGCTGCCAATCAGTCGGCGCACGGATTCCACTCGCACACATTGCCGGCGCATGCGTCACCCAACTCCTCGGTGCATGGGGAGCTGCAGAGCGTTATGGATCACATCAGCAATGTGGGTGTGCGGCAGCAGCATAACATAATGGCTGGCGGGGGGGTAGCGCATCCGGGAGATCTGACGCTAATTGGCAACTGCGGTGCGTCGGTGAGGAACATCGAAGATGGGAACACCAATCGTCAGGTGGCCGCGCTCGCTGCCCATCGCGGCCACCACAACCCAACTGACAATGGGGGCAGCGTCTGGAGGCCATATTGAGGTCAGGTTCTGTGGTGCGGATCCGCAGTCCTTTAGTGTCACGAGGAACTTGAGGGGCAAGCGGCGGAGAAGCAGCACGAGCAGATTCAAGATATTGGTATTGATAATGGGAATGGGAATAGGAATTTGAACGGGGATATGTGTGGGGGTGGCAATGGATGTGGGGACATGGGTTACTGAGTGTAAATTTCTGTACATATTATTATAGGCTATGAGAAAAGTTCTTTTTTTTTTGTAATGCCAATAGTGAGAAAATGAGGAAAATCTTAGTTGAATTTGTTGCAGCTCTGCAAAGCTCCAAACCAATATATAACAATTAAAAAAGAAAAACAAGAAAGGAAAATCACTCGATGTATGTACACCCTACTTTAGCGTACAAGTATAGTCAAATGGAAAAACCAAAAAAAAAAGAAGCAAAACCAAAAACGATTAAGAGAAAATCAGCTATAAATTACTCAACTAGCAAATGGATGGTGCGAATACGTTTTTAAAATTGGCAATCGCTTTGGTTTCGCAACGTTTTAGAAAACGAAATCGTCACGAAATTTAGTGGGTTGAGAACAACTTATGCGATATGAATATATATATATATATATATATATTAGAATAGATATTTTTAACTATTCATGTGAGGTGCACAGATGCAACTACATTCAATTAGACAGTATTGGGTCTGTTCGATCCTCAAGGGGAGGCAGCAGGCCCAGGCCCGCGGTATGCCCGAGCCATTACACTACGCAATTTAGTCATATAAACCGCAAAACAAAAGTAACTAAAAGCCCCGAAATAAATACATCCAAACACACACTACCAATTATAGAAAGCAAAGCGAATTTGAAGCAATCGCTAGGAACACAAGTATCTAATAGAAACAATGACAATTTTTGATGTAGTTCTCAATGTTTATAATGTAGGAATTTTAAATTTTCTTTTTATTATACGTATTTTAAAAAATTTTTTTTTTTTTTTTTTAGTAAATATATATATATACATATATATATATATATATATATGGTTTGTTTGTATGGATTGGTAGTTTTATAAATGTAACATACTGAGTAGAAGGAAAGATGGGAAAGATGTTGAGTAGGGTGGTGGGTGGGGTGAGAAGGTATACGAAGAGCCGTTGTATATGAGTTCCTAAACCGTAATCCATGTTCGTGAATTTGTTTACTGTTCATTTCATGTGCTTCGATATGCGTGTATGTACTTTAAATGTGTATAAATCTGTGCAATGTAAGCTAAATACTATTAAATAAATGTATACATACTCAATAAACACAATTATATCATATATACTTGGGTGCAAAAGCTCAACAATTTAACTATAATATAAATAAGTGTAATATCTTTTTTTTAATAGTATATAAATGGTTAGCAAATAAGTGAATTCCAGCATGTGCAAAGTGTATTGGCTAAAAGAATAACGACTAGGTTTAAAAAAAAATAATGATGATGATATTGATGATAATGATGATGTTAGCAAAGAATTCACTCTAATCTACAAAACACCTAACTTATCAGAGGAAATCTGTTCAAATTAGAAATTGATCTTGAATCCCATAACACTCAGATTCATCACAGCTAAATAGAGTTCAGACTCTACAGAAATCTAAGCTTAAATAGTTCATGTTCACACACACACACACACACAGACAGACTCACCTACATCCAGAGCTGTATAGCGAATTTTCAAAATGAATGAATCAATGAAAAAAAAATAAAAAGTTAAGAAAATTAATGCAACATTTGCCGCATACGTGCCACAATAGAGTGGTATTAGTTTTAGAGATCTGTTCATTTGCAAATGTCCAGTAGCACACTTTTTTTTCTAAATGTTTAAAATAAATGCATATAATATTTAAAACTGATCGTAAAGTATATGTAATTGATGTATACCAAAACCAAAAGAGAAACAACCAAAAACTATGTGTAAAAAACGACAATGAATGTCAAGTCAGCTCAAAGAATTTGAATTTTGCATATACATAGAGCAAATGTGCAGTTACATTTCTATGTACTTAATTGAAATATGTGTGTGTAATGCAAAATTTGATTTCAAACAAGAGATTTCAAGCCAATAGTAAATGAAAAACGATAAAAAAAAAACCAAAAAGATCTACAGTTTAATTAAACAAATAAATTAATAAAATAATTATGGAAATTAAAAAACTGTCTTTTTATTAAATGTTTCAGTTGTATTATTCAACCTGGAAAAATTTACAGATTATAAAAAATTGCCAGAATAAATACAGATTCGAAAAGAAAAAGATTTTAGTGGAAGCTTGTGTTCGGCCGAAGCGAGAAGAGTCGGAATCCTGGAATGCATCCGCACAAATCGAAAGGGGCGCCACAGAAATTGCTTGCCCCTTTTTACAACACAATCGGGACAATTGGCAAAGGTAAAATTATATCGAGAACGGTGAGCAGCGTCTAGCTGTGGTTTAGATTGGCGGGCTACGTAATTTTCTGCTCAATTTATTTCACATTGTGGCATCCAATTAAGCTGCAAACCAACCAGCAGCCGGGCAGGACTGCGACGACCAGCGCGTCAGACAATGGCACATGGCATATGGGATATGGGATATGGGATACGATACCAGTTCTCGTTTATCTCTTCAACTCCCGCCCGACTTTAAAAGTCCATAAAATTGCTGCGGAGCACAAGCAAGGGCGAGGGATGAGCCGAAGCTTAACAAAGTGGGATAAGCAGAAATAGAGCCAAAATGGTAGCCAACTGGCTATAACCGCAAAAGGTTAGTTAGCTGCCAGCCCGTAGCCAGTAGCCAGTAGCCAGAAAGGGAGCTTAATTAGAGTTCGATAGGATAAAAATGTTCGCTGTGCACATATTTTGCACCATCAGCTCGGGGATTGTGATTTTGCTTTATTTTTGTCTGGTGCAGCTTTTAATTATTTCATTTGTGCGAACTTATAAGAATTCTGAAGATGTTTTGCATAGCAAATTAGCAGTCATGCGGCGTTCTAAAGTATTCAAAGGCAACATTTTATACATTTTTTATGTCTGTGTGTGTGTGTATACATAAGGGTAGGAGGTTTACTAAATTAAAAAATTGTACCCATTACCGGCATTGCTTGATAAAATTTCAAACAAACACAGCCACACATTCTGCTGAGTAGCAAAGCATCATTGAGACTAGGAAAGCATTTCAGTTACTGTCTGCGAATCCCCAGGCAAGCATCTATTCCTCTTAAGCTAAGAGTGAAACACTCCCCATCTACTCTTTAGCCCCCTCTTCCACCAGCTTGCTCTCTTCCGTCGTCATCCGTCTCTTTTCATGCCCCGCCTATTAACATTATTCATATGTGCAACAAGGAGTCCCTTGGCAACCGCATAGATTGAATGAGTGACTGACTGACTGACTGATTGACTGCGTGCGTGAGTTGAAATGCACTGAATTAATGGCTAGCCAAATGCTAACAAGCTTGTTCTTTATTGTCCCACAGTAAGATTCATTTATATGCCCTGCAACACATTTCAATAGGGTATAGGGGGTTTTAAACTAACAAAATTAAATATTATTTATATATTCAGTTTCTTGTTAGTTCTTTTTTTTTTTTTTTTTTTTTGTAAAACCAAAATTAAACTACGCTGTATAACAAAATATATACTTAAGAAAATAAAATAAAAATTCCTTATTTGCTTTAATTAAGATAATACTTAAAGCAGGCTGTTTTGAACATTATTTTTTTTCTAATAACTGCGAAAATTACACTTATTAATAATAAAGATAAATACTTTAAGTAGAACAAGTACGGTAATCAGCAATGAGCTGTCGAAATGTGTACAAAAATACACCTGACATATTCATAAATGAGACCTTTGAGAATTTATCAAAACCATCCCCAATCTCTTCAGACATCAGGACGACAATCATCTCGTTTGAGTCGCTTCATCTGCTGAGACCGTGTGTCCCAATTATGCAAGTGATGTGTGTGCGAGTGTGAGAGTGTGTATACACTTGATTATGATACCAATTACAGCCACTCATATGGATGTGTGTGTGTGTGTGTTTCTTGCAGAAAGAACCCTGACGCCGGCTTAATTAGCAACACCTATATCAAAAATTACAACCCCGCCGCCGCCTTAAAAGGCAGCAAAACAAACTTTTTAATTATGTGCTTATAAATTTAACTGGTTTATGTAGACGCACTCACTCCGAATCTCAATCTCAAACCTTCCCCCCCCGGGAATATTTATACAAAATTCATTGACGCCGTCGAACTGACTAACTGACTGGCAAAAATCAGCAACAATGCAACAGAAATAACTGAAAATAAGAAAAAATTGCAAAATACTTGTAAGCCCACAAGCCACAAATAACAAACAACATTCAACAGCAGAAACAACAACAACATCAACAACAACAACAATGCAAATGCAAAGAAAACTTGAATTGCTCTCAAATGGCCCGCTGATGCAGGTGAATGGCCAACAAAATATTGCAGTGATTTTGGTCGGCACAAATTATGTGGCTGATCTCACTTACCCCACCCCCCCCCCCCCCATCACACCACCCACCAACCCTCCTCTCCTCATTGTGTGTGTGTTCTTTCTCTGTCTCTGAGCTATCCATTTGAAAATCAGTTGGCTTTACTCTCGACGCGCAAATATTTAACGGCTGCTACATATTTGCACCTCACCACATACACCTGCAATCGCTTCACATACACACACGCACACACAGGAAGAGGCAGAGGGAAGGCAGTGGCAATGTGCTCGCTAAAAGGTATGGAAAGCATTCTTTGTTGCGGTTTTTATTGTTTTTCTACATTTCCGTTTCGCTGGCGTTGCATTTTTGGCATTCGCGCTTTGACAGCCACCGCACCAGCAATCGCAGCTCGCAGGTCGCAGCTCGCAGGTCGCAGCTCGCAGGTTGCAGCTCGCAGGTCGCAGCTCGCAGGTCGCAGGTCGCAGGTCGTAGGTCGCAGGTCGCAAGTCCCAGAGATTCACACGGTTCCGGTTCCACACACGCGGCTTACGGCTTCGCAGTATGAAGAAAAAAAAAAAAAAAATTAACAATGCCTTATTTTCTACTGCTTCTGTAATTGCTGAATTCTGTTTGTTCTGTTCTGTTCCATTTTTTTATAATTAATATTTTTATTGAACTATTTTATCTTTGTTTTTGTGTTTATGTGTTGCTATTAAAAGCTACGCTTAACATTTCGAGCATTTCGTTGTTGAGCTCAGTTCGAAGTTGATTTTTATTATTTTGGCAATGCCAGATTATTAAATTGGATGTTTATTATTATTTTAATTATTGTATTCAGCATCTGAAAATATAAGTCTGTTAGTGTGCGTAAATAGGTTATGTAGCTGCAAAAATAAAAGCGCATCAGAAGTACTCACCACATGTTAATTGAAATATATTTCGATAATCTTTTTCTGAAAATATAAGTCTGTTAGTGTGTGTAAATAGGTTATGTAGCTGCAAAAATAAAAGCGCATCAGAAGTACTCACCAAATGTTAATTGAAATATATTTCGATAATCTTCTTGTTTTGTTGGCATTTGATTAGCGGGCTCCACGATATCGCCTCTGGCGCAGTGAAACCTGGTAGAGTTCCCTTATTGATACATAAAACATAAGAACCAAAGCTGTTCGCGCAGCCGCACTTTCCGACGAATTAAGGGCGTTGTAAAATGGCAACGGTGCAGTCTCGTTGACGTAACTTAAACGTCGAGGCACATAATTGACGGGATTAAATGGATAGATTTCATCAATATCCACAACGAAACAATTCTTTTTGTAACCGTCCATTTTTGGAAATTTCCAATTTTCTCGAAGTTTAATTGTTTGTCGATGTCGATGTTGTGACAAAAATGACTTGCACCAGTGTTGTACAATGCAGGAATCGAAGAAAAAAATTACTAAAAAGGTAGTATCGAAGTGGCAACAAATTAAAAGTAGGTCTTCTTTAAAATCGATATTGATATTCAATTATCGATAAGTTTATTTTGTACTTGTAATAAATTTGAGCTATTAATAGAGCAACACTGTCCTAGTCTGCACATTCTAATTCAAAACTGATTGTTTCGCCGGCAGAACCTTATAGTAATGTTATGAACTAATTGAAATGCATTTTAATTGCACGATTCCTGTTAATTTAAATCGTCTGCTGCCCAATTCACTCACTCCATGAGCAGTCGACGGGCAATCATCGGCCGCATTTGTTTTCCGTGTTGGCAGTGCAATTTTTGTGCAAGACAGATAAACGCGACACAAGAGAACTGCGGTCAGCTCACCAAATGTAGTGGGTGTTTGAAGTGGGGTGGAAGCGGGGAGGGGGAGGCGATTGCGAGAAGTGGCAAGAGTGGCAAGAGTGGCAAGAGTGGCAAGAGTGGCGTGCGGGAGCGGGAGCGGGTGGCCGTGGCTAAAACTGTCAGACAAATCAAACCGAGCACTCTCAACGATTGGAGCACGTTTTCAATATGGTTTGTTAGTGTGGCCACCACTGAGGATGGCTCTAACAGTGCCTTTGGCGCTGCTGATGGAAACGATGATAATGATGTGGATGGGTGTTGGATGCTCGGCATAGAGAGTTGTGCGTCACCTTTTTTGGCGGACTGCTGGCTCGGTTTATCGTCAGTTTTTCGAGCATGGCCCAATACGCCGAATATTGATTTGAATCAATTAATTCGTGCGGTTGTCGCTGGAATTACTGCCTCGAATCTAATTAATTTTAATGCACGACTACAAACGAATATCACAAATACACCACACACACAGACATATATATATATATATATACATATCTATATATATATATATATATATATATATACAAACACCAAAACAGACACACTCACACTCACACACCTAGGCGACACTTTGGCTACATTTTAGTTAGGCGCAATAAACGCAAATTTGTATTGAAGTCGAATTACCCAATTTGCTACTAAATTGATTGCATTTGCACAGCTGCATGTTTGTTTGGACGGATTGCGAATTAAAACTGGTGTGGGACAACTGCACATAGAATACACAAGACAGTAAGTCAAGCTTAAAAATAAAATAGATAATCACCGATCCCATATAGATATCAAAAGCGAACCATATCGAACCGATGACGGAATCATGTATTGATTAAGGGTATTCTAATTTATCCTCTTGGACAGCATAGTCTTAACTAAACATGTATTAAAAAATATATAAAGCTAATACACAAATCGGAGGTACATTTCACTGATTTCAAATAATTTATTCTTTGCTGAATTTGTATTTATTTTTAAATGTCTGTTTCTTATCATTGCTGCTTAAATTAGTGGCAAAGTTGGACAATGTTGACATTTTCTATTGACTGGATTTTAGAAAACCATTGCAAGGCATATTCAATTTGTGAATTTAAGTCCCCTTAGCCCATGGAAGAATCTCCAAACGGCATTTTTAAGACTCCGTTCAACTTCTGACATATGAGTAATTTTGTTGTGTATTTTGTTGTTTGTTATATAATCAATATTTGCATGAATATTGCTAAAAAAAAAAAATCATGTTAATTGTTATTCCAAATAGTATTAATTAAAATTAAATGGGTGCTAAAGACAAATGACAGATCTCCGAGAATTATAAAAGCTAGAGATTTTTAAATTAATTCCACATATGTACGTATTTATATAGGATTGTTGGAAATTATATGGAGTGTGCAAATGTACGTGCGATGTGGCACAACATTGATTTTGTGCATGCAAATATTATTTTCAGCTGGCGGCGAAAATCATATTTCATGTTTAATAAAATGCGCTGAATGCATTATTATAATATTCATTATATTAAGCATATTTTCGGCCAAAAGCATTCAAACAGTTAAACATTCAAAGCGCTGACCACTCCAGCTAGCCAAACGTACAAAAAGCGAAACTCGTTTCGCTTACCACATAAAAGGTTAACCCATACACACACACATACACACACACATACACACACACACACACACACGAACACACACACACATACACATATACACGCACTGATACGGCAAAAACAAATATTGTTTTTGGGCATGTTTTTGGCAGCTGCAGCCACGACGATGGCAGCAAAAATGATTTTGATTTTTGGCAATTGCGAAATAAATGCGATAATTTTAAAACAAAATGGCAGCAGCAGCGGCAATAAATGTGTGCGTGTGTTTATGATATGATTTGAATACATTTTGGGGACCCGGGCAGAATGATTTGAAATCGTTTTGCGGTTTTTACGAGTTGCAAATCATTTTAATTAAAATATCAAAATTAGAAAATGGAAAATGATTACATTATTCATTAGTTTTCATTACGCATGTTTATTTATTAGCAAACATTTGTGGCTCGTTGCACTTTTCGATGCGCCGCTCACTGCACGCCTGGCGCCATCTATCGGCCCACGAGTTGCCCGCATCAACGGAAAACCGAATAAAAAAAAAACCACAATAAAAAAACATCTAGCAATTTTCATAAGTAGCCGCAACAAAAAAGCTTGAAAAGTTTTCTTAACTTTTCATGGCTCAAGAAAAGCGCTGGAAAAAAATCACTTACACAAATGTTGAGGGTTGCCCATTTCGGTGTGTGTGTGTGTGTGCGTATGTGTGTGTGTGTGTGGCGCGTCTGCGCATAACTTTTAACTTAGACATTCACCCCCTTTCAACGAGGGTCGAGACCCATTTGTGTCTTGGCGCTTCAAGTCGAAGACGTTGGCCAAGGCGGCAACTTTTGCGTTGCTTGGCGAAATTTTTATTTTGGTTGCCTGTTATATTTTCTTCTCGTTTTTTTTCGTAAGCACTGTTGTGGCATTAAGACAACAGATGGCGCCAGCTCAAAAGCTTTGCGCTACTTTCAACTGCATATAAAAATGCAGAAGTTTATTTTTATGTTTCTATTTGTTATGGAATATTTGCCAAGAAACTGATAACTGATTGTCAAACAATATCGCCATTATTTCCCCCACATATGCACGCACACATTCAACTATTTTAAGGGTAAGTTACACACACACAGCCATTCACATTGAGAGTTGCCTCATCTCTATTCGAGCGCAAGGCATTTCAACCAATTATAAGTTGTGGTTAACCGCAACATTTATTCAAGAAAATGTTCGGCATATGCCTGGCAGCACGTGCGTGCGAGCAGGCCGACAATAGCTGTAGCTCCAGAGTGCCGGAGAGCCGGAGAACCGGAGAGCGTACTGGAATTGGGTTTGAGATGATTTTGGATGTGGCCACTGGAAAACAGGCAATTTTATTTTGAACAGATTTTTCTTTTGAATATGCAGCATTTTTTGTTTAATTTAATGGAACTTGCTGATCAAATTAATAATGGATTTCGAAATTGTTAAGCATCTTAACTTAATCTGAACTAAGCCAGACAGCAGCAGCGAGCAGCCAGCTCTAAAATTAATAGTTTGCCAAGTTAAAATGAATCGCCTTTCAAGTCGCTAACCGCCGACAATATGTCGGTCCACAGGCGAACGCTAGTTTTTGGCTAGCAAACACACACACACACAGGCATACACACATGGACATACACACATGGACATACACACATATATACGACGTCATCCAGCCGACATGGCAGTAGTAGTGCTTTACTTGGGAGTAGTAAGACTGCGACATTAGCTTAACGTTAAATCCATTAAAAATCCATACTAATATATGTCAGGCTAAGGCAGCGGATGCCACAGCGCATAATGAGTGACGGGTGGTTAGGACGGGTGGTTTGGATGGGTTCAGCTGACAACTTAAAATAAGATACCACATACACTTTGTGCGCTGTCTTTACACTTTTCCACTTTTACACTTTACCTTTTGGCTTAAGTGCGATGCCGACGCCATTTTTCAGAGTGCCACAGATTGTTTTAAGGGTGGTGTGTTGGTGTTGGTGTTGTGGTGGAGGAGGGGGAGGGGTAGGGGGGCTTATAGTGGTTGGCGCACTAATGAAACTACGAGATTGAGAGACGACCATAAAGCCAAAGCAGCTTAAAGTTCGCTCTGCCAAAATTCCGCACACTCGGCAAGTGGCTTTGGCTTTAGCTTCACTTGTCTCGCGTCCAGCCCCTACCCAAACTTTTGCCCCCTGCCCCTTGCCCACAGCCACCTTACCACCGCGCCACGTCCGTCACCGCCCTCATCGTGTTGCAGCCGCCGTTTTTTATTGATTTTATGAAATTTTTATTAATAAACATTCGTGAAATATCCGGACTCCAGTAAAATTGAAACACTGCGGAATTTTTAATAGACGCAAGCCAACTTCCAAATATAAAAACCGAAAAGAAAAGCAAAAAAAAAAAAGACACAAAATACGAAAAGGCAAAAATTAAAACCAGCAACAACAGCAACAAATGCAACAAGAACTGCTCAAATCAAATGTTTCAAGAATAGAAAGAAGCCGATGATGATAATGCTGAGGACAATGGAGAAGCAGCAGCAGCAACAGCAGCAAAAACAACAACAACAACAACAGCAGCACTTGAACTAAAAGCATGGCCAAAAGCGTCAGCAATTAAAATGGCTCTTGGACCCGTCAGCCAAAAGACTTCAAAAAATGCCAAAAAGTTCAAATACTAATGAATTATCCTTTATTAGGATAATGTATGATGTGGTTCTCTGAAGAGTTTTGCCTCTTCACGCAACAACAACAACAACAACAACAACAAGCAGCAACGTCCAAAAGTTGAAAAAGGTTCGCAGCTGAGTTTCCGCTGGTTTTTTAGCATACACTTGCCACAAGGGGTAACATTGCTTTCTGAAGCAGCTTACTCAAATTACATTTCCCAAATTGTCCTTCATCTTTCAGATATGCTTAGCATGTTCGTGCATATATATATATATATATATATATTGTATAGTTGAAATGTTTGGCTTATGCATTGAAGTGTGTTGAATCTTCGTTGTGCCACATTGGGTTGACTTCTTCAGTTGCTTTGTAATGGAGCTGGGTCTGAGGACTTATCTCTTTTGGCTTGTGGGTGGCTGCGGGGTGGTTAAGCAAACTGTGGCTACGATGCTGTTGGCAATTTATGAAAAGAGCCAAATTAATCAGACTAATAACGAAAACACGCCGACGAAAAGACGGCTGGGCAAAAAAGAAATGGCCAAGCGGCAGTGTTGGGCTGGGAAAGTGGCCGGCGGTGTGTTGCGGGGGATGTGCGCTTATGATGAAGGCAAGAGCAACAAGGCCAACAGCAACAACAATGGCAACAACAACAAGCTGCAAAAACTTATGCAAAGTTTTCTTAATGAAAAGATTTACGATGGCAATACTCAAAATTAGCAAAAACTGAGGTTGTGGTAAACAATAAGCGTTGGGACAAAGCATAAGTGTGGAAGGGGGGGAGGGGGGCTGCTGGGGTTGCGTGGCATCGAGGCTGGACTTGAAGTTGACTATGGCTATAGCCGTAGCTCTTGACTGGATTTACTTATAAAGTTTTTACTGCCGCTGACGTTGCAGCCGACGGTGGTTGAAATGTGAAAGTTTATGAGAAATTTACAGACCGGGTTGTTGTTGTTGTTGTTGTTGTTGTAGTTGTAGTTCTTGTTAGTGGAAATGTTGTAGGCAGTAAGCTTTTCAGAGCTGACCAGAGCTGTGTTCCTTTTTTACAATCCATTGTAGCCACTCCACACAGAGAGGAAGAAGGGGAACAAGTCCACCCATCGCAATGCTCAGATTTGTGGCTCTCAGCTAAACAAAAATCAAATTTCAACTGACTGCTTGTAATATTTAGCAGTGAAATTAAT